>OX451218.1:85253516-85604868 GCA_949628195.1 Phasia obesa
TAAAAGTACTTTCTAACTAAATTGAAATTAATGACAAAATATTATAAAATATTAAGCAAGCACAAAAAAAGTTTTTTTTTAAGGATTTTCTTGTATATGCTATAACCAACACCGGATACGCTTACTAAAAATTTCTGGCAAAAAGAATGAAAATTAAAAAACAATATTTTTTTTTTTCACCTAAAATGTTTCCAAAGGTAAAAAGTAACCCAATTGTTTTCGCTACAATGTCTGCCAGCGCCTTCTATCTCTGGAACCGTAATAGGTAGACTCTTAAAATTTTCACAGATGATGTATAACTATGGCCGCTATAGCAACAACTACTAAAACTTTTAGGGTGTTCCGAAACAGACGCGTTTTTCACGTATATGTGTTTATTTCTTAATCAGTAGGAGGAATAAAATTAAAATTTAAACAGGAGGTGAATTACTGTGTTCCGATAGGGACACACTTTTCACGTATATTGTCTTTTTACCGCAATAGGTAGGCTCTTATTATTTTCATATAAAGCAATAACAATAAATACTAAAATATAAAGAGTATTCCGATAGTGATGCAGTTTTCGCGAATATGACTTTTATTTTTTAAACGCGAGTGTGTAAATTTATGGCAAAAATTAAAAAATAAAAATAAAGGATTTTGCGAGAGTGGCAAATATTTTCGAATAGTTGTAGCCTAATTTTTGAACCGGAACGGGTAGACACTTTACACCTACGAAAATTATGTACAAATTTGTCCCCTGGAATATATAAAACACAACCAAAAATTAAAGGTTGTTTCGATAATGACTCGATTTTACATATATAACCTTATATTGACACTTAAAATTTACACATATTATATTTAACAATATCTACTGCAACAACAATAAACGAAAATAAATTTAATAATAATGGGGTGTTCCCTTAATGTCTCAAAGTTGCGGAATTTTACTTTTTCTTCTAAACCTTGTAGGCAGACACTTGATATTTACACAGGGTATTTAGTACTACGCTCTAGTAGAAAAAATAATTAAAAATTAGTGTCCCTCATAAGACGTGAAAAAATTATAGACTTGAATTTTTAAAGTTGAACTGAACATGGTTCGAATTCGTACTTTATTTACAATTTTACTCGCACTTGGCTGATTTATTTTTATTAATTTCATTTTAGTTGGATAATACTTTTAATTACCCATTCCGTCATAAAATAGTCGAGATACACCATACTTTAAATACAAATTCAAAGGGGTCCATAACTTCGAAACTAAGTGTACCGCCTAATTTGTTCTCTCGGCATTTTACTTTAAAATTAAATTTTTATATGTACGAGTATATATTAAATTATAATTTGGAAATAAATTTTTTATACAAAACAAAAATACAATTTGTCGTTTTTTCTTTAGTCAAAAAGTAGACAACACTTTAAAAAATATAATTCTTGCAAAAAAAAACCGACTTCAAAACAGACAAACTTAAAAGCATGTTTCTTTAAGACGGTAACTATTGCGAACCCTCTAATTTTCGAATTCAAATTATATACTAGTTATAGCGGTCGTAGCAATACAGGTTCGTTGTAAATTTCAACCTTCTGTCTGTAACGGTTTAAAAGTTTGGTCATATACATCAAATTACATAAACTATTGCGACACCCTGTAATTTATAATTTTAAATAATTATACTTATTATAACAGATATAGTAATGGACATTCTGTCTAATTGTTAAGTGTTTATCAATAACTGTTTAAAAGATAGGGTCATATATATCAAATGACGTCACCTATTGGGACACCCTTTAAAATCAAATTTTAATATAAATACTTTTTAAAGAACACTTTGTAATACAGATTCTTTTTAAATTTTAACTTTGTGTCCATATACATCAAATTACATCAACTATTGGGACACCCTTTAATTTCCAATTTTAAATATTTATACTTGTTGTTATACCAGACATAGTAGTGAACATTCTGTCTATTTTTCAAGTGTTTGTCTATAACGGTTCCAAAGATGAGGACATAATGGTCAAATAACATCAATAATGGGGACACCCTTTAATTTATAGATCCAAGTTTTATACTTGTTTTAATAGCGGACTAAGTAATATAGGTTCTTTGTAAATTTAAACTGTCTATCTATAACAGTTGAAAAGTTTGGCCATATATATTACTTTTACATTAACTATTGGGACACCCTTTAATTTCCAAATTCATATTTTACACTTGTTATTTTAGCGGACTTAGCAATACAAGTACTTTGTAAATTTCAACTGTCTGTCTATAAAGGTTCAAAAGTTTGGCCATATATATATCAAAATAAACCAACTAATGGGACACCCTTTAATTTCTAATTTTAAATATTTATACTTATTATAACTGACATAGTAACGAACATTCTGTGCAACTTTCAAGTGTTTGTCTATAACGGTTCAAAAGATAGGAGAATAAAGGTGAAATTAAGTCACCTATGGGGTCACCCTTTAATTTTTAATTTTACTTTTTAATTACTTTTTGTTGTTGGGAGCTACAGTGATACGCACTTTTTTTTAATTTTAAATTGGTGTTCATAATACACGTAAAAAACATGTATGTTGTATGGGGACACCCTTTAATTTTTAAAATTTTGAACTTCTTTTAAAATGGGACCAATCTGTAGCCATAACCTTTCTACTAGTGCAAAATTTTTAAAATCGGTTCAGAAATGACTGAGTTCTGCGGGCACAAACATAAAAAAAAAAAAGCAACATTCAGACGAATTGATAACCTCCTTCTTTTTTTGAAGTCGGTTAAAAATGAAAATAATCCAAAACAAAAAACAAAATAATGCCTCGTCAGACTTTGTCATGCAACTTTTTCAACCCCGCTTGCCTCCCAACCCCTCTTACTAACAAGAAAAAAGTTGCATGAAAAAGTTGCGGCGTTTATTGCAAGGTGTAAAAGTGGTCTTATACGATATATTTGTTTTATATTTTATTGCAGCGAATTGGTTAGAGATTTTATTTTATAACCCAAATCTCTGATAAAAATCTAACCCGCAAATTAACAATATGAGTTGTACACTAAACCTACGCAAAAGTTTTATTACACTAATTAAAAGTTTTAATTAGATTCAGCTACAAATTTAATTCGATTTTTAATTGAGTCAATTATAAATTTAATTAAGAGAAAACAACATAATTTTCAAATTAAATAAATAATGGATAAATTCAAAATTAAATTAAAGTTGCTTCGATAACTGATTAAACCTTTAATTGGTGCAAAATATTTTTCTTTATGTACTTACTGGTGATGTACCCGTACACAACAACTTCAGTAGACAAACAAAGACTTGTGCTGATTAATTGCTGCTTATTTTATCGAAAAATATGTAGCTAAGCAGCTTACTAGGAACATATGGCTCTAAAATGGATGATAGTGAACTAATTCCCGCTATCTGTACATTCTCTTAAAAGAGAGGCAACTTGCTTCAGTGTGACATCGGGCTAACATCAGACACACACACACTGCTTTTCTAATTTTTGTGACCAAAATGAATATATCAATAATGATATACGCAGCTTTATAGATAGAACTTGTCTTATTACAAAAGGTTACGTTTGCTTGTTTGTTTTGCTATAAGGGAAATTCACTTAGAGGCGGTTAGTAAGTTATCGACCACAGTCTTTTTAACCGACTTCAAAAAAGAAGGAGATTATCTATTCGTCTGAATGTTGCTTTTTTTTATGTATGTAACCGCAGAACTCAGCCATTTCTGGACCGATTTTAAATTTTTTTTCTTTATTTGAAAGGTTATGCTTTCAGGTTGGTCCCATTTTAAAATCAGTTCATTATTTTAAAATTTAAAGGGTGTCCCCATACAACATACATGTTTTTTACGTGTATTAAGAACCGTAAAGGGCACCAAATTAAAATTTTAAAAAATTGCGTGTCGCTATAGCTGCCAACATCAGAAATTAATAAAAAAATAAATTTAAAATTTAAAGGGTGTCCCCATAGGTGACGTAATTTGACCTATTTGAGCCTATTTTTTGAACCGTTATAGGCAAAACCTTGAAAATTTTACAGAATGTCGATTAATCTGACCGTTATAATAAAATGTATAAATATTCAAAATTTTAAAGGGTGCTCCAATAGTTCATTTAATTTGATGTATATGGCCATACTTTTGAACAGTTGTACACAGACCGCTAAAATTTACAAAGAACCTGTATTGCTAAGTCCGCTATAACAAAAAGTATAAAATTTTAATTTGGAAATAAAAGGGTGTCCCAATAGTTAATGTAATTCGATGTATGTGGCCAAACTTTTGAACTGTTATAGACAGACAGCTGAAATTTACAAAGAACCTGTATTGCAAAGTCCACTATAGCAAGTATACAATTTGAATTTAAAAACTAAAGGGTGTCCCCATAAATTATGTAATTTGATCTATATGGCCCTATCTTTTGAACCGTTACACAGAAACACTTGAAAATTAGGCAGAATATCCACTACTTTCTCTGGTATGATAACAAGTATAAATATTTGGAATTATAATGTAAAGGGTGTCCCAATAGTTCAGTAATTTGATATATATGGTTACACTTTTTAACCGTTATAGACAGATAGTTGAAATTTACAAAGAGGACTTTGTGGCCAAGTCCTCTATAATAACAGGTCTTTAATTTAAAACTGTAAATTAAAGGGTGTCCGAATAGGTGATGTTATTTGATCTATGTGACCCTATCTTTGAAACCGTTACAGACAGAGGCTTGAATGGTATCCCCATAAAATAGGGATACTGGTGAAAATAGCTTAAATTTTGAACAGTAGTAGGTAGATGCTTGACATTCATTCTTTACTTTTTCTGCTAATTTTGGAGCATCTATTATTTGGTTTAAATCTAATTCATACAGATTACTTCTTACATTTTTAGTTTATAATTGGTGCCCTTCTATCTGTTTTGAAGTCGGTTTTTTTTTTGCAAAAATTATTAAAAGCTTTTTTACGATTTGTTGCAAATGGTACCAATTTTGTAGGTGCTTCTATGACATTGAAAATCGAATTCGAGATTTTTTGCGGACTGCAGGCTCAGAACTTAATAGTAGTTATGCGAACCAAGGTGTGAGCTGGCATTTTAACACGACTAGTGCACTGCACATGAGAGATCCGGAGAATTACATGTACTTTGAAGCATAATTTTGAGGTATTTTCCACGTTGTTGACACTAATTCAGTGGTGCTTAAATTCAAAACCTTTGAATCGCTTAACAAACGATGATGAGTGTCTGGATATTTTAACACCAGAACATTTATTAGTTGGAAGTCCGCATTTAAGCCCACCTGAAGTTAAAGTTACAAAATCTTCCCTTTCTATGTAAAGAACTAAAAGGCGATTTAAAAACAACAAATGCATGGCGTTTGGGTGGAATTGTGAAAATTCATATGGGTAGAGATGGATATGTCGAAGTCGTTAAGCTGAAGACATAGAATGGAGTTATTACGAGACTAGTAAAGCTCGTAATACTTTCTTTTAATACACACTGTGTAATTTTTTAAGTCATGGCAAAATAACCATATACGGAGACCACTACGTCATAAAAGACCAAAAAAAAGTCCTCCAGGTTTTTTTTATGGGCCCTCAAAGATGTGGGGCCTCGATGTCATTTTTGCAAAAAAATTATCATTTACTCAAGCTCATATTTTGCAAACCGTTTGAAATTTTGATATACTCTCTGAGATAAAGTTGTAGGTCTTGTCATAAAGAACAAAAATTGTTAACATATAAAATCAAAAAAACTTCATCTTCAAGGTCAAAATCGCAAAAAACTTTAAAAAATTCAATTTTTTTACCTTTTTTCCCCTGTTCAGGTCCATAGGTAGCTAACCGTTCAAAATTCAAGGAAACAGTCAACTACAAAAATGAACCTAAGATCTCAATAAACAACTTTCTAGAACATATGAACTTCCTAAGAATGACTCTTAATACCGTTTAGGTAGTGCTTAGGTAGCCGAAATTAATTTAAAAATTTTCGGGAAATTTTTCACTTTTGCGGTATTAAGAAGCATTCCTAGAAAGCTTATATATTCTAGAAAGTTGTTTATTGAGATCTTAGGTTCATTTTTGTAGTTAATTGTTTCCTTGAATTTTGAACGGTTTGCTACCTATGGACCTGAACAGGGGAAAAAAGGTAAAAAAATTGAATTTTTTAAAGTTTTTTGCGATTTTGACCTTGAAGATGAAGTGTTTTTGATTTTATATGTTAACAATTTTTATTCTTTATGATAAGAGCTACAACTTTGCCTCAGAGAGTATATCAAAATTTCAAACGGTTTGCAAAATATGAGCTTGAGTAAATGATCATTTTTTGCAAAAATGACATCGAGGCCCCACATCTTTTAGGGCCCATAAAAAAAACCTGGAGTACTTTGGGAGACTGGGAAGACAGGGGTCTTTTTTTTGGTCTTTTATCACGTAGTGGTGTCCGTATATGGTTATTTTTTTCCGTGTTGCACTGTGATATCGGATACTTGACAACATGCGCAGCAGTTGAAAACCATATATAACGATATCTAACATAGTTGTAAGATACGGATGAAACACGGAAAACTCTGTGTTAAACTAATGAGAAAAAGATCCATCAGGCGTCACTGGCATTGATCTAATACCTACATACATATTTGAAATTATAATGAGCTTCGACTTGGAAACTGGCTTCGCCACTTATCTTGTTAGCATTGGTTTTATACAACAGATTTAGTTTATATCAATACTTAATAGACAAAACTTGATTGTTTGTTATGGTCCCAGAATAAATATTATTTTCGAGATAATGTTATTATTCTGGACCATACATTAAAACTCTACGACGCACAGTGGCCACAAATCGATATCTTTTGATCGGATTCGAATTTTTATATGTGGTTTTTCTGTTTTGAAGGTGAGACTTTGGTCTTTAATTTTTGCTATAAAATGTAAAAATAGACCGATAAGAAAGAATGTTATGGAGGGTTAAAATACATTTTATTTTCATTTGAATTTTATTATGAAAGTAAAGTGATAAACCGTGCTAAAAAAGGGTTTTTTTATGTCTTAAATATTCAGTTACATCTATATTTAATACTTAGTAATAAGTTTTTAACTTAAATTTTGTCAAAAAATGCAAAACTTTATGGTTACCGATTTTAAAGTTATTTTACTCCTTTGAAAATAAATGCCATAGTACCGCGGGAGCCAAAATATTAGTGCTCTATTTCAACACTATCACATCGAACAGCTGCAAAATGGACTTTCTCTGTACTTTGTTAAAATGTCCGGGACATTTCTGTGGGCATATCGGGTAAAATATTTAACTAATATTTAAAAGTATTTTTATTTAGCACACAATTATCACATGATGTTTTTATTGGCAGGGTCCGCCAAAGGAAATAGGACCCTACACCCAAGAAGACGATTCGGTAAAAAGTTTTTGTCTTTAGATTTGTATTAAGAAGGCCAAAATACTTCAAAAAGCAACGTAGCAAAGCTGTGCAGAAAGTAATTGATTTTTTAAAACTTGTGTATTCATTAATTTGTGCAGAAAATATGGCACCTGGGGTTCAGAAAAATTCTTCTGGTACCCACGGTCGCAACCCGGCGTATATATATAATGGAGTATAGGAGTGTAGGGAATGGTTCGGACTACAAACTGGTGAAAAATGTATTTCTTGAATTTTTATTATCTTTCAAAGCATCTATTTTTTGTTTTGTCACAGTCTTTCTTATGTTTCAAAATGTAATACATAAAAAGTGGTTTTGTATTTTTTCGATTTACTAAATCCGAACGAAGCTAAAACCATTCCGATCGGAATGATTACTACGAAATCATTTCAATTCCGAACGAAATGTCTGAATTTCGTGAATAAATTAATTTTTTGATAGACAAAAAAATATTTGTGTTGTTAAGTCAGAAAAAATATAAAAAAATGCCCGAAATAAATATCTTTAATTACAGCAGTAAATTGATAAAAATACTTCGCAGAATTTTAATAAAACGATGTCCTAAACAGTTTAAAGGGCAAAAAAAAACGCAAAATATCAATTCAACGTAGCAAATTGCAAGTGGTTTCATTCTGAAAATTTTTTTCGTTTCAGTTTTCTAGAGAAGCAAAGTACGGGATCAATTCCACATCCGACCGGAATTTAGCTCTGTGACATGGCTAATTGTTTTGCTATATTATTCGTATGTCGCCACACAAAAAATGGTTTTGTATTTTTGTCGATTTAATAAAACCGGTTTATTAAAAAAAAATGGACTTATACTGCTTTCGAAAATAACAGCTTAAATGTTAATGAATAAACCGTCTAATAAATTTAAATATTTATATTAAATTGCACAACTGAAGTTTAAAATCCGAGTGAAGAGTAAAAATCGAAGACATATTTTTATATTGGGAACCACAACAGAATAGGGCATCAATTCAATTATGAAGGGTCTATAAGATTCGGCATTAATACGAGTTTACCTAACTGAACTAGCGGGATATGCATAATTTATTTTTTATAAAGTAAATACATAAACTGAAATGCAGCATAGTTTAAGGCGGCACTAAAAACGTAAGGGTCTTTGATGTGGATTGCTTTCAAAGTAAAATCGAACAAAATATTGCAAGGCCGCGGACGAAGGTGTCGGACACAGCTAGTTTTAAATAAAGGTTATTGTTACTAGTTTAAATTATTTATTATCTTTTCATATAATAAAACGGTGATTTTTTGCCTCTCTTTTTGAGTTCGTATCACGTAAAAACTGCTAGATGAATTATAATAAAATTTATAAATAAATAAAATTATTTAAATATCTCATTTCCAAGAAAGAGGTAGAACAGGTAGTAAAAGTTCGCTATTTTACCGATTCAATAGTACTGCAAATGTGGCAGCAACTTATCTTTTTATCAGCGGGTACTTCAACAACAAAACAATATATTTTTTAACATTTAAAGGAAAAAAAATAAAAATCTACGTAATTTTTTGACTGTATTCAAAGCTTTGTTTACTTCAGAAAACGAAAATTTTCAAATCTTTTATAAATACCAAATTTAAAGTTTTATCGTTTGAAAACGAAAGCTACATGTGAGAAGGGTTGTTGTATAAAAACAGACCCTTAGGGTAGTTAGCTTAGCTATAACTCAAAAACAAAAGCTGTTAGAGAAAAAATGATGACGTATTTCAAAAGGGCTCGTCAACTTTAGATAGAAACAAAAAAAATAACAGGAAACAAACAACGTTTTTTTTTTTTTTTTTTTTTGTTGACCAGTGTTATCAATGACATTGCACAGTGGTTTGAAAATTATTTATTTTGGACATAATTCGGTATCTCATGAACCACTGAAGATATCTTAACGAAACAATTAAACAATTTATTTTGTTTTATATTCAAAAATGAATCAATATGAAATATTAAAATTACTTATCGTGATTGTGCATATCTAGTAACCAAATACTAGTATAAAATAGGGCATGCAGAAACACGATACGTTTATTACAAACATAAGCACTCAAAACAATACATACGCAGCCATTATAGTATACTTATGTGTCTTACATACACGTGTGGGTATGTAAGAAAATATACGTGATGGTGCATGCTCGATCATGAATTGCGTTTACGCTTACGCTAAGTAACAATACTAACAAACAGGTTTTTACAATTAAGATTGGACATCCAGAATCAAAAAAACTCTATCCCGTACAGTTTGTACGTACGTAGGTATTTGTGGAATAAGATTAACGTGAGTATCTGTCATACTCGGCCTAACCTCACGGTGGTCTTACCACCGAGTGAAACTTAGGCGTAGACTAGCGCCCCCATTGTGTAGTATAACAACACTTTACGATTGCCACCAATCGCTTTTTGTGTGTGATACAGTCACAATGCGTAGCAATTTATATAATATGGCAAGCCTTTCCAAGGCAAGCCTAGATCCATATTATAACCTCTTGCTTAGGGGTTTGGAGACTATCCAAACTCCGTCTGTTGAGAGTGCAACAGCACACTTGATCGACCTTATACCTTACCTACTTAATCGATCTTAAACCACAGCCACCACGTGTACCCCCGAAGGGGACCTCACCAATAACCGGTCACAGAGAGAATAGGCTCTCTGTGAGGCCACCGATTCCCCTGGTACCAGTCCTTTGGGCACTGTTCAGGCCTCGAAGAGGACCCGTGTTAAAACAACAGACCTTTTCTTCCAGATTTAGGCTCTAGGAACCCTAGCGTCTAGTGCCCCTATTTTCCCCGAGTGAACCGCGTCAAAGCATTTGCCATTACTGCAGTAACAATTGGAACCCCCGGGGGTACGTACGTAGGTAAGCAAATATACAAGATTGTGCATCTTTGGTGTAACTTGCATTATAACAAAAAAAAACTAGTATTTAATTGATTGGATTTTTTTCCGCCAGTAAATGAAATACTGTTGTCATACCTTTCGGTGAACACCGAAACTTCACTAGCTGCTGGTTAGGTACGTTTGGCGAGCGCTCTCGATGTAAAGACATAATTTTCAAGCCGTGTTTGAAATAGTATGACGAAACTAAACTATTTATATTGTAAAAAGCATTAGGGATATTTATGTTTTTCGTTTCTATTAATACATACATATGTATGTGTGTATGTATGTATACTTCGTATATATGTAATAGATGTGCTATATGTGCATATAACTCTTAGGCTGTATTGGGAAAATAAATGAATAGTAGCAAAACTAACCAATGCCTGACAAAATCCATCTATCCCTATTAAAAAATCCCATATACATATAAAAAACAAGCACATTAAATCAAATCTATTTTTTGTAATTTAATTAAAACAAACTTTTGCTAGAGAAATTTAATATTTTAAAATAAAAAATGAAAATCTAAGAAAAAACTTGATAAAACAAACTCTAATTTAATATTAAAAAACAATTTATTTTATAAGCAAATATAAAAAATATTAAAAATAAGTGCCTAAAGCCTAAAACAAAAATAAATAACACAAAAAACTAAAGTAACACTTTAACTAAATTGTATACGATAAAAAATTTAAAATTTAATAGAAAAACAAATTAAAGTTGTTGTTTAAATGACAGAAACATTTACGGAATACTCGTAGCAGAGCAAGTTTCCTTTACATTGTCAACTAAATGAAGAGAATAGTTGTAGTACAATCAAAAAAAAAAAACTCTTATTATGGCTCATTCTCAATTGTTTTATTAAAACCTAAAATAGTTTAAAAAAATATGGTCTCTTAGATTTATATGACCTCAAACACAAATTTAGTTTTTGATTTAAAATATTTCATCAAATGTGACCAACTGAAAAAAAATTATTGTCTTTCCTGTTAAATTAATCAAAGTAAATATATAAACTAAATTTTTGGTGTGGAGTACATTGAAAACAAATGACAATTTCCAACAAAATAATAAATTGTTACCACATAACGATGGGACCAAAATAGAAGAGCTTAACACAGACTTCTGAAATTTCGCAGGACTGTATTTACCTTAATTGAGAAAAATTTAAATTTTGGAAAAAATAAGGGCACGCCTCGCGCCCATATTCTAAAAAGTAAATGTTTTTATATTTGCAATATTATTCTACATAAAAATGCGGAAACTTAGTTTTGTTCTTTTTGTTCCGTAATTTCTCTTGGTCCTGTCAAATGTCCTTTATAGAAAAAATGTAAAATGCAATGTTCATTGCCAATTCTTAAAACGCTCTCTTCATGATTCTTCAATTTATATTTTTTTCACATTTTTTATTTATTGTATCTTCAATGTATTCGAACTATCAATAATTACTCATATCCTAAGTCTAAAAAAATAAAAATACTTGTTAAGTCCAACCAGTGCTGCAAAAAAAAAAGTACGTTTCACGGTTACTGTTATTTGCGGGTCATTCCTCTGATGTACGGTTAGTCGAATGTAACCAGGTTCATTTAGTATCTTACGGCCCAGTGGATTCGGATGAGTTTCAAGCTTCTTTAAATACCTTATGGTAAGTTTCTGCTTTAACTGATGGGCACGCTTAGACCTTCATGGTTGTTTGAGTTTCTTATATACCTGTGAGTTTGTTCGATCGTACTATTTTTTTCCTGAAGCCGAATTAATGGTTTGGAATACATCCATTGTCGCTTAGAATAGGGTTCAACTTAGTTATTAACATATTCTCAAACAGCTTTGATAAATTAGATAAAAAGCTTATAGGTCTGTATGGTTCAAGTTTTGTATGGTCCTTTACTGGTAATCAAGGAGATCTTTCACTCTGTGGGAAAGTACTCAAGACGTAAAATGGTATTAAAAATAAAAATAATGATTTTGCGAGCTATACGGGGCAACTCATATAACATCTTTGTAATGGTTTTATCAACGCCAGGTTTCTTGGTGTTTAAATCCCTTATTATCTTTTCAATATCACTAAATTTAAATCTTAGGGGTACTTCGGTACTAGTCTCTACTGATGTCAACTCAGCTATATTTGCGTATACCTATATTTGAAGTAAAAACCTTTTTCAAATGTCCAACAAATAAATTGCTTTTTTTCGGTATCATTTCTTGCCCAGTCTTCACAAGAGGTTCGCAAGGGACGTACGTCCGTGAGGAGTTTCAGCTATGCTACTCTTCGAGATTACAGCATCGCTCTTAGCAGGTTCGTGCATTCTTTAAGTCTGCTTTTGAGTTGAGGAGATCTCTGTGATTGCCATTCTCTACGTATTTTTCATTTTTCAGCCAAGAGCCGTTCGATATCTATAGAATCGTTTTGATTGTATGTAGGTAGCTGTCGGGATATTGTTGAATGTTGGGCAGCTGTTTTGAGGTTTTGGTCAAAAGCAATAAGACTCCGCTCTACATTCTTTAATTGTGCTAGTCGTTGGTGATACGATATTTTGATATATACATTAGTGGGTGTATGAGCTGAGGATAATTCAAATGACGCTTTAACTTTAATCATTTCTCTCGGAATACCCTTAACCACGCCAAAATCCCAACCTTTTGGAGTTATTAGGCGTGATCCCCACAACGTTTGTTAAGTGTTGTCGCCTGATAGTATGAAACAGGGACCTAGTGATTTGTAGAAGTCGCTATATTAACTTTCCGATATTTTAAATCTAGGAGGTAAATAAATCGAAGAAATAAGCTTTGATGAAATCCTTAAAGACAGATATTTGTTGCTTTCAATCTTAATATTCCCTCTTAAAAATATAAGTAGATCTGTGGATATTACCAAATGAGTCATCAAATCGTTATGTGTGTCTATTCGAGACGTTTTTCCTGGTAAACGACAACCGTACTTTTTTCCCCATTTTTGTGATTTGCTTCTAGCGTTCCTGCCGACAGGCAGCCGAGAATGGTGTGTTTATATAGATATTATTTAAATTTCAGAAATGTGTTCTAAATCGTATACGGAAAAAAGAATGTTGAGCAATTAAAGCTTTTAATTGGTTTCAGATTTAAATTTAAATAAAAAATTAATTAGTTTAATTATTTGTTTAATTAGGAAAATTTATTGTTCTGTTTTAAACATATACATTAATGTATAATAATTACAAAATTAATTGATCTTTCTCTTTTACTATTGGCAAATTAAAATATTTTACTAGATTTACTAGACCACACACACTCACTTGTACTCAATTGAGAGTACAGAGTACATATTCATAAAAATTTAAGTTTTCTTGAAGTTTAGTTTATGATAAATTTTTATAAATTTTTTTTTATAAAGTATACTTCAATGGCATTAATATTTAATATTGACCCCAATAAAAATCATTCTTTTTTATTTAAGTATTTTCATGCAGAAAATTTTACTGGATGGATTTTAACACAATTTTGTGAGGAGGTAACTTAGCATACTGATTCCAATATAGGATAATTTTTCCGAAAAAATACCTTATTTCCAAGAGACAATAACGAGAAAAAGCAGTAAAAGTACGTCGACTTTTTTTAACGCGTTAAAGGTACTGCATACTTTAAGGCATATTTTATTTTTGAAAGCGGGATATTTTAAACATGGTTGCGTAAAAGATGGCGCTGATTAAAACTACTGACAAAATATTAATTACTTACTGCCAATATAGTCAATTGAACAAAATTTGTATTTGATTTGTATTTTTACATTATGGAATCAGATTGTTATTGAAATATTTTAAACACCTTTTACAGCTTCACAATAATTTTTAGAATTTTTTATAAATTTTAGAATTTTATCCAGGGTTGGGTACCTTTATATAAAGTAAATACATAAACCAAAACTGCAGCGCTATAAAAGTAAAAGTCTTACAATTGGTGTGGAATACTTTCAAAGTCAAATCGAGCAAAATATTGTCAGGACGCACACGGCGTGGCGGGCACAGAGCTAGTATAAAATAAAATACTCTTAAAACAATTTCAGAGAAAACGGCTCATTTTAATAAAATTCTTTGACATCCTTGTGAACACTTTTACAAATAAAGAATGTTGGTGTTATTAATTTAAGTTTATATCTATTATTGTAATATTATCCTTTTAATATGTAACACTTTAATCCTCCCTCTCTTTCCCTCTATTATCCTTTATCAAACTCTCAACTACAATTAACGTTTAATGTAAAACCACTTTTAGAGAATACACACTTACACATTCATTACAAACAATTTAGTCTTAGAAGAAAAATGCCTCCCTTAGAAACAGTAACAACAAACAAATGAAAAAAAGATTTTGGTTGCTTTAACTCAAATGCATGATGAAACCAAAATAACTCAATAAGTGAGTTACATGTTGTTAACCAAAATGTAAACACCACAAAACTCAACATTGTTAACACTTCAATAAAAGGCATTTATACATCCTTACGTATTTAGAACTTTAGTATGATGGTTGCATGCATATGTGAGTGTAAATGTGAGTGTAAATCCTGACAAAAAAAACTGAAAGCCATCTAGTGTTGCAGAAAAATGTATGAAATATCTTCTCAACACATTTTTAATGAAAATGTGACTTCATCTAAAGGCCTTAGCTCTAAACTGCATAAAAGCAATGCTGACAACTTGCCAAACAATTTTAAGGAACAATTTTGAAATTCTTTTATTTCTCACTCCCTCTCTCCCTCTCCCTAGCACTCTGCTAGCCAACTAATGTTTGCTGTTAAACACAAGGTCTATGCCAAAGCAAAACAAACCAACAAACACATTTATAAACCCATACAATCAGACACAGAGTCACTAAAACTGAACCGAAATAAAAGTCATAACAACATCCTACAAACCTGAAGACCCCTGCAGTAGTACATGCAACAAACACTCAAATGTACAACAAATTACGAAAATGAAGAGTCACAAGCATTTTCCGGTAAAGAAAATTGTTCATTACAGTACTTCATATCCGGTTGCAGCAAATTAGAAAGTTTTACAAACATCATCATCTACAAAAGCATGTAATTCAGTATACGAGTATTCGTATATTGATAAATGCCTTCAATGTGTTTTACTGTTTATGAAAATTTAAGGGTAAAATCATTCCTTTGACTAAAGCAAGTAAGTGTTCGAATGAAATAAAAATGTAAAAATAGTTGATAAAATGAATACTGAAATCATCTGTTTAAGTTTCAGACAAAACAAAATTGTTAGGTGTTAATTGTAGATCTTTTTATAGTCTTCACCACTGGTGGTAAGGATACAGCAGGTGAAAAAAATTCAAGTATCTTCTTATACCATAAAATCTGTTCAAAATATTAAAATATTAACCATTATCATACCTCCGCTAAACAGAGTACTTCGCTTTAGGTTTCAACAACATTGGAGATTATATTGCAATCCAATTGGACAACGAATTTGGCCAGAATCACTATACCAACTCTGTAATACTTAAAATCTAGGCGGCGAATAAATCGAATAAATAACTAAGTTTGGATGAAAATCTTAAAGCAGATAGATAATTGTTACTTAAAGGTAATCCTAACAAAAATCACACAGTAGATAATATTTGATTCGGGTCTTTATAAGCATTGCCGATCTTGTCAAATGAGTCTCTGAAACCAGCATGACATGACACTTTTATTCTTAAGTTATTACGCGAATTCATTTTGTAGCGTATGGTGTTTGAATTGCAAAAACAAATGGAGGTCGAACAATGGACTCTATTCTTAAAAACGCAGTGATAAAGTGACAGTATCTTATATTAAAAACAATTGCCTTCCAAGCTCATCTGATGGGTGCGCTTATAAGAACACAAAATAGCTGACTAAGTAAAACGAACTCTCTATACTTGTGACCCCCGAGTTTGCTCATAACACACTCAGTGTGTTATTTAGTTTAGTAATTGTGTACAACTTTTGGAAAAGTATTAGTGCATTTTGCTTGCTCTTGTGCGTTTTTCTATTTCTTAAGAAATGAAACCCTAGTTATAAGTTCATGTTAGTTATACGTTCATTTGTTGTTGTTAAAAAATTCTGTATTTTTTGTTTGTACACTCGAACTGTGTTCGTGTTTGAACTCGTCCAAGTTCATTGTTATTAAGTTTTCCATTTACTCGTACTTATGCAAACTTGCTTATTGAAACTCTGCAAGTTCATCGCATTTAGGTTACTGGTCTTCTCTGTTTATTATATTTCACTCGTCCTTACTTGTGTGCAATGATCAGACATTAATTCAATTAATTATTATATTAAATATTATAATATGAGCATCATTTTCGTACTCATGCAGTGCTTTAATATATCATATTATGACATTTAATATTTCTTAATCATATTATGATTACTTAATTTAACTTAATTTAATTTGATTTAAAATAAATTTAAACATTAACAAAAACAAAAACATAATTATGATTATACTTTACTATATTATTATTATGCTTAACAACGTTATGGTAGTTTTTTTTCAAGGGAATAATTATTCGCGTTAGGGGTGATTATTTAACTTGATAAGTGGGCGTACTACCTCCCATACAAAGTGAAAATTCATTATCTTGTTCCTGGCCCATACAAAATCAACAATTATTATCCTGTATCTGGAGAACTGCAATAGGTAGCGCTTTGGTATTTTGCATCAGTAACCCCATATTAAGATACATTGTATAGGGATACATAGACTGGATACATAGATAGATGTCGAGCGGCTCTTGGCTAAAAAGAAGAAAATTCGAAGAGAGTGGCAAGACATCTTCTAGAATATCGAAGAGTAGCATCTCTGAAAAATTACTTGGAAGACCTCGACGCAACTGCACAATCAGATTATTCATTATGGCGTCCATGTAGAAACCTTAAAAGGCCAGTCGTACGTAAGCCTCCCTTGCGAACTTCTTGTGGAGAGTGGGCAAGAAATGATACCGAAAAAGGCAATTTATTTGTTGAAGATTTGAAAACGGTTTTCACTCCAAATATGTGTACTGATATAGTTGAGTTGCCAACAGTAGAGACTAGTGCCGCAGTAAAATTTGAATTTAGCGATATTGAAAGGACAATAACAGATTTAAACACCAAAAAAAACCTGGCGTTGATAAAACAAGTAACAAGATGTTAGTTGAGTTGCCCCCTATAGCTCGCAGAATTATTCTATTTGTTTTTAATGCCATCTTACGTCTTGAGTACTTTCCCACAAAGTGGAAGGTTTCTTTGATTAGTATGATTCCTAAACCAGGAAAAGACCACACAAAAGTAGAATCATACAGATCTATAAGCCTTTTATCAAACATGTCAAAGTTGTTTGAGAGAATACTAATAACTAAGCTGAATCCAATTCTTAGCGCGAAAGGATGTATACCGAACCATCAATTCGGCTTCAGAAAACAACGTAGTACGATCCAACAAACACACAGATTAGTAAATGTAATTAAAACGACTTTTGAAGAAAAACAAAAATACTGTTCTGCGCTTTTTATCGACGTTTCTCAAGCATTCGATAAGGTTTGGCACGAATGCCTTATATTTAAGTTAAAGCAGAACTTGCCCGAAAACTTGTATAAACTCTTAAAAGATTATTTAACGAATCGCAAGTTTTTACTAAAAGAAGGTGATTTTTTAAGCTCAACACAGCTCATTGAAGCCGGAGTTCCCCAAGGTAGTATTTTGGGACCAATTTTATATTTACTGTACACATCGGATATGCCAATTAGCACCCTAGTCCACACATCAACTTTTGCAGATGACACAGCTTTTTTAAGTATTCATGAAAGTGCCCAAGAAGCATCACAACTTTTACAAGACCACATACTCAATTTGGAAAAATGGCTAGAAAAATGGAGAATAAAAGTGAATGAACAAAAATGCACTCACATAACTTTCACACTGCGCAGGGACTCATGCCCTCCTATTCGCATAAATAACCAAATGATACCACAGCTTTCAGACGTTAAAGACCTGGGTATACATCTTGACCGTCGCCTTACTTGGAAAAGCCACATAGAATCCAAGTTAACACAAATGAAACTAAAAGCAGTACAACTAAATTGGCTTATTGGCAGAAACTCCACCCTGAGCTTAGATTGTAAACTTCTACTGTACAAGTCGGTTCTCAAACCAATTTGGTGTTATGGGATTCACTTATGGGGCACTGCCTCAGCTAGCAATGTAGAAAAAATTCAAAGGCGCCAAAATAAGATTTTACGTATTATTACATCTGATCCCTGGTATGTAAAAAATTCGAACATCTACAAAGACCTAAACATGCCATCAGTTAAAGCAGAAATAGCGAAACACGCTGTCACATATCTAAAGAGGCTTGAATCTCATCCAAACCCTTTGGCGCGTAGCATACTGAATGAACCTGGTTACATTCGACTAAAAAGAAGAGACACTGCTTTTCTTGGCCGTACATTAGAGGGATGACCCGCAAATGATTGCAAAATCCGTGAAACAAACATTATTTTTGTCTAGCACTGGCTGGACTTAAAAAGTATATTTTTATTTTAGACTTAAGATATGAGTAATTATTGTTAGTTTAAAAATATTGAAGATACAATAAATAAATTATGCAAAAAAAAAATAGACTGGAGTGGAATGGTGGGTGTGGTACCACCATTCCACTCCGTGTACCTATAAAACGGCAATAGATAGAGCATTGAAACGTTGCACGAGTAACCCTTCTAATAATGTTTATATTCTAGAAAAATGCAAACTGGATTGGGGCAGTAGGCGTGGTACCTCCTATACAGAGTGAAAAATTATTATTGTATATCTGAGAAACTACAATAGGGAGAGAATTAAAACTTTGCACAAGTAACCCTCATACTAATGTGCATAGTCTAGCAGACTGGATTAGTATAGTGGGAGTGGTACCTCCCATAAAAAATTATTATCGTGTTAATACGTATAGACTAGCAAAAAACAGATTGAATGTAAACAGTGCGCGCTGTACCTTGCATATAAACTAAAACATTTTTGACGTGAGAATACTTTTCTTTTAAGTGTTTATTGTTTTTTTTAGGAAGGGCGTAGAGAAGCGCACCGGGTGTAGCTACTATATAATAAAATATGAACATAATATAATAAAAATGTATTATAATATCATTACATATAAAGACAACTAAAATTTCTTCCTCGCAAGTAGAGAACATAATATGATTCTTATGACCATACCACAACTTTATTTTTTACTTTATTTTTACTCCATGTGTATTTTTTCTCCATGTGTATTAAATAAAATACATACATATTTTATAAATTTAGTAATAAGGCAGAAATTAAAAACAAACATATTTCAGCTTAATTATTCATATTTGAAAACGAAATTTTATTTTATATGTTACATTTCACATTTAAACTTTTCAACTCCATTTTATCCAATACCGCAATTCCATTCAATGATCATCAATCAAAATAAAAATATGCGCACATATTTCAAAAATAAATATATAAATAAATACTTCATGGCATGTCCGTATTTAAATTTTATAAAACAAATAATTCAAACCAAATATTTGACCAACCAAATTAAATCATGATGTATGGGATTTATGCAAATGTGCAGTTTAATATGCTGACATATTTAATTATTCCATTCTGTGCTGTTCTATTCTATTCAATGCATTATCTACTACATCCTTGTTCTTTTTATTTCTATGCTATTGTTTTGAATTTTATATCATCATCATATCGTTAATGTTAGAAATTTTGTTCGCTTTAAAATTATTCCAATTCAAAATTTCAACACATTCTCTGTAACTTAATAACATCGCCAGCCAGCTAAATGATTAGAAAGTGTGAGTTAAAGAGAGAGAGAGAGAGATAGATATATGATGAAGAAGACAGTGAAAAATATTCTGTACATAAATTTAAATGCATGAATTTATATGCATCCTATTACAGGATATGAATCTACAAACTAATTGACCAACTATAGTGTTGTTGAAGTAGATTTTTATTTGAAAACCCAGAGTTGTGTGTCCAGTTAAAAAATTTAAAATTAACGTTGTAAATCTAATTACAATTGGGAATTATTCGTTGATAAAATGTTAAATGTTTACACCATATTTTTTATAGTTTTTTGTCGTGGCAAAAGTTGTAACAGTAGCTTGCAATTATGTTTTCATTACTAAATGGATTAGAGAGTATTTTTCGTAGATTTGTTTTGTAAAGTAAAAATATTCATTTTTAGTCGACTTTATATTCATATAAATTATATTTAATTTATTTTTTTTGTTTGTCAATTATTTGTGTGATAGAAAACATTTTATCCAGCGCTGAGATAATAGCTCCAATCCATGTATACATTGGCATACCCCGTTTATCTTATACCTCATTTTGAAAGCCTACAATAACTTGTGAGTCCTTATTTTCAGGGCCCTGTAGACTTACTAATATCCAAAACCTTTTAACAAAAAAACAGGACGCAAATAAAATTTTAGCTTCAGATATAAACTATAGTGTAGACGAACAAAAAAATAAATTTTTAAGTAGGCTCAAGTTCGTCTATTCTCTTTAACTACTCAAAAGGTTTCAAAGAATATTTTTTTACAAATTAGGTGAAAAATTTATAAATTAGGTGAAAAAATTTAAAAATTTTATTTTAAAAAATTTTCCATCTTAAGTATTCTTCGCACATATCTACACGTAAAGAAAAAACATGGTTTAGGTAACCATAATATAAGAGCAACATATTATGATTGAATTATATGGTTGTATTCAAGCCATATTATTATTAACATAATCATAATATTGTTATGTTATAACCATATTATCGTCTAACTTAAAAATAACATTGTAAAATATAAAATTTTATCTATACATATAATAAAATAGTAACTCATTTCTGTCTGTCCTTCCTTCCTTGTTTGTGTTCGCATCACGTAAAAACGACAGGATGGATTTTAACAAAATTTTGTAAGGAGATACCCCAGTATCCTGGTCCTAATATATTATACTTTTTGCGCAAAAAATCTTATTTTCAAGAGAAAGTGGAGAAAAAGCGTTAAAAAACGAAATTTCCGGGTTAATGGTGCTGCAATTTTCGGTTTAAAACTGGGATATTTTCAACACGGTTTTTTTCAACACGGTTACATTTTCACCACACACCTTTTTATTTTTGAAAGTGGGATATTTTAGAAACTATTACGCAACAGATGGCGCCAGTTTATTAAAATTTTTATTTTTACTTTGTGGAATTACACTGTTATTAAAATATTTTAAACACCACTTACAGAGGTTTACAATTATTTTTAGAATTTTTTATAAATTTTAGAATTTTATCGAGGGATGGGTACCTTTATATTTATGTAATTATAATTACATAAACCACAACTAAAACACTATAATCTTTTAATTTATGTGGAATACTTTCAAAGCAAAACCGAGCAAAATATTTTCAGGACACCCACGACGTAGAAGGCAGAGCTAGTTATAAAATAAAATAATAAATATATTCAGATATATACACATGAAACAAACCTCATTTGTTTTTATAAACATACCTTATAACATTCAATATGAGAAACGAATTAATTCTTAATTGTTATATTTTGAAAGAAATCCGAGATATTATATTCTAATAATTTTACAAATCTAAACACAAAACTTCTAGTCTTACTGTGGTTACATACTAGCAAACTTATCATAATTTGTTTACTAATAATATATTATGCTTATAAATACAATATTATTTTGGAATACTAATAAAACTTTGGTTGTGGGTTAACAATTGTATAGTTCAAACCAACCATGTTGCATTTTTTGGGTGTGGTAACCATTTAATGATCAAATAGTAACAAAAACTTGTTTGTCGTGACCATTGTAATGATTAAAAATAACTATAAGTTGTTCATCGCAACCATATATTGTTACGGAGAATATATTGTTACGGAAAGAATAGGATGGAGTGTATAGATAGTGTTTACACTGAACCAAAAACTTACCTAAATACTGTGAAATGGAGTTTAGAATTGAAGAAAAGTAAATTATTATACAGCTAACAAATTTTCTAGTCAATTCTACAGACGATTTTTATAAAAAAATAATTTATTAAATTCCTAATATTGAAGAAATATCTTATTATGAAGACGGGCGATCAAATCATGTCGTGCACTTCGTGATTTTTTCGGTCAATTTAATCGTCCAAGTGTACGTACAATCGGAAAAATCGTGCAAAAATTTAAGTAAACCGGTTGTGTAGGAGATGTGAAAACACTAGTGTATGCTCGTACAGCTCGTACTGCAGAAAATATTGCTGCTGTTAGCGATGGTGTGGCTGAAGAGCCGTCCACCTCAACACGTCGTCGTGCCCAACAATTGTACCTCTCACGCTAGTCGTTGAAGAACATTTCGCATAAAGTCTTACATTTACAAGGTGCAATTGTCCCAAGAACTAACGTCGTCAATGGTCAGAATGGTGGCAAGAAATGGCAACAGTGGATGATCAATTTTCGAAGAACATCATTTTCAGTGATAAGGCACATTTTCACCTCATTGGATTCGTCAATAAGCAGAATTGCCGCATTTGGGCGAATAATAATCCAAGAGTGATTGTCGAAAAACCAATGCACCCACAAAGAGTGACTGTTTGGTGCGGTTTAAAAAAGAGGCAGGTCAGGCAGTTACTGTGACTAGAGAGCGCTATCGTGAGATGATAACGAACTTTTTATGGCCCGAATTGGAAGATGTGGATGTTGATTATATGTGGCTTGAATGACTTGCTACACAGCTAACGAAACAATGGCTCTTTTGCGCGATAAATTCAGTAGCCGTGTTATCTAACGTGGTGGCGATGTTAATTGGCCGCCAAGATCATGTGATTTGACACCGTTGGAGTTCTTTCTTTGGGAAAAAGTGTACGTCGATAAGCCAGAAACAATTCGAGAGCTAAAGGATGAGATAATGCGGCACATTAACGGCATAGAACCTTATTTATGCCTCAGAGTCATTGAAAATTTGGAGCATTGAATGGAGGTGTGCCGCCGAGGTCGCGTCGGCCGTGTGGCCGATATTTTGTTCCATACATAATTGAACCATAGCAATATTATCAAATAATTTGTGTTTTATTCAAAATCAACATCGCTCCTAAAAACTTAACCACCCTTTATAAACTAGAACTATCAAATTAACGGATTAATTTTTAACTAATTTTATGAGTTGTTTTTCTTAGAATATGTTGCTACTATTTTAACAAAATTTCTTAAAAATTTTTATAAGTTTTTTATAAGGCTTTATAGAAATATTTTTTTTAATAAAACAAATTCTGTTCATTTGACCAACATTATTTTATACGAATAAATCGTATATAGATTTGAATAAAAATTAAGTTGATTTATGTATTTTGGTCTTTAAGGTTCAACAGATTTCGTTAATATTACATACCAAATTTCGTTCAGTGTAGTTATAAACATCATCTATTTCACCAACCAAATTCAGATAATAGAATACAAAAAATTCTATACCAATCACATATATTCAGTTGGTTAGAACGAAGTCTACCCCTAAACAATAGCTAAAGCTTTCGTCTTGTTTCATCTGTTTTTCTTTATTGTTTACCATCTTATATTTCTTGTTGCTTTAGCCAACCTTTGTCTATCAATGAAATCAAGTTTTGTTTATTTTTTTGTGTCTTAATAATACTTTTACTTGTTAGGATCTCATAAATTTAAATTTTAAATCGAATCTAAAATATGATGATGACACATCCAAAGTGTACAACAATGGGTTTCACAACTATCTTGGCTTTAATTGGTTTAGGTGAGCTTAAAAGATCGCCTTCTTTCCGTACGAAATTTCTTCTAATATGAACTTTTCCAGTATAAATTTCGAACATAGAATTTTTCGGACTAATTCAGCTTTAATTTAAAAACACTTATTAATCATTCTGAATCGGCATTGATGGTTCTCGCTTTGAATTAGATTCAGCTAAGTTATTAAAATCTTGATGTCAGTCGATATATTTGCAGTAAAAAATATTTTTCAAGTGGCAAAGAAATAGTGTTTTTTTATGTATCATTTATATTTTATTGATAATTTAATATCTAATAATATACCTATGTATATCAATGAGATCCTACCAAACTTTGAAAATAATAATGTTAGTAAGATTTCAAATGTCACCAATATATAAAACAATATAAATTAAGAATAAATTAAATTTGCTAAAACAGCAAACTGTGTGTGACTTCTCTTATTCCACAATTACCAACGTAATAAATGTAGAGTGTATTAAAATTAATAAAAATAAAAAATCAACAAAAATCCCTCAACATGTTTTCGATATTATGTAAATCTTTTAAATCATATTAAAATTACACAATTTCTATAAAACCTCTAAGTGTGAAAATCAACACTTGGTTATTTGTAAAAATAAATAAAAAAAAATATTTAATATTTAAAATTTGTTGTGAAAAAGTTTATATTTTTTGAAAAATGTTTATAATAAAATAAGTCAATTACGAATATTAAATTTATATGCGTTAGCATGAGTGTATCAGGATATTGCAAATTCTAATTGTATTACACATATTTTTCAAACAAACCTTTATTTGGCCAAAATTAAATATTAAAATTTAAGCTATTATGAGTAAATTTATATATTTTTGTAATTTAAGACTATAAAAAATACAGAAAAAGGAATGTGATATAATTAGGCCCAATGCTAACCACGTAATAGAATAAAAATATAATGAATATTTGAAATTTTATTAGTCGAACTATTTATTTTACATTCAAATGAATTTTGAAGTCAAGCTTAAGTTGTTTTTTTTTCCTCTCTAAGAAAGAATAAATTAAATTACAAATTAGGTAATAATTTTAAAGAAAAATTGGGAAAATTAAATTTTTAAACACCAGCAGAGCGGAATGCACATTTTCTAGACAGCTACGTCCGTCATCAGCACTCTTCGTATCTATCTACTTTGGGTAGTGTTTAGTTAGTAAGCATCATCTATTTAACCAACCAAACTTAGATAAAGGAATACGAGATAACTGTATTCCTGTATTGGTAAGAACGAAGTCTACCATTACCTAAAGCTTTCCTATTATTTTAATATTTTTACTTTAATATTTACCACCTTATATTTATTGTTGCTTCAGCCAAACTTCGGTTAGCTACTTTTTGTTTATTTGTTTTTCTTCCAACATTCGTTTTTTTTTTAGTTAATACTAATCTAGTATCAAACCTTACTTTGTAGCTAAAACTTGCTCCCGCATATCCAGGAGCAACTTTTATTTTTGTCAAGGAGAAATTTTCAACAGTATTTACAGAACTCTACAATATTTTACATAAGGCCTGTATTCCTATATAAAATAAATATAAGAACCATATCCGAAACACTATAAAAAAAAATCTTAACATCTAATCTCAGGCATACATTACTTTTGTTTTAATGTTATAAAAAATTTATTTACAAAGATTTTAACAAAATCTTGTGAGGAGATACCTTAGTATCCTGATTCCAATATAGGATACTTTTTTTATATGTTATTTTCAAGAGAAAGTGTGGAAAAAGTAGTGAAAGTACGCCGATTTTTTTTACCGATTTATAGGTATTGCATATTTTGAGGTATCTTTAATTTTTAAAACGGGATAATTTTTACATGGTTGCACATCAGATGGCGCAGTTTTAAAATAATGACAAAATATGAGTTTCTTACTGCCAATTAGCCAATTGCTTAAAATTTGTATTGGGTGGTTAAATTTTAAGGGCCGATGTTGATTTTGAATAAAACACAAATTATTTAGTAAATTATTGTCATTTATTTTTAGTTTGATAATATTGCTATGGTTCAATTATGTATGAAACGAAATATCAGCCAAATGGCCGTCACGAACTCGCTGACACACCTCCATCCTATGCTCCAAATTTTCGATGACTCTGAGGCATAATTTAGGTTTCATGCCGTTAATGTGCCGAATAATCTCATTATATAGCTCTTGAATTGTTGCTAGTTTATCGACGTACACCTTTTATTTCAAATAACCCCAAAAAAGAAGCCACACGGTGTCAAGTCACAAGATCTTGGCGGCCAATTGAAATCCAAACCACGTGAAATCGTCGCGCAAAAGAGCCATTGTTTCGTTTGCTGTGTGGCAAGTGGCACCGTCCTGTCAAAACCACATATCGTCCACATCCATATCTTCCAATTCGGGCCATAAAAAGTTCGTTATCTTCTCACGATAGCGAACACCCTTCACAGTAACTGCCTTACCGGCCTCATTTTGGAAAAATACGGTCCGATGATGCCGCCAGCCCATAAACCGCACCAAACAGTCACTCTTTGTGGGTGCATTGGTTTTTCGACAATCACACTTAGATTATTATTCGCCCAAATGCGGCAATTCTGCTTATTGACGAATCCACTGAAGTGAAAATGTGCCTCATCACTGAAGATGA
The DNA here is from genome assembly GCA_949628195.1 of Phasia obesa. NCBI lineage: Eukaryota > Metazoa > Arthropoda > Insecta > Diptera > Tachinidae > Phasia > Phasia obesa. Next base: position 85,280,271 of record OX451218.1, read on the forward strand.
TTTACTTCGAAAATTGATTATCCAGTGTTGCCATTTCTTGTCACCATTCTGACCATTGACGACGTTTGGAATAATCAAGACGCTTTAGTTCTTGAGACAATTGCACCTTGTGAGCGTGTAAATAAATGCAAGGCTTTATGTATAATGTTCTTCAACGACGAGAGTGAGAGGTGAAATTGTTGGGCACGAAGACTAGTTGAGTCAGTCACACTATCGCGACCAGCAGCAATATTTTCTGCAGTACGAACTGTACTAGCATGCACTAGTGTTTTTACACCGCCTACAGACCCGGTTTGTTCAAATTTTTGCACGATTTTTCCGATTGTACGCAAATTTGGACGATTAAATTGACCGAAAAAATCACGAAGTTCACGATATGCATTACGATTTGAACGCCCATTTTCATAATAACCCTGAATATCTGTAACGCGTTGCTCGATTGTGTATCTTTTCATGGTTCAAATTGAGTTAGTCTGAAATTGCGAAATGCAAAAACTTGACGTTTAGGTGTGATTCACATTCAACATCGACCCTTAAAATTTGATTTGTATTTTTACTTTGTGGGATTACATTGTTATTAAAATATTTTAAACACCTTTTGCAGAGCTTAACAATAATTTTTAGAATTTTTTATAAATTTATGAATTTTATACAGGGATGGGTACTTTGATAAATAGTAAATACGTAAGAGTCTTAAAATTTGGTGTGAATTACTCTCAAATCAAAGTCGTAAAAAACATAGTCAGGACGCACACAACGTCTGTGGATGCTGATATTTTTTACGTGCTAAACTTAGGAGCAGGCACATGTTATATTCTTATTCTATTGAGGATTTAAGCCACATACAAATGCAAGCTCTTGACTATAACTCAAGAGTAAAGGCTAGTGTTAGCATGATACTCAGCGAAAGTAAGTTAGAAATTAGCTGCCTGCAATTAATGGATGACTAAAGGGGGGCATAAAGGAACACATAAAATTAGCGGATAGCTTAGATATCTCCCCTACACAAATATATAAACCAAAGCAGTTTAATTAATTCTACATTCTAAACTTAAAACTTAAGTTATATTTAATAAATTAATTAAAATAAATAAAATAAATAAAATATAAAGCTAGTACATAAATTCATGTACCCGTAAATAGCATACGAGTTTGTATTAATATGTGTAAAAGTATCTATGCACGACGTGTCATCATCATCATCATCTCAATGTCCTTGCCATTCTCTGTCTTCTGTGTTTCGAATGTTAATAATATAAATGCCTTACCAAATTATAAAAGAGCAAACAGCAACGTTTACACAACACTTGTGTTCTTGCACCATACTATGCAACAAGCTACTCATGTAGCAATAAACAACAAACACAACAACGACAATATCAAATGAAATTCTAACTATTGCAATTTCAACACGTTTTGCATTAAGACAAGAGGTGTAAATTGCCAAAAGCTCATTTAATGCCAATAAACTACCAGGAAACCAGATTCTTAATAACCTAACTCTAAATGACTGGCTAAGGGACTAACTGAGCGACTGACTGACTGACTAAATGGCTGTCTAGTTGCCCGACTTCATTTTAAGTTCACAATTGTTAAAAGGGTTCATGAAGATGTGTGGATAAGCAAGTGTTTGTGCGTTGGAGTCTAAGTTCGAGGAAGTATGTTTTTGTGCAAGCAATTTTATCACTCTGTTACATATTTTGTCTGTTATTTCGACCGTAACTGTCTTTAAATTTCAAAAATCAAATAATTATTTTCTCATTTGGTTTTCGGTTACAAATTTGAAAATGGTAAACTGGAGGACAAGAGATGTAAAAGAAACGTATAAAAACCTTTATAATGTTACCGTTAGGACTTGGTTGCAAAAGTAATATTCTGGTTACAACTGTTTTTCATAATTTGTTTGTGCATTTTTAGAATTTTAGCCATAGATTTAGCTACGAGAATTACAGAATATGTATGGCATCTGATCTTGGAAATGCTTTTATAAAAATTATTAATTATTTTTTGTTTTATTACAAATCAATATATTTAAAGAGAGGATGTATTTGAATCACCAATTTAAATTTTCTGAAAAGACAGTATAGCAATATTGAACAAACGCACGGTTTGATAAAAGTAATAAAAAATGTTCTCGAGGAAAAAGTATACAATTCCTGTTTTATAATAAGATGCAATTAATCACATTGAAGAAAATTTTTGAACAACAACCAGAAGGCAATAGAAAACATGGAGGACCGAGAAAAAAGATGGAAAGATGATATCGAAGTAGACTTTCGAATAATACAGAGCAAAACCTTTACAAAGAGAACACAGTGGAGAGCAAAAGTTGCAGAAGCACTGGTCCATAAAGGACTGTAATAGCTGATTATATATAAACATAATGAGAATTCTGTTAATAAAATCCCGTTAAGTTCCTGTTGGACAATTTTCCCCCAACAAATAAATTGCTTTTTTATTATAAAACGTTATGGATAATTAGCATAAAATTAAATAATTAAGACAATTTTTAAGTTTGTCTTAGAAAAGTAAATCCGAAGTTCCGCAAACAGGTATTTTGTTGTACAACTCAGATATGTCAATTAGCAACCAAGTTTACAAATCGATATTTGCTGATGACATCCCAATATTTTATAACATCCCAATATTTTTAACTTATTAATACAAAATTATAAAAGTTCATTGCTTTACTTATGTACATTGTCAGCATCATATTTGAACCAATAAAGATGTAAACTACTGTAAACTACTTTTGCCATATAGAACACATATATTCAACAGTATTATAATGACTAGCACCTTGCCGTCGAAATGGAAATATGCAAAAATAGTGCCAATACCGAAAACTGATTCTGAATTTAGGCCAATAGCTATTCTGTGTTACCAGTCCAAAGTTCTAGAAAAAATACTTCATTTTCAAATCTTATCTTATATTAGGAAAAAGAATTGATTGAATGGTAAACAATCAGGATTTCCTAAAAATCATAGCTGTGTTTCTGCGCTATTGGATGTATCTGAAAATATACGACGCACAGTGTTGTGACCGTGGCCATAAATAGAAAAATGCAATTATGGAAATTAAAAAAATGGCATTTAATAAAAAACACGTTTACTAATACGCGTAAAAAAACTTAGATTAAAATAATATTTTTTTCGAAAGATATGGCTCTTCAAAATTGTGGTTTGAAATAACTGCAATTTTGTATAAATAAATTAGTCAAGTGCGAGTTAGACTCACACACGTAGGGTTCCGTACTATGTTCAGTATAATTTAAAAATTCCAGTTGTTTATTTCTTTATGTCTTATGGGACACCTTTAAATTTTAAAATTAAAGTAATATTCGCGAAAATTGCATCATAATTAGAACACCCTTTAAATTTTAATATGTAATTGATTTTATAGTGGCCATGGTAATACACTTTCTATTAAAATATCAGGAGCCTACCTATTGCGATTAAAAAAATAAGGTAATATTTGTGAAAAACACGTTACTAATGGACTCACTTCAATTTTAAGTATTTGTTATAGCGGCCGAAGTAACACATCTACAGTAAACATTTCAAGAGGGTATCTAACGAGTGATTTTTTAAGAGCTTGAGAACTTTTTAAAAAAAAAAACGCATAAAATTTGCAAAATCTCATCGGTTCTTTATTTGAAACGTTAGATTGGTCCATGACATTTACTTTTTGAAGATAATTTCATTTAAATGTTGACCGCGGCTGCGTCTTAGGTGGTCCATTCGGAAAGTCCAATTTTGGGCAACTTTTTCGAGCATTTCGGCCGGAATAGCCCGAATTTCTTCGGAAATGTTGTCTTCCAAAGCTGGAATAGTAGCTGGCTTATTTCTGTAGACTTTAGACTTGACGTAGCCCCACAAAAAATAGTCTAAAGGCGTCAAATCGCATGATCTTGGTGGCCAACTTACCGGTCCATTTCTTGAGATGAATTGTTCTCCGAAGTTTTCCCTCAAAATGGCCATAGAATCGCGAGCTGTGTGGCATGTAGCGCCATCTTGTTGAAACCACATGTCAACCAAGTTCAGTTGTTCCATTTTTGGCAACAAAAAGTTTGTTAGCATCGAACGATAGCGATCGCCATTCACCGTAACGTTGCGTCCAACAGCATCTTTGAAAAAATACGGTCCAATGATTCCACCAGCGTACAAACCACACCAAACAGTGCATTTTTCGGGATGCATGGGCAGTTCTTGAACGGCTTCTGGTTGCTCTTCACTCCAAATGCTCGTTAGTAAGTCTATTCATGATGAAATGTCAAAGCATACTGAGCATCTTTCTCTTTGGCACCATGTCTGAAATCTCACGTGATCTGTCAAATACTAATGCATGAAAATCCTAACCTCAAAAAAATCACCCATTATATATAAATCTATGATATAAATATTGTTTTCCATATTCTGTACTTAAATTTCGCTCAACTGTCTATATATGATATAAGTAAATCTTAATCAATGTTCTAATGTACATAAGTAAGTTGCTCTCAACTAGAAGTACGAATTATGTTGTCCTTTTTTAACAGATGGGCCTTCATAAGGTTTAATAAGTAATATGTTCTTCCTTATGTATAATATGCATTTACATTTAGAAACGCAGTAACTTAACGCTTGCTTGGTATCTAACTCAAAATTATGAAGTCATTGTCAAAATTAAAGTTACTGTGTTAAGTCGATTAATATAAAGTGAAAAAGAACATTAAGAAAATTTACATGTGCTTTTCTAATAATTATTTTCAAAAAACCACTTACCGCATATTCGAGAATTAAATAAATATAAAAAAATAATTAAGTATAAAAGGGTAAAAGGGTAAAAGGGTAAAAGGGTAAAAGATTATTTAATTACCCAAAAGCATAGTTCACATAGAAGTTGGACATCAGAATTATACACGTGGAATTCTTCTAGAACCTTCAATTTATAGAAAGCACGTGGATAAGCGTTCAATTAGCCTGGTCTTAACGTTACGATAACAACACCAAAAACCTTCATCAGTCTTGCGAATCACGTGATCAAAACCACGAGTTTACTTCCATCAGTCTGGCGAATCACGTGAGCAAGACCACCATCTTATTTCCATCATCCAGATCACCGTTAATATAGTTTTGATCTGGGAGTTATACAAAGCTATTTCATTTAAAGATCAACATATTGCAAGTTTTGTTACCGTACCTCCTTATTTTCAAAAGTAATATTAAAATCTATTAAAATATACTAAACTATATTTATATTTATGATTTTTATTCAAACTCTTTTAACCTGACTCATTAACAAAAAGTTCAATTAAACCTTAAAAATTATGTAAGTCTCAAAATTTTAATAATAATAATTTATGTTTTATATTTCAATAATCTTTTCAAAATGAACAATTTTGACAAAAAAAAAAAAAACGATGTAATTCCTGCAACCACGTTCCAGAAGCGTAAAACAAGCTTAGTTTTTTTTATATACAAAAATGTATTTAAAATATAGAAAAGTAAAAATGTAATTTATTAAATCATAACTAAAAACAATTTTGAATTTCTACATTTATTAGAATTTAGATATAAATAAAATGTAAGATTTATAAGCTTTTGGAATTATGGTTAATATTTTAAACTATCTTAAGAATTTGTATTATAATATTTTTTTTTAATTATATAACATTTCATTTCGACTGTATTTACATACATTTAATCTCGTTATCGTAAGCTTAATTCAAAATCATCATTTTTAGGGTTCCGTACACAAAGTGTAAAAACGAAACCCTATTGTTTTCGCTACAATGTCTGTCCATCTGTCAGCTCCTTTTATCTCTGGAACCGTAATAGGTAGACGCTTGAAATTTTCACAGATGATATATAGCTGTTGCCGCTATAGCAACAAATACTAAAACTTATAGGGTGTTCCAATAGAGAGGTGTTATTCACGAATATGTGCATATTTCGTGAACTGTAGGTGGGATACACTTGAAATTTACAAACAGTAATTAAAACTTAGTTCACTATATACAACTACAAAAAAATAAAAATTAAAGGGTGTTCCGATAGTGGTGTGATTTGCATGTTTAAGGCCTAAGTTTTGATCCATAATAGGTAGACTCTTGAAATTTTCACAGAAGGCGTATAACTGTGGCCACTATAGCAAAAAATACTAAAACTTATAGGGTGTTGCGAAAGTGACCTGTTATTTGCCTGTATATATTTATTTCTTGAGCAACCACTTAAAATTTTGCAGTGATTTAAACTATGTTCGCGTTATAAGCAAGTATACATATTAAACCTAAAAATTAACGGGTGTTCCGTTAGTGACGTGATTTGTATGTGTATATGGCATTGGTTTTGAACGATAATAGGTAGACTCTTGAAGTTTTTACAGGATGAGTATTACTATGGCCACTATAACAAATAGTAAAAATTAAAGTGTTTGCCGACAGTGACGTAATTTACATGCACATTGACTAATTTTTTAACTATAATAAATAGACTCTTGAAATTTTTACAAATGGTGTATTACTATGACCCCTATAAAAACAATAAAAATTTAAAGGGTTTTGTCGACAGTGACGTGTTTTGCATGTAACGAGTGATTTTTTAAGAGCTTGAGAAATTTTTTTAAAAAAAAACGCATAAAATTTGCAAAATCTCATCGGTTCTTTATTTGAAACGTTAGATTGGTCCATGACATTTACCTTTTGAAGATAATTTCATTTAAATGTTGACCGCGGCTGCGTCTTAGGTGGTCCATTCGGAAAGTCCAATTTTGGGCAACTTTTTCGAGCATTTCGGCCGGAATAGCCCGAATTTCTTCGGAAATGTTGTCTTCCAAAGCTGGAATAGTTGCTGGCTTATTTCTGTAGACTTTAGACTTGATGTAGCCCCACAAAAAATAGTCTAAAGGCGTCAAATCGCATGATCTTGGTGGCCAACTTACCGGTCCATTTCTTGAGATGAATTGTTCTCCGAAGTTTTCCCTCAAAATGGCCATAGAATCGCGAGCTGTGTGGCATGTAGCGCCATCTTGTTGAAACCACATGTCAACCAAGTTCAGTTGTTCCATTTTTGGCAACAAAAAGTTTGTTAGCATCGAACGATAGCGATCGCCATTCACCATAACGTTGCGTCCAACAGCATCTTTGAAAAAATACGGTCCAATGATTCCACCAGCGTACAAACCACACCAAACAGTGCATTTTTCGGGATGCATGGGCAGTTCTTGAACGGCTTCTGGTTGCTCTTCACTCCAAATGCGGCAATTTTGCTTATTTACGTAGCCATTCAACCAGAAATGAGCCTCATCGCTGAACAAAATTTGTCACATTTGAACATTTCGAACCGAACACTGATTTTGGTAATAAAATTCAATGATTTGCAAGCGTTGCTCGTTAGTAAGTCTATTCATGATGAAATGTCAAAGCATACTGAGCATCTTTCTCTTTGGCACCATGTCTGAAATCTCACGTGATCTGTCAAATACTAATGCATGAAAATCCTAACCTCAAAAAAATCACCCATTATAACGACATATTTTTTGAACCGTAATAAGTAGACTCTTCCAGTTTGTATAGAAGATGTGATGCCATGGCCATTATGACAATTACTAAAAATGAAAGGGTGTTCTAACAGTGATATGTTTTTCACGTATTGTAACTTATTTTTTTAATAGTAATAGGTAGACTCTTCTATATATTCATAGAAAGAGAATTGCCATAGGCGCCATAGCAAATAACAAAATTAAAGGGTGTTCCAACAGAGACATGATTTGTACGTAAATAGCCTTATTTTTTTAACCATAATAGGTAGACTCTTTAAATGTTTACAGTAGATGTTGTACTTCGGCCGCTGTAACATCTACTAATATCTAAAGGATGTTTTATCAGTGACATGTTCTTCACGTATATTACCTTATTTTTTGAACCGCAATAGGTAGGCTGACGTATATTTCTATAGATGGTGTATTACCGCTATAACAAAAATTGCTAAAATTTAAAGGGTGTTCCAACAATGATGCAATTATGACTTTAATTTTAAAATTAAAGGGTGACTCATAAGACTTGAGTTTAGTACGGAACCCTAAGTATGTGAGTCTAACTCGCACTTGACTAATTTATTTTTGTTTCACATCACCAACTACTATTGATTGTTGGGCCCATCAATGAAACGAGAGTAAGGGATGAAAAAACAGCGTAAAATATAATAGTGTGTAAGCATGAATTAAAAATATTATTAATTGTTATATTTTTTTCCATTCCCACTATATTTTTTTTTATATACTTTATTACTATTTATCCTAATTGTTAGTCAATTTCAATTTTATTTAATTCCCATTAAATATCAGTGAAGACATTTTTTTTTACTCTCAGAGAGAGATTATCATAATTTTGCTTTGATCAATGAATTTTTTTTATTATATTGTAATTTTTTTCGCTTCTTCCTCTTTCTTATTTTTTTGTAAATTTATCTATTCATTGTTCTGTAATTTAAAATGCAATCTTAAATTATTTAACATTTCAAGGGAAGGATATCCTATAGCACTAATGCAGCTATGTAAGTAAAAGTCATGTTCGTATAATATAGGGACAGATTAAATAAATTAGTCAAGTGCGAGTTAGACTCACACACGTAGGGTTCCGTACTATGTTCAGTATTATTTCAAAATTCCAGTTGTTTATTTCTTTATGTCTTATGGGACACCCTTAAATTTTAAAATTAAATTAATTATTAAAATATCAGGATCCTACCTATTGCGGTTAAAAAAATAAGGAAATATTCGTGAAAAACACGTTACTAATGGACACACTTCAATTTTAAGTATTTGTTATAGCGGCCGAAGTAACACATCTACTGTAAACATTTCAAGAGGGTATCTATTACGGTTTATAAAATCTTGTCACTGTCGGAACACCCTTTAATTTTATTATTCATTATAGTGGTCATGGCAACTTCCTTTCTATAAATATATTAAGAGTCTACTTATTGCGATTAAAAAATAAGTCACTATAAGTGAAAAACATGTCACGGTCGGAAAACCCTTTTATTTATAGTAATTGTCATACCGGTGGCAACACATCTTCTGTACAAAATTTCAAGAGTCTACCTGTTACAGTTCAAGAAATAAGGCTTTATACATGCAAATCACGTACCTGGCGGAAAAGCCTTTAATTTTTATTATTTGTTATAGTGGACATAGTTATACACCTCCTGTAAAAATTTCAAGATTCCACCTATTCATTCAAAACTTAGGATATATACATGGAAATCACGTCACTATTGGAACACCCTTTAATATTTAAGTTCAATTTTGTATACTTGTTTATAAAACAAACATAGTTTTAATAACAGTATGCAAATTGTAAGTGTTTTCCTCTTACAGCTCAAAAAAAAAGACATAAACGTAAATAACACGTCACTTTTGGAACACCCTACGTTTTAGTATTTTTTGCTATTGTGGCCGCAGTTATACACTTCTGGTAAAATGTTCCAGAGTCTACCTATTATGGTTCAAAACTTAGGCCTTACACATACAAAGCACATCACTATCGGAACACCTTTTAATTTTTAGGTTTATTTTTTTAGACTTGTTTATAAAGCGAACTAAGTTTTAATTACTGTTTGTAAGAAATAAACACATATTCGTAAATAACACCTCTCTATTGGAACACCCTATAAGTTTTAGTATTGTTTGCTATAGCGGCCATAGTTATACATACACCTTTGGTAAAATTTTCAAGAGTCTACCTATTATGGTTCAAAACTTAGGCCTTATACATGCAAATCACTTCACTATCGGAACACCCTTTAATTTTTACATTTATTTTTCTCAGACTTGTTTATATAGCGAACTAATTTTAATTTAGTGCTTGCATATTTTTAGTGAATTCCTCCTACAGCTCAAAAAATAAACACTTATTTGTAAATAACACCTCTCTATCGGAACACCCTATAAATTTTAATATTTGTTGCTATAGCGGCCAAAATTATACACCTTCTGTAAAAATTTCAAGACTCTATCTATTATGATTCAAAACTTAGGCCTTATAAGTCAAAATAACACCACTATCGGACCAAAAAAAAAGACCCCTGTCTCCCAGTTTTGCCGAAAGTCCTCCAGGTTTTTTTATGGGCCCTCAAAGATGTGGGGCCTCGATGTCATTTTTGCAAAAAAATGATCATTTACTCAAGCTCATATTTTGCAAACCGTTTGAAATTTTGATATACTCTCTGGGGCAAAGTTGTAGCTCTTGTCATAAAGAACAAAAATTGTGAACAAAAATATTGAACGGTTTGCTACCTATGGACCTGAACAGGGGAAAAAAGGTAAAAAAATTTAATTTTTTAAAGTTTTTTGCGATTTTGAAGATGAAGATGAAGTTTTTTTGATTTTATATGTTTTTTGTTCTTTATGACAAGAGCTACATCTTTGCCTCAGAGAGTATATCAAAATTTCAAACGGTTTGCAAAATATGAGCTTGAGTAATTGATCATTTTTTTGCAAAAATGACATCGAAGCCCCACATCTTTGAGGGCCCATAAAAAAACCTGGAGGACTTTGGGCAAAACTGAGAGACAGGGGTCTTTTTTTTGGTCTTTTATGATGTAGTGGTGTCCGTATATGGTTATTTTGCTATGACTTAAAAAATTACACAATGTGATAGTAAACAGTCTAGTGGAAAAAAAACAAAAAAAAAACTTTCAAATTTATCAATAAAATACATATGGGATGGAAAAGCTGAGACTCCCACGATTCCAGAGGTGGGTTGGTTTTTCATGTGCGTTACACCTATAAAAAGTTACACGGCTTTAAAGCCGAATTATTTTAATGATTTTTTCACAGTTTTTAAGTAACAAAAATAGGTTTGGAAAAATATATATCAAGAATTCATTTTTCAATAAAAATGCATGCATAATTATTGATAGATTTAAAACTGGATATGGTACTACAAATGATGGTAATACTGCTCGTCGCTTTTTTTTCAAAGGAAAATATATCATTGAAAGTAACAGGAGTAGATGTAAATTTAATCAAAAACTTTTCGATCATATTAAGAACCTTATCTAGTGGAAAAAATATAAATGTAATAAATTTTGAAAAATTGTTAAGAGAAACATTTTTATTATATCACTATATCCTTGGTACTTGGTTCATGGTATAGAATTTATTAAATATTCCACTTTACCAATAGGTATGTTATCTGAAAAGGCTTTAGAATATACGCATAAAGTCATTAGAAAAGGAAGGTTAGACCATACTCACAAAAATAGCAGACAAAATACAAACATGGATTTATTTGTGTATTTGATTCTGCAATCAGAACCGGCAATTTCATTACATAGCCATGTAAAGAAAACCGATCAAAATTGGTTAAAGATGATGAAAAATTATATAACCTTAGAAAAACGTGAGTCCCAAAATGTGGAGGATGATAATATAGAAGATATATCTTCTGAAACTGTATTACTGCATAGTGAAGATGTGTATAGTTTAAGCGAATCGTAAAGTCATAATAAATCTGTTAATTATTTTTAGATATTTATGAAATAAAAATTTATGATTTGTTTTACAATATTTAAATTTATTGTTTCACTATAGTATTTTACTCCAAATTTACTATCATGAAAAATATTACTTAATACGTGAGTTATATTTACATATTTCGTAGCTTAAGGCCCCTATTACGGTCTACAACTCAACTCTGCTTCAGTTGAAATTTTACAATTTGGTATTATCAATTACAACTCAACTTGTAAAAAATTTTTAAGTTGAATTTAAATTGTGTTACATCTCTGTTGTAGTTTTACCATATACAACCCTGTGTTAGTTCGGTTAACAAAAGTTTAAAAAAATTACAACTCATCAGTAGCAGTTGTTTTAAATTATAATTCATCAGTAGCAGTTGTCTTTTAGACAACTCAACTGAGTTGAGGGGCATAAGACCAGTTCCTAAAATCTCGAATATATTCTACGTAGATACATATATATGTATATACTTAAGTTTAAGGATAAATTAAAGGTGAGGGCGTCCATTCATCTAATTGAAAAAATTGCCTTCGGAATTAATTAAAAAAAATTTTTTTTTATTTAACTTTTAATTTTTTAAAAAAAAATTTTTTTAATATTTTTGAGCCTAACGTAGGCATGATCTGAATTGAATCAAATTTGGTCAAGTCATTTAAAATATCACATCCAATTACTATAATAAAAAATTTCATAAAGTTTTCATTTTTTCTAACTTTTATGACACTTATAAATTTCAGGATATACGGGAACGACACGAATCCTTGCTCCGAATTTTTTAAATTTTAAATTTTGTTACGTTTTGCCAACCTAAATATATGTGTCAAATTTCAGCACTTTGGCTACTCGTTATATGAAGTCACGACACTGTGCGAGTGCGACGTGGGCTAGATGAAGGTAAATTAAACTTCTTGGTCCTTCTTGATCATACAAAATCCTTTGATATGGTTGATCCCAGCATGCTTACCATGATGCTTAGGCGTTTCTTTTTTTTAATTTTTCTGAAACTTCAACACCCCTTTTATCATCTTACCTGTTAAATCTTTCACAATTTGTCTAATCGAAAAATGCCCAATCAACTGGTTTAAGTTTATCTAGAGGTGTACCTCAAGGGTAAATAATCTGCCAAACCTACTCTTGCACTGTAAAATTCATATGTACGCCGATGATGTGCAGTTATACCTAAGTAGTCCAGCAAAATCTATCACTGAAAATATTGTGGGACTCAACGATGAATTAAATAAAATCTACCTAAGGGCAACGGCTAATGGACTTTGTTTAAACCCTCATAAGTCAAAGTGCTTATTAATTCGCAATAGAACACTTGATTCTAATATCATTATAACATTTTAATAAACGGAGAAAAGTTCAATATTGTGAATGCTGCCAAAAATCTTGGGATTATTTTCAATAATAGTCTAACTTGGAAAAATCATGTTAACACACTTGTAGGCCAATCTTATAAAGGGTGTTTTTTATAGAGGTATAGAACTTTAAGTTGCAATAAAACAACGATGGATTATTCGATTGATATGAATTTTGTTTATACGAAAGATAATATTGTGGCATTACATTTTAAATATGATTTCTGGCATATGACCGCCACAGCTAGCGCGGATGTAGTCCAATCTGGACGTCCAATTTTCGATGATTTTTTCAACATTTGTGGCCGTATATCGGCAATAACACGGCGAATGTTGTCTTCCAAATGGTCAAGCGTTTGTGGCTTATCCGCATAGACCAATGACTTTACATAGCCCCACAGAAAATAGTCTAGCGGTGTTAAATCACAAGATCTTGGACGCCAATTCACAGGTCCAAAACTTGAAATTAGGCGGTCACCAAACGTGTCTTTCAATAAATCTATTGTGGCACGAGCTATGTGACATGTTGCCCTGTCTTGTTGAAACCACATCTCCTGGACATCATGGTTATTCAATTCAGGAATGAAAAAGTTAGTAATCATGGCTCTATACCGATCACCATTGACTGTAACGTTCTGGCCACCATCGTTTTTGAAAAAGTAGGGACCAATGATTCCACCAGCCCATAAAGCGCACCAAACAGTCAGTTTTTCTGGATGTAACGGTGTTTCGACATACACTTGAGGATCACCTTCACTCCAAATGCGGCAGTTTTGTTTGTTGACGTAGCCATTCAACCAGAATTGCGCTTCATCGCTAAACAAAATTCGCTTATGATACGCGAATACGTTTTTCGAATTTATTTTCGAATTATTTTCGAAATAAAATTGCACTATTTGCAAGCGTGGGTCAGGCGTGAGTCTATCCAATATGAATTGCCAAACCTAACTGAGAATAAATCACTTGACAGCTGTTAAATCGGTCGCTATCTTTAAAAGTAATGCCAACTTAAAGTTCTATACCCCTATAAAAAACACCCTTTATAAAGCTGAGGTGTCTTTGGTCGACACAATATTATACTCCTATAAATATTAGGCAATTGATTCTAAAATCATACCTTCTTCCAGGTTCAATGTACGGTTGTGAACTCTTCGCAAATTGTGATTCTATTAGCAAAAGAAAGCTAAATGTTATATATAATAATATTGTAAGATATACATATGGCCTGGGAAGGTATGATCATGTGTCCCATTTTTCTTCCAAGCTTCACGGTGTCTCATTCAATAATCTTCTCTTACTATTACAGAAAATTATTTATTCAGAGGTTCCACGATATCTTAGCGATAAAATTAGGTTTGCCAGATCACTTAGAGGTAAAAAGGTCATAATTCCGCTACACCACTTCCTTGTATCAGAAAGGCACTTCTTCATTCATACGGCACGCCTTTGGAATTGTCTTCCCGATAGTCAGCAACTTAATAGCAACGTATGTAATTTTAAAAAATTTTTATTTAATTATTTTACACGGCAGTAAATTATTATTCTCACAATATAAATATTTTTAATTTAATTTAGTTTTATCTTTACAAGTGTGTAACTTATTATCTTTACATATGTCTGACTAATGATTCATGCTTTCCTGTACTTTAAATATAAGATTAAATCTTGTTATATAGGAATTGAATAAATAAATAAATAAACCTCACTTTCAAAAGTCTAAATATCTTGAAATCAAACGTTCTATATCTATATCCCCATTTATATTCCCATTTATAAAGAAAAATATGGTTTGTTAATAAGACAAAAAATCAGAAATATTATTTAACACACAAATTAATGTTTGAAGTAAGGCTTAGTTAGGTTCGTTTTATTCTCCCAAGTTGAAAGAATATTTTTTTACAAATTAGGGCATTAATTTTAAAGAAAAATGGAAAGAAATTATACATCCTTCTTAAGCATTTTTTGCATTTACCTACTTTGGGTAAAGTTTAGCTAATCATTATCTACTTAACCAACCGAATACCAGGTAATACAATACGAGAAATTGTTTTCCAATCACCTAACATCAGTTGAAGAAAACGAAGATCTACCACTACCTAAAGCTTTCCTATTGTTTTATTTTTTTTTTTTTTCTTTAAATAAACCATCTTATAATTGCTATTACTTTAGACTATCTGGGTTTGAAATGAGAGCAAATTTTTATTTATTTGTTTTACCCCAACATTATTTTTCTAGTTGATAATTATCTCTAGTGTCCAACCAGACTTTGTAAAAAATATTTTTTTAACTTGAAAGAATAAAACGAATCTAAGCCTTTCTTCAAAAATTGTCTTCAATTATAAAAAAAATATTGCCTTAGAATATAATGTAATGTATTACGAGAACTTCAAGTGGTTTTTAGTATTCAATTCCTTTAAATTTTGTAAAATTATTTCGATAAAAAATTCATTATTTCTATAAAAACAAATACAAACAGGATTAACTTTTTATCTATTTTCAAATTTTACCTACTGCTACAAATGAATTCTATTCAAAGATAATTTAACGCATATAAATCCTCTGATGATGAATTCTAATTCTTCAAATGTTTCAATTTAACACTTGTTATAACAGACAAGTATTTTGAAATCTTCTGTCTGCAAGTCCAATTTCATATTTGTCTGTTAATTTAGCAGACTATATGTGTGAGTGAGTTTATGTGAGTTTGTGCATAAATGCTAATAACTGAAGTATCAAATGATTTTAAGAGGCAATTTTCCATTAGAAAACATTTGTGCGAAGTCAAGAACAAAAACTGAAAATATAATACGAACGGAAATATAGAGAGTAGTTTGTTTTATAGAAACACACACTACTGCCAGCATTACAACTTGCTACTAGTGTTGGCAATTTCTATTACTTTCAGTTACTCGATACTACTCAATACTTTTCAATTGAGTACTCAATAGTACTCAATACCTTCGTGTTTATATTATCAGCGGAAATTTATCGTTGTAGTCGTCAAATATTTGTATTAATTTATTTATAAAAATACTATTCTAAAAAGTATCAATTAACTGCTTTTGTGTATTGAGTACTCGGTACCCAATACTCAATACTTTGCCAGCTCTACTTGCTACTACTGCTAACATATATTTATATATTTTATTTTTGCAAAAACAACAACATAGAGAAAAGAAGAGTTCGTTATACAGCCATACCATTGTTTTAAGCCAAATCCGCAAAAAATAATATAAAACTGAGAGAAATATGAAAAGGAAGAAAAACATTTCTTATAAAATTTAACAAAAACATCAATAAATGCAGTACGAATTATTTGAATATAATTTTTATTTAGCGTAAATGTTTTTTTTTTATTAAGAAAAATAAAAATCAAATATCGGGTGGTTTTTAGTTGCATGAAATCATGACAACTATGGTTTGACAGCTGACAATTCTGTTTGGTAAAGTTTGGCAAGTCATTCATTCAGCGAGTCCACTTTGTCTCAAAAAAGTGTTTATAAGTGGTACAAGCGCTTTACAGAAGGCCGATAAGATATTGATGACGATGAGAGCCCTGGAGTTGCAACCACGTGAACAAGTGAAGAAAATATCGAAACAGTGAAAGAAATTGTTTTGGAAAATCGTTGAATCACTATTAGGGAAGTTGCAGAGGATATTGGCATATCAATCGGCTCATGCCATGCGATTTTCTCGAATATTTTAGACATGAAACGTGTGGCAGCGAAGTGTGTTCCGAAATTGCTAAATTTTGAGCAAAAGCAACGTCGAATTGGTATTGCTCAGGAGTTGTTGAATGACGTCAAAGACGAGCCAGGTTTGCTCAAAGGGCTGGTGACGAAACGTGAGCATATGATTATGACGTCGAAACTAAGAACGGCCAGAACACTGATAATACCAACATATGTATACCAACATAACAAACAAAAATCGGTTATCGAATGTACACAATCCGCGAAAATTCAAAATTCATAATCATGGGTATAATTTGCGAAGAAATGATGATAAAGTGACTTAAGAAGCATTAAGATAGACCCCCTTGCATCAGTCAGGTCGGAAGGCTGGCAGAACACGCACTATATGTCTTAGATTCCTCAAAATCAGGTTGACTGTTAACCGGATGTTATTGGCATTTTTATACCCTTTACCACAATGGAATATGTTTGTCATTTCTTCAATATTCATTTCCGACCCCAAAAAGTTATCCTGAACTCAACATAGAGAACTTAATTAAGCGATGTCCGTATGTCCGTCCATCTGTGTTCGGGTTGAAATCAACTTTGCCAAGAACAGATACAGAAGATTTAAGGCACACCAATCTGAAAGGCATAGTTCGCGAATGGAATTCAACAACATCAGACCCTTTTATTCGAGGCTGTGGGCAAAAACCACGTTGTTTGAATCTCTTTTACTTTTTTTTTTTTTTGTTAAATAAATATGACGCCGCGGCCAGTAGATGGCATGGAGTGGAGCAATACACATAGAGGTAGCCGATAGACCCACAGTGTGCCCACTGGGAACCAGAAGCAGTCAATAGACACATTAGGGCGGTTAATATGACTCCCCAATGTACTTAATTCTGACCATTCTAATGCAATATAGATTGCCATATAGATTGCAGGAAGAGCCTAACTTTTATAAAAAAGTTTATGTACAATTTTTACAAAAAACTATCGATCAAATTTAAAAAAAATCGATAAAATTTTTAATAAAATTTTAAAAAAATTTTCGATAAAATTTTTACAAAAATTTTCAATAAAATTTATAAAGAATTTTCGATAAAATTTTCAATAAATTTATAAAAATCGATAAAATTTCAACAATATTTTTACAAAATAATTTTTAAAAATTTTTCGGTAAAATTTTAAAAAAGGATTTTTCCAAAAAAAATTGTTTGCTAAAATTTTAACAAAAAAAAATTTACAAAAATAATTCAATAAAATTTTTACCAAAAATTTTTAATAAAATTTTTGCAAAAAATTTTCAATAAAATTTTACAAAAAAATTTCTATAAAATTGCGACAATATTTTTACAAAATATTTTTTAAAAAATTTTCATATTACATACAATGAAATTTGTATATTGTATATTGAGAAATTAAATTTTCCCAATTTTTCTTTAAAAATATCACCTAATTTGTAATTTAATTTATTCTTTCTTAGAAGGAATAGAACGAACTCAAGCTTGTATGTAATATAAATATAAATAGTTCGACTAATAAAATTTCAAATTTTCAAAATTAAAAAATTTTCGATAAAATATTATAAAAAAATTTCGATAAAATATTATAAAAAATTTTCGATAAAATTTTAACAAAGGGTTTTTCCAAACAAAAATTTCTTAAAATTTTAACAAAAAAATTTTTGCCAAAAAATCAATAATTTTTTTTGCAAAAAATTTTCGATGAAATTTTTAATAAAATTTTACAAAAAAAAAATTCGATAAAATTTTTAGTAAACTTTTACAAAAAATTATTGATAAAATTTTTACTTTCAATAAAATTTTACAAAAATTTTTACAAAAAATTTCCAATAAAATTTTCAAAAAATTTAAAAAAATCGATAAATTTTTAAAAAATTTTCAATAAAATTTTAACAATAGATTTTTCCAAAACAAAATTTCTTAATTTTAAGAAAAACTTTTTAATAAAATTTAAAAAAAAAATTCGATAAAACATTTACCAAAAAAATTGTCTATATTTTTATATTATATTTGTAATAATGAATGAAAAATTAAAACTCGAATGTATATTATATTGAAATTGGGAAACAGTAAGGAAATATTTAACATTACTATGGTAAAGTGTATATAAGATTCGGCATGTCCGAAAATAGCCTCTTACTTGATTTAAATTATTTTATATTATTTTAATCGATTATATGAGATGTGTTTAGTAGTAAAGAGTGAGATGCCAGATGTTAAAAAATTTGCGTGTTTTATTTTTGTTTGGGTATCTTACAGAACTTTTATCTGTTTCTAATTTTTGTTTATTTGTTATGTTTATTATCGATGTTTTTAATGAAGCCCATGATTTTAATATTATTATTTATGAGTATTTTTATTTTCCGTGGGTTTATTAAAAAATAATCATATGTGACCCGGTCTATGAAAAGGTGGCTTACGACTCAAAAACAAAATATCGAAAAATTAGCTGTTAAAGATAAACAATGCATTTCGTCAGTCACTTGTGAATAATGTCTGTCGAAGAAGAATTTAGCGAGGTTTTTCAAACATATTTCTGTGAAAACGAAGAGAATGATGATGATTCTTTCGATGATGTTGGTATTACGAGGACGAACTACAAGCATTGTTTCAAGCTGAAGAACAAATGGAAGTGGTGAAAATAAAATAAAATTCTATTTTTCTTTCATTTGTGCTCTTCTTTCTCTACATTTTTAGTACAGTTTTAGTACTTGCTTAGAAGGTTAGGTCTCAAAAACTATCGAAACCAAAAAAAAAGTGGAATAACTTTTTTTTTGAGTCATAAGCCACATTTTCATATTATTATTATTATTTTTATTTTTATCAAATCATTAAAAAATAATCATATATACATTTAAAATAATGAAAATATTCGTTTTTTTTACCATAATATGCAAAAATATGCATTTAACACGAGTTATGCAGAAATATGCATTTTACAAACCGATGCCAAATTGCTTAAAATATGTTGATGATTCGGAGACATAATTATTTAATAAGTCATTTAACATTTGCATTAAAATCTGAGCCTTGCTGATTATAAGGTGGACACAAAACAAACTTACCAAATCATCGCTTTTTATTTTTTATCCCAATGAGATTTTCTTCATAAATAACGTTGGCTTATAAAAGTCATTTAAATAAAATAACAAACACATACAAGTATATATGTATCTATTGTATAAGTAAAGCAACAAACATATTCGTATATGCTAAAAACGCAATATGTAAAATTGTAATAATGAGCGTTGTAATAATTTATAATGTCATATTTTACTTTAATATTAAACAAATAAATCGCTTTTACGTGTTGAACTAAAACACAAATATTCCTGTTGCCTGTCTTCGTTTCCTGGAAGTATGCAACAATAATATTTATTTTGAAATGTGCACAAAATTCAGAAGAGGGCCTTGAGAAAGAGTATGAAAATGGAAACAATATCAATTGATATGGTTCTTTCAGGTACGGTAAGTGCGTTGTCGTATGAAGTTGTATTTGGAATTTACAATGAGACAGGTTTTTTTTGCAACTCTTGTCTTTGCCATGGTTTACTTTTCCATACACACATTAGATCTTATCATGACATTTTCCTTTTTTCATGCAGCAACTAAAGCAGTAATTCTAAATGCATACTGAAGAGACAATAAAAACTTTAGAGCTTTAACATGTGCATATATATTTCTCTTTGTAAGCCATAAATCTATAAGATATTTTTTGAGGGAACATATTATAGTATTTTGTAGATGAAAAGAAAAATAAAATATAAATTCACCTAACACAAATGTTATATTTAGGAATAAAGCGAGTATTTAAATATAACGACATAAAATATTATACCTTTGAACCCAGGAAGAATGTAGGTTTATCTGCAAAAGATATTATTTTATTTTTTCATTAATAGAAGTCAAAGATTTTCTCATCGCATCCAAAAGAATAATAAGATTTGTTTTAAATTTATCAAGCAACCCTCCTATACCAGGCTTTATGTAGATGTCTTCATATGCACGTATCTCTTGATGCTTTTATGCAAATCCTAAGTAAACCTATACAGTTACTGCTGCCTTTTCGTCGCTGCTTCTCTTTCCTTGTTTAAAAGTGTTGCATTTATATATGTACCCATGATAGAATTTTTTGTTTTTATATGCAGAAATGTGTTGTAAGGCGCCAGGTGATATAAGAAACACAAGTGTTGGAATATTTACTTGAGTTTTATTACAGAAGATGGTGTAATGCATTAAATAAATTGTATAATAACGATGTTTGAAAATAGGATAACTCAGAGTTATAGGTTCCTCAAACAAGAGGAGCTATATATTGGGGCTTTTTGTAAAATTTTTTAAATCATTTTTATAAATTTTTAAACAATAAAATTGTTTAATTTAAGTGAAGAAATACGTATACGAAATACGTAAGTGTTAAAAGAAATATATTCATCATACATCATATGCCAAGACAGAACTGCACAACTGCTTGTTTTGCTCTCTCTCTCTCTCACTATCGTGTAAGTACCCAGCGGGTACTGAATGGGTAATACAAAGAATGTATAATATGCTGCTTCCAGTATCCAGTACTCTTAACACGGAGCATATCCTAGAAAAGTAATGCATTATTTCAATGTATCCTGCGAACGAATTTTAGAATTCATTATTTCTAAAGCATAAAATAATGTATACATGAATATTATTTGTTCACGCATTTTTATTTACTTTACTTATTATTTAAACTAAGAGAAAAATATTTTAAATTAATAAAAACCTAAGAAATTCCAATATTAAAATTAAGAAAAAAATATTTCTATTTCCAAATAATTTAAAAAGTTTATTTTATTGATGATTATAACAATTAAAAAATTTATATTTATATAATTTATTTGCTGCATTTTTGATCTTTTTTTAGTACGCGTTCAAACATAAACTGCGTTTTAAATAAAAAAAAAAGTGCAAATAAAGAGGCCACAGAGAGGTACTGCCACGTCGTTTGCGTCTTAACAATATTTTGCTCGATTTTGCTTTGAAACTATTCCACACAAATTGTAAGACTCTTACTTTTATAGTGCTTCAGTAATAGATAAAATTCTAAAATTTATAAAAAATTCGAAAAATTATTGAAAAGCTCTGTAAAATATATTTCAAATATTTTAATAACAAGGTAATTCCACAAAATAAAAATACGAATCAAATACAAATACAAATTTTATTCAATTGGCTGTTTCGGAGTAAGTAATTAAAATTTTTTTATTATTTTAAAACAGCGCTATCTATTGCTTAACCGTGTTTAAAATATCCCACTTCCAAAAGTAGAGGGTGTGCAACCTTGTTTAAAATATCCCAGTTTTAAACCGAAAATTTCAGTACCTTTTTTCACTGCTTTTTCTACACTTTCTCTTGGGAATGAGATATTTTTGTAAAAAACAAAGCATCCTATATTGGAATCAGAATGACAAGGTACCTCCTCACAAAATCTTGTTAAAATCCATCCAGTAGTTTTTACGTGATGCGAACACAAATCAAAAGCAGACAGACAGACAGACACTGGAAATGAGTTACTATTTTATTATATGCATAGATAGATAACACAAGGAAACAAAATTAATTTTTTGGTTTGTTGCATGGATATTTATGCCGGTTGTTTGTTAATTTCAGGGTGCTGATTTCAAATCTGCCATCGTTTTTTCTTTAGCAGCTTTAGTTTTTGAAATAGAGACATATCGTTATACTACGCACATTTAAACTTTCGGTGATAAACGAACTCCTTACGCCAAGGGATCACATAATGCTGTCACCATTACACATCAAACTAGGGCTAATGAAACAATTGGCATAGCTCTAAACATGGTGATTGGATGGTGATTGTTTTAATTACACCTCTAAAAAGTTTTATAATTTGATCACAGAGAAACTTAAAGCCGGAATTATTGATGGTCCAGAAATAAGAATGTTAATAAAGGATGACAACTTTAATAGTTACATAACGAAAAGGGATCCATTAGGGAAGTGGTCTGCTTCGATATTCCCCCTACATTACATACATAACTGATATTGAAAAAAAATGTCTGGAATGAATGCACAAAATTTTCTAAGAAAAAGGAAGAAAACAATGCGAAGCATATTGAAATGATGCACAGTGGTTTAAAAACGATTTATTTTGAATATAATTCGATATCTCATGAAGCAATGAAGATATATTAATGAAATTTCACAGAGGCAAAGATGAGGTGTTTCTGACTCGAGCTGCGAATGGTCGGCCAACCAGGGTAAAGGGAGTTTCTGGATAAGCCCCCAAAGTTGGGTACCTCGGGTATATAATTTTTAGGAAATATCATATTATATCTCAAAAACTAAAGCTAATACAAACAATCTGACTTCAGATCTAAAAGCAGCACCCCGATGAAGTATAATATAATATTGTGTAATAAATGCCTATTTGTTTTTTTTTTTTTTTTTTTGCTCTTTCTCTGTCTCTTTCTCTCTAGCGTATAAGTAATATTAATAGTTTAAATAAATATCATACGCGGCGCTACGTCTAGGCATTTGTTTAAAATAATAAAACGATGTCAAGCCAAATTTTGCAAATGTGGACTTACAAGACGATAGAGAGATACAAAAGCCTGTTATAGAAGAGCATACGGTGGCTCGACAATACTGATAAAATCCCGGCCCAAAACTATTTACTGTTGGATTTTTGTGAGAATCACTTTCTTGCAACAAATATGGTAACTATTTCTTCAATTTAATTCTCTCTAAGAATTTTAATATCCGAAAGTAAATAAAAATCACTCACCCACTATTATATCTATGTACTCGTATATAGAACCCACACAAATTGTATCACTATCTGGCTACTATACGCAGAGAAAAAACATGGTTATGGTATGGTTGGAAGAACCATCTTGTGTTCTCTGTAACAATATACGCATGCGATGAAAAACTTATAGTTGTTTTGCCAATGACATAAAATGTTAAGTTTGCAAAAACAACGAATTTTTTACATTTTCCCTTACATTAGTGCATACTAAAAAGCACAACTGTAAGGCAGATATAACAAAATTTTTAAATATACGAGGGGTTACGATGAATTACGAACATACGGTTTGATTTTAGGACATCTACACTTCATAGAAATAATCGCGTAAAAGGAAATGCTACAAAGTGGGATATAGCGAACAAATATCATGTCATACGTAAGCAGGTTTGTAAGCAATAACAACTCGTCATTCCCCTACAACCTGCATACATAACATAAAAAACATATAAATATTCTAATAGAAGGGTTTATAACTGCGATTTATCTATTCATTGACCACCAGCCAAGTAAAGGCCGTCTCATGTTTTAACAGAATTTTCGAAGGTGGTTCCTAAAGACGTGTGGCCAAAGCCATCACACTCCTTAAACTTTCTTTAAGAGTTTTGGGCTGAACTTCCCGTCCATTAAACTACTGCTCCTATACAGCCATGCATGGACGGAGGCTGTATTTTAAGCCATGAGGTCCAGTATAGTTTAAACATTAATTATTATACATTATTATTATACATGAGTATAAAATAAGTCCGAAATAGTTTCTCCAAAAGTGTGATCTAATCATATTGTGTTGGTCGTGACCTGCTTAGATTTTCAAACATTTTTCGTTCGTTCAGTTCGTTCTACCAAGGATTTTATATTTTATTTATAGATGTCCACTGTTTAGGTAGCGCTTAGGTAATATAAATTTTTATTTATGTTTATATATATATAAGCGCTACCTAAACGCTGTTAAGAATCATTCCTAGGAAGTTCATATGTTTTAGAAAGTTGTTTATTGAGATCTTAGGTTCATTTTTGTAGTTGATTGTTTCCTTGAATTTTGAACGGTTTGCTACCTATGGACCTGAACAGGGGAAAAAGGTAAAAAAATTGAATTTTTTAAAGTTTTTTGCGATTTTCACCTTGAAGATGAAGTTTTTTAAATTTTATATGTTTACAATTTTTGTTCTTTATGACAAGAGCTACAATTTTGCCCCAGAGAGTATATCAAAATTTCAAACGGTTTTCAAAATATGAGCTTGAGGAAATGATAATTTTTTGGCAAAAATGACATCGAGGCCCCACATCTTTGAGGGCCCATAAAAAAAACCTGGAGAACTTTGGGCAAAACTAGGAGACAGGGGACTTTTTTTTTGGTCTTTTATCACGTAGTGGTGTCCGTATATGGTTATTTTTTTCCGTGTTGCACTGTGTTATCTTCGTTCATATCGGAATATAGCCTATACAACTCACTGGTAATTCAACGTCTATATTCCTAGTTAACATAAATCGGGTCATTTCCGGAGAATTTTTCTCCTAGTACCACTTCATCTGCTTTCGCAATTTCGCCGATGTGTATAAATGGCGTAACCTTCGCCTTTCCGTCGTCGTGGCCTTATTTGGTTTTGTTCTCGTTTACCATTATACCTATCTTCTCCGATTCTTTCTCGCTCCTTGAAAAGAACCATTTACATATCGTTCCATGTTTTCGACGATACCAAGCTAGAGAGAAGTTGGTTCCGAATCCTCTGAACACTAAATATATCTGTCACCAGATTTCCTTTTTCATCTCTACATGAAGTTACGGCAGTAGGTAAGCCTTTTGACTGAGTCGTTGCATTGTCGTATTTCAATTTCTCTTTTCTAACTTTGGAAAGATGATCTTCTTTACACATGTAGGCATAAAGTAGGCTTCAAAAATTATTTTACTGATGTAATCAAAGTAAAATAATTAAATCTAAAAATGTGATTTTATTTATCTACTTGCTGTTCGATTTTGCTTCGAAAGTAATCCACAGCAAATTTTAAGACTCTTACGTATTTACTTTATATAAAGGTATCCATCCCTGGATAAAATTCTAAAATTTACGAGTATATAAATATTTTAAAAATTATTATAAAGCTCTGTAAAAGACAGACATGAAATGAGGTACTCATTATTTTAAAACAGCACCATCTGTTGGGCAACATTGCCTAAAATATACTGCTTTCAAAAATAAAAGATGCCTTTAAGTATACAGTACCTTTAAATCGGTAAAATAATTCGGCGTACTTTCACTGCTTTTTCTCCACTTTCTCTTGGAAATGAGGTATTTTTGCGGAAAAAAATTATTCTATATTGGGACAGGTTACTAAGGTACCTTCTCACAAAATTTTGTTAAAAGCCATCAAGTAGTTTTTACGTGATGCGAACACAAATAAGGAAGACAGGAAATTAGTTACTATTTGATTATTATCTATACAGATAACACATCCTTTTGCAACACCAAGTATTTGTATAAAAATAAATCTTTATGTTTCTGTTTTAATGCTAATATGTTTTGCAGCATATTTAGATTTGTTTGCGTAAAAATATAAAACATAAGATTTCATATGTGATCTTTAAATCTCTATATTGAAATTTGGGCTATAAAACTTTTAAATTAATATGAAATTCCATTTCATCTCCATTAAAGTTTTATATTGTCGAAATTCCAATTGCAATATCGTAAATTTAGCAGCAAACAACAAAACAACTGCAGAGTTCTTTTAAAAGAAGAAGTCCCCTAAAAATTCAATTTTAAACGAAACAATAATATTCAATAATCGCATTGAGTACAGTGTCATTGTCAAATACAAAAGAGACAATTTTTGCATGTGCAACTAATAACAATGCAATTATCGTTGCCCCAACAGAAACAGCAGCAACTAGAGTCAGCCATCATACAGGAGTGCTTTGGACTTTCATATGGTCAGTTATGATAAAAATTTTAACTTCTTTTTATTGCTGCTGCTGTTGTTGTTAGTATGTATATTTGTTTTTGTTTTTTCACAGTTCAATAGTTTTTTGAAGTTAACACCCATCAGCTCTTTGATGTAGTCTGACCACGAAAATTAATAAAGTGATGAAAAACAAAAATTACATGTTACTGGCGTTTTATTAAAATTAATTACTTTTTTAAAATTATAATCGTTTTATAAGGTAAATAAAAAGAAAGAGCAAAATCTACAAATGGCTAGTGGTGTTTACTTTTGTATACACTAATGTCACTTTTGTAGAAACTACTTACTTTAAATGTTAATCTTTAAGTTGTATTGGCAAGAAGAGAACCACTTCTAAAAGTTGACTCCCATCAAATAACTTCATTCTGTACAATAAGAGTACCTCAGTTAAAGAAATATTCTTAACATCAGTTAAGGACGTTTCACACTATAATAACGAGTGATTTTTTAAGAGCTTGAGAACTTTTTTTTTTTAAAAAACGCATAAAATTTGCAAAATCTCATCGGTTCTTTATTTGAAACGTTAGACTGGTCCATGACATTTACTTTTTGAAGATAATTTCATTTAAATGTTGACCGCGGCTGCGTCTTAGGTGGTCCATTCGGAAAGTCCAATTTTGGGCAACTTTTTCGAGCATTTCGGCCGGAATAGCCCGAATTTCTTCGGAAATGTTGTCTTCCAAAGCTGGAATAGTTGCTGGCTTATTTCTGTAGACTTTAGACTTGACGTAGCCCCACAAAAAATAGTCTAAAGGCGTCAAATCGCATGATCTTGGTGGCCAACTTACCGGTCCATTTCTTGAGATGAATTGTTCTCCGAAGTTTTCCCTCAAAATGGCCATAGAATCGCGAGCTGTGTGGCATGTAGCGCCATCTTGTTGAAACCACATGTCAACCAAGTTCAGTTGTTCCATTTTTGGCAACAAAAAGTTTGTTAGCATCGAACGATAGCGATCGCCATTCACCGTAACGTTGCGTCCAACAGCATCTTTGAAAAAATACGGTCCAATGATTCCACCAGCGTACAAACCACACCAAACAGTGCATTTTTCGGGATGCATGGGCAGTTCTTGAACGGCTTCTGGTTGCTCTTCACTCCAAATGCGGCAATTTTGCTTATTTACGTAGCCATTCAACCAGAAATGAGCCTCATCGCTGAACAAAATTTGTCACATTTGAACATTTCGAACCGAACACTGATTTTGGTAATAAAATTCAATGATTTGCAAGCGTTGCTCGTTAGTAAGTCTATTCATGATGAAATGTCAAAGCATACTGAGCATCTTTCTCTTTGGCACCATGTCTGAAATCTCACGTGATCTGTCAAATACTAATGCATGAAAATCCTAACCTCAAAAAAATCACCCATTACAAGTATTAATAAACCATTTCGAGGTACTTTTTATAATAGCCTTTTTTACAGATCACGTGTGAGTCGTGTCATGCTGTCATGTTATTAACCGACTTCAAAAAAGAAGGAGGTTATCTATTCGTCTGAATGTTGCTTTTTTTTATGTATGTAACCGCAGAACTCAGCCATTTCTGAACCGATTTTAAAATTTTTTGCTTTATTTGAAAGGTTATGCTTCAAGGTTGGTCCCATTTTAAAAATAGTTCATTATATTAAAAAGTAAAGGGTGTCCCCATACAACATACATGTTTTTTACGTGTATTAAGAACCGTAAAGGGCAGCAAATTAAAATTTAAAAAAATTGCGTGCCTCTATAGCTCCCAACAGCAGAAATTAATAAAAAAATAAATTTAAAATTTAAAGGGTGTCCCCATAGGTGACATAATATGACTTATTTGGGTCTATCTTTCGATCCGTTATAGACTAAACCTTGAAAATTTGACAGAATGTCGATTACTATGACCGTTATAATAAAATGTATAAATACTCAAAATTTTAAATTAAAGGGTGCTCCAATAGTTCATTTAATTTGATGTATATGGCCATACTTTTGAATAGTTGTACACAGACCGCTGAAATTTACAAAGAACCTGTAGTGCTAAATCAGCTATAACAAAAAGTATAAAATTTTGAATTTGGAACTTAAAGGGTGTCCCAATAGTTAATGTAATTCTATGTATGTGGCCAAACTTTTGAACTGTTAGAGACAGACAGCTGAAATTTACAAGGAACCTGTATTGCAAAGTCCGCTATAGCAAGTATACACTTTGAAGTTAGAAATTAAAGGGTGTCCCCATAAATTACGTAATTTGATCTATATGACCCTATCTTTTGAACCGTTAAACACAAACACTTGAAAATTAGGCAGAATGTCCACTACTTTCTCTGGTATGATAACAAATATATATATTTGGAATTATAATGTAAAGGGTGTCCCAATAGTTCATGTAATTTGATATATATGGTTAAACTTTTTAACCGTTATAGACAGGTAGTTGAAATTTACAAAGAATCTTTGTGACCAAGTCCTCTATAACAACAGGTCTTTAATTTAACATTGTAAATTAAAGGGTGTCCGAATAGGTGATGTTATTTGATCTGTGTGCCCCTATCTTTGAAACCGTTATAGACAGAGGCTTGAATGGTGTCCCCATACAAGACGGATGCTGGTGAAAATAACTTAACTTTTAAACAGTAATAGGGAGAGGCTTGACATTCAATAGTGTTTATTTTTTCCCTCTAATTTTGGCGCATCTTTTATTTGGTTTAAATCTAATTCTTACAGATTACTTCTTACATTTTTAGTTTAGAATTGGTGCCCTTCTATTTGTTTTGAAGTCGGTTTTTTTTTGCAAGAATTATTTTTGTTTAGTATTGTTTGGCATTTCATAATGACTTACGACTGAATCGCTCTTGAAAAGTCCCAGGAAGATCTGACGTTTTCGAGGCAAATTTTGTTTAGCGATGGCTCAATGGGTATGTAAACAAACAAAATTGCCGCATTTCGCACCAAGAGCAACCCGAAGAGATTCAAGAGCTGCCACTTCATCCAGAAAAAACAAAGGTTTGGTGTGGTTTGTGGACTGGTGGAATCATCGGTCCATATTTCTTTAAAAATGATGCCGGTACGAACGTAACCGTCAATCGCGACCGTTGTCGTGCCATGATAACCGACTAGTTGATGCCTGAAATTGAAGCTCGTGATCTCGGCGACATTTAGTTTCAGCAAGATGGCGCCACTTCTCACACATCGCATCAATCAGTGGATTAATTGAGAGAACATTTCGGTGAGCACATAATTTCACGTTTTGGGCCGGTCGATTGGCCACCAAGACCGTGTGATATCAGACCGTTAGACTTTTTGCTGTGGGGATATGTAAAGTCTAAAGTTTATACGGACAAACCCACTTCGATTCAGGCCTTAGAGATAAACATAACACGTGTCATTCGCCAGTTATCAGTCGAAATGTTCGAACGAGTCATTGAAAATTGGACTCAAAGGATGCACCATCTGCGACGTAGCAACGGCCAACATTTGATAGACATAATCTTCAAAAAAATAAAGCCAAAGAAAGTTCTTTTAAATGATAATAAGCATTCGATAAGGTTTGGCACGAAGGCCTAATATTTAAGCTAAAGCTGAACTTGCCCGAAAACTTGTATAAGCTCTTAAAAGATTATTTAACGAATCGCAAGTTTTTACTAAAAGAAGGCGACTTTTTAAGCTCGCCACAGCTCATTGAAGCCGGAGTTCCCGAAGGTAGTATTTTGGGACCAATTTTATATTTACTGTACACATCAGATAAGCCAATTAGCACCCGAGTCCACACATCAACTTTTGCAGATGACACAGCTTTTTTAAGTATTCATGAAAGTGCCCAATAAGCATCACAACTTTTACAAGACCACATACTCAATTTGGAAAAATGGCTAGAAAAATGGAGAATAAAAGTGAATGAACAAAAATGCACTCACATAACTTTCACACTGCGCAGGGACTCATGCCCTCCTATTCGCATAAATAACCAAATATACATCTTGACCGTCGCCTTACTTGGAGAAGCCACATTGATTTCAAGTTAACACAATTGAAACTAAAATCAGTACAACTAAATTGGCTTATTGGCAGAAACTCCACCCTGAGCTTAGATTGTAAACTTCTCCTGTACAAGTTGATCCTCAAACCAATTTGGTGTTATGGGATTCAGTTAGGGGCACTGCCTCAGTTAGCAATGTAGAAAAAATTCAAAGGCGCCAAAATAAAATTCTTCGTATAATTACATCTGCTCCCTGGTATGTAAAAAATTCGAACATCCACAAAAACCTAAACATGCCATCAGTTAAAGCAGAAATAGCGAAACATGCACTCACATATCTAAAGAGGCTTGAATCTTATCCAAACCCTTTGGCGCGTAGCATACTGAATAAACCTGGTTACATTCGACTAAAAAGAAGAGATACTGCTTTTCTTGGCCGTACATTACAGGGATGACCTGCAAATGATTGCAAAATTCGTGAAACAAACATTATTTTTGTCTAGCACTGGCTGGACTAAAATCGTATATTTTTTTTATTTTAGACTTAAGATACGAGTAATTATTGTTAGTTCAAAAAATAACAATACAATAAATAAATTATGCAAAAAAATGATAATAGACATTCTCCATTAAATTTGAATCTTCTTTGTTTTTTTCTTTACAAAAGTAGGGAACCTCGAAATGTCTCTCTTCCCTTACTTTTGACGAAAATGAAACCCTTACATGATGTGTTGTTATTGTTTTTTTTTTTTTTTAATTTCAAACAGCGTCAGAGTTGCATTTTATTCAAAAGTAATGGGTGATTTTTTTGAGGTTAGGATTTTCATGCATTAGTATTTGACAGATCACGTGAGATTTCAGACATGGTGCCAAAGAGAAAGATGCTCAGTATGCTTTGACATTTCATCATGAATAGACTTACTAACGAGCAACGCTTGCAAATCATTGAATTTTATTACCAAAATCAGTGTTCGGTTCGAAATGTTCAAATGTGACAAATTTTGTTCAGCGATGAGGCTCATTTCTGGTTGAATGGCTACGTAAATAAGCAAAATTGCCGCATTTGGAGTGAAGAGCAACCAGAAGCCGTTCAAGAACTGCCCATGCATCCCGAAAAATGCACTGTTTGGTGTGGTTTGTACGCTGGTGGAATCATTGGACCGTATTTTTTCAAAGATGCTGTTGGACGCAACGTTACGGTGAATGGCGATCGCTATCGTTCGATGCTAACAAACTTTTTGTTGCCAAAAATGGAACAACTGAACTTGGTTGACATGTGGTTTCAACAAGATGGCGCTACATGCCACACAGCTCGCGATTCTATGGCCATTTTGAGGGAAAACTTCGGAGAACAATTCATCTCAAGAAATGGACCGGTAAGTTGGCCACCAAGATCATGCGATTTGACGCCTTTAGACTATTTTTTGTGGGGCTACGTCAAGTCTAAAGTCTACAGAAATAAGCCAGCAACTATTCCAGCTTTGGAAGACAACATTTCCGAAGAAATTCGGGCTATTCCGGCCGAAATGCTCGAAAAAATTGCCCAAAATTGGACTTTCCGAATGGACCACCTAAGACGCAGCCGCGGTCAACATTTAAATGAAATTATCTTCAAAAAGTAAATGTCATGGACCAATCTAACGTTTCAAATAAAGAACCGATGAGATTTTGCAAATTTTATGCGTTTTTTTTTAAAAAAAAGTTCTCAAGCTCTTAAAAAATCACTCGTTATTAATACTTGTATTATAGTGTAAAACGCCCTTTTGCAACAAACAAGCATAAGATTTAAAACCACGGGCAGAAGCTTGTTAAATGTGAATACCATGGGAGAACCAAGCCTTGGACAAATGCTACCAATGACTAGAGACTGCGTAATGAGAAAGAATGTCGATAGTTACCAGTCGACAGTCTGAAATTACTACAGTCCTGAAGTTGCCATAAATTACAAGTCGGTTGCCCAAATTATTTAGGAAGGAAAGGGATTGGAAAAGGGACCCATTAAGGAAGTGGTATGCTTCGATATTCCTCCTGCCATAATATATAGCAAAAAACAAAGATGGCGAAGTTTCATACGTCTTTTTGATTGCAAAAGCTTTTTAAAGGCAAAAGAAACTTGCTTAAAACAAGAAAGTGTGTTTTTTGTAGACGCTGAAAACTTTAAATTGAAATAAAACATTTTTAATGTTTAAATACAAATGTTTAAACAACACTGGTCGTCCAAAAAAGTCAGTAGTTTGACTTTTATGTGCAGATTTTTATACGTTTACCCCCATATTTATAAAAAATAAAATATATTTAAAATCCTTTTTAGAACAAATTTTTTATACGAATTTTGTGCTAAAATATATTTCAAATAAATTTTATTTTTTATAAATATGGGGATTAAAATTTAAAATTTAATTTAATGCATTAAACACATAGTCAACATCAGGCTACCTTGTACAGACTATAAAAAAATATGTATTTCTACAACAATGTCAGAGTTTACGAAGTAGATGTCAACATTAATATAATTAAGTATACTGAACTAAAAATTT
The DNA here is from genome assembly GCA_949628195.1 of Phasia obesa. Lineage (NCBI taxonomy): Eukaryota > Metazoa > Arthropoda > Insecta > Diptera > Tachinidae > Phasia > Phasia obesa. Next base: position 85,313,089 of record OX451218.1, read on the forward strand.
ACCTAAAATAGGGTGTAGACTTGAAGAAAAGTAGGTTATTATACAACTAACAATCTTTTTAGTCAAATCTTCAGTCGATTTTAGAAATTTCTTCAATATGACTATATTTTTCGTTATTTTATAGGGTGTAGATTTGACAAAAAATAATTAAAATTAACTAAAATTATTAGTTAATTTTTTATTAAATTTTTATCTTTAAAAGATAAAAATCTGCAACATTATCTGAAAATAAAACTGCATAACATTAATGCCTCATTACCATACATGGGACTAATCAATTATATTGAGTAATTAATTGGCAATTTCATTAGCATTGAATTATAAGTAATGCCAATAAATTTTCATTACCATTGTTTTCATTAATGGTAATGCTTTTTAATGAAAAGGTTTCATTAGTAATTATTTAAAACGCAAAATCATTACCATTAACCAATGATTTAATTATAAAAGAGCATTATGCAGTGAAAAAAATGCCGAAAATTTTATATTTATTTGATGTTTTCAAAGAAGTCCCACCTACATTCCCAAATTATGTGAATTTTTTCCTATAAAAACAAATAACAATCAGAAAGAAAAAAATAAAAATAATTTCTGAAAATTAAATTTTAATGACAAATTTTTAACCTATTGGAGAATGCTTTTTTATTTATTTGTTTTCCTTTGATAAAACCAAATTGTAAGCGTAGTATAAATTTTAAAAACTAGCGTGAATGCAATAGTAGTAAAGGCCTACATGGACTTAGTTGTGTATTTAATAAAAAAAATTCATATAAGATCTGTGGCAATAAGGAATAAGTGCTTAAGTCGACTTAAGCAAAATTATAGTTACTGGCACCTTTATAATCTGTAATCCAAAGTACCCAGGTGCAAATTTTCAATTATTTTATTCTATAAAATAAATATTAATATTTCTGCTTATCTTTTTTCAATGTCTAATTGTATTTGGAACAAAGCTTAAGAAACTACTAAGTTATTTTTTTAAAGCATAAAAACTTCTTTCACAACTTATTTATTGCAACACCTGCGTTCTTTTGGTAGATATAAGATTTTTTTCCAAAACATACGTTAGACTCTCTTATATAAAGTTTTAAGATAAGCTATTTAAAAAAGAAATTAATTTTAAAGTTTAAAATTGCTCTGCTAAAAACTTAAAAATCAGACTTAAGCACTTTTTCCTTATTGCCACAGAAATAGTAAAGTCACTCGGGTATGTTCTGTAATCCGAAGCCGAGTGAAATTGAAATCGAATAAATTTTTAAAGAAAAATATAACTTAGTGGTGCCTACTATTTTAAAACATTAGCAATCAAGGAAGTCATGTGAATGGCCTTTAATCAAATGTATAAAAAATAATATCAAAATGTTGCAAGATTTAAAAGTTATGACAATTTAAAATTTCATTCGGATTCAATTTCACTCGGTTTCGGATTACCGAACATACCCGACTATCTGCGGAGAACAACGAAATCCTTGATAACTTATTGGCATCCTAGAGTTTTTCGTCTTACTCGTTCATAAATAAATGGTAAAATATCGACTAAATTTACAGTGCTAAAGTATGCTGTTCTTCATACATGCAGTCTTACCTCAATTTCTGTAGATGAAATTTGGTCAAGTAATAAATTAAACACAATTATATAACAGTTGACCATACTGGTGTAGACTTAAAACTTTAAAATTAGTTGTTAGGAGTTCCAACTTGTTATACAAAGATGTGTTTTGACTGACAATTTAAAATATTTTTTTAACTTTCTGGATTTTTCTATAAAAATATTAGTTGATTATTGCATTATCTGCACGATTTTAAAGAACTTTTATGCGCTTTGTAAACTCATCCGACTAGAAATGGGTTAATGTTTGTTTACTTTATTTATTTGTAGTTACTAAAACCTACTGCGATCATAAATTTTTGTTTTATATGAAAAATGATTTATTCATCAATTATAATTAGTAATTATACGATTTCATTACATTTCCATTACCATTGGTAAAAACAATTGTAATTAAAAATAAATCAGTTTTTTTTCATTGTAACTATTTCAAATAATGCCAATGAGAATTCAATGCCAATGAAAAAATCCCAAGTATGCTCATTACCTTTATTCCTGTTTTAAGGGGAATATACGAATAAGGCTTTCATTTCCTGTTGCGGGCATTCGATTTTGTATGAAAAAAAATATTTACATATAAAAATTAAAAAAATTTTTTATTTTATATGTCAACTCAAATAATTTTTCTGAAGTTAAATTTAACAAAATTTCTTATATTTTACAGCTCTTTTTTCATTTTTATATATTAAATTTTCTTCAAAAATTAAATAAAAAACCTTAGTAGAATAAACGAAAATTTTGTCAAATCAACGGATAAATTAGTCACAATAACTGCTTTTAGGGACGTACATATATTTAACTAACTTTATAGGTTGTTTTTCTTAGAATGTTTTACTACTTATTTTTTTTTTTTTCGTAATTTCTTTATTGTATCTTCAAGGTACTTGAACTAATAATAAGTAATCATATCTTAAATCTAAGGTAAAATAAACTTGTAAATTCCAGCCAGTGCCAGACAAAATTGTATGTTATACAATGTTTAATGTGAGGAGCTATTCTTCTGATGTTCGGCCAAGAGAAGCAAGATTTTTCCTTCTTAGTCGAGTGTATCCACGGTCGTTGAGGATGTTACGAGCCAGCGGATTTGGGTGCGTTTAAAATGATTAGTAAAATGTTTACATCTTTATGAATGTTCGAATTTTTTATATACCAGGGTGCGACTGTTATCATCCTTAAAATCTTATTTTGGCGCCTTTGAATTTTTTCTAAATTTGAATCCCATAGCACCATATAGGTTTGAGGATCGATTTGCTTAATAAAAGTTTACAATCTAAGCTTAAGGTTGAATTTCTGCCAATCCACCAATTAATTTGTACTGCTTTTAGCTTCTTCTGTGTCAATTTAGCTTCGATGTGACTTTTCCAGGTTAAGCGACGATCAAGATGTATACCAAGGTATTTAACCTCTGAGTTGTGAGGTATCATTTGGTTATTTATGCGAACAGGAGGGCATGAGTCTCTATGCAGCGTTAAGGTTATGTGAGTACATTTATGTTCATTTATTTTAATTCTCCATTTTTTTAACCACATCTCCAAGTGATGTACATGATCCTGTAGGTATCTGGAAGCTATTTGGGTGCTTTCATGGATACTTAGAAAAGCCGTGTCGTCTGCAAATATCGACTTACTGGTAGGCATACCAGAAGTGTAAACCAAGTATAAAAGGGGTCCCAATATACTACCTTGGGGAACTCCGGCTTTAATTAGCTCAGGAGAGCTTAAAAAATCTCCCTCTTTAAGAATAAATTTGCGACCAGTTAAGTAACTTTTTAAAAGCTTATAGTAATTATAGGCTAAGTTAACTTTAACTTAGTAAGCCTTCATGCCATACTTTGTCAAAGGTCTTTTTTTATACGTTTTCTAATCTGTTCGTTTGTTCTATAGTGCTATGCTGTCTTCTAAATCCGAATTGATGATTCGGAATACATCCCTTTGCGCTCAAAATCGGACTCAGCTTAGTAATAAGGATTTTCTCAAACAATTTTGACATATTTGATAGCAGACTGATGGGTCTATATGAATCGACCTTAGTGTGATCTTTTCCTGGTTTACGTATCATAGTTATTATGGATACCTTCCAGGCTCTAGGAAAGGTCTCGAGGAGTAAAATGGCATTAAAAATGTAGAGTATTATTCTAACTGCTACTTGTGGAAGTTCTTTAATCATCTTGTTGTTTATTTTGTCAAAACCATATGCTTTCTTAGGGTTAAGACCAGCAATAACCCTTCAATATCACGAAGGTTAAATGTTAGTGGTTAAATTGCTTCACAGACGATGGGTGTAAGCTCAGTAATATCAATAGATTTATTCGGAGTAAATACATTTTTTAGATGAGTAACAAATAGATTACGTTTTTCGGTTTCGTTTCTTGCCCAACCACCACACGGGGTACGCAAAGGAGACTTACGTATAACAGGTCGTTTAAGATTTTTGTAATTTACTACTTATTTGACAAAATTTTTGTTAATTGAACAGAGTTTTATTTAAATTTCCAAAAGTTTTTTGAAGTTTTATTGAAATATGTTTTTAACAAAAGAAATTCTGTTTGTTGGAATAAAATTATAGAATAGATTTGAATAAAAATTAAATTGTATTAAATATAATATTATTACCTACGAAATTTGGTTCAGTGTAGCTGACTATACTGCCACAATTGAGCCAACGTAATTTGTAGTCGTGTAGGGTGTTTTTTATAGAGGTATAGAACTTTAAGTTGGCATTACTTTTCAAGATGGCGACCGATTTAGCAGCTGTCAAGTGACTTTTTCTCAGTTTGGTTTGGCAATTCATCATGCATAGACTCACGCCTGAACAACGCTTGCAAATAGTGCCCAAAACGAGATTACGGTTGTTCCCGATTTTCATAAGCGAATTTTGTTTAGCGATGAAGCGCACTTCTGGTTGAATGGCTACGTCAACAAACAAAACTGCCGAGTTTTGAGTGAAGGTAATCCTCAAGTGTATGTCGAAACACCGTTACATCAAAAAAAAACTGACTGTTTGGTGCGCTTTATGGGCTGGTGGAATCATTGGTCCGTACTTCTTCAAAAACGATGGTGGCCAGAACGTTACAGTCAATGGTGATCGGTATAGAGCCATGATTACTAACTTTTTCATTCCTGAATTGAATAACCATGATGTCCAAAAGATGTAGTTTCAACAAGACGGCGCAACATGTCACACAGCTCGTGCCACAATAGATTTATTGAAAGACACGTTTGGTGACCGCCTAATGTCACGTTTTGGACCTGTGAATTGGCCTCCAAGATCTTGTGATTTAATACCGCTAGACTACTTTCTGTGGGGCTATGTAAAGTCATTGGTCTATGCGGATAAGCCACAAACGCTTGACCATTTGGAAGACAACATTCGCCTTGTTATTGCCGATATAAGGCCACAAGTGTTGGAAAAAGTCATCGAAAATTGGACATCCAGATTGGACTACATCCGCGCCAGCCGTGGCGGTCATATGCCAGAAATCATATTTAAAATGTAATGCCACAAGATTATCTTTCGGATAAATAAAATTCATGTCAATCGAATAATCCATCGTTGTTTTATTGCAACTTAAAGTTCTATACCTCTATAAAAAAACACCCTTTGTATATGGTGGTGCGGAAATCTACATAATTACAGATTTTTAATTTCTGGCAAATCCTAGTTGATATATCGTATCATTTATTTTTTTTATTTAAATATATAAAAGTCTACATAATAATTTCATACAGACTTTAGTAACAAATTTAATAATTATTTGTAATAAGAATTTTTAAAGACAAAAGAAAAATATTTAATATTTATATTTAATTATAAAATGAAGAAAAATTATAATATTGCGTTTTATAACGTTTAAGCTTAAAGAGTAATCAATAAATTGATACAGTTCATTAAAATTGGCACATATTCTTCTCAGTGGATCAGCATAAGCATAGTTCATACGAAAACATTTAATTGCCAGAGGTTGAAAATAACGTGTCGGCCGATGTGGAACATTAAATGATATACATACTTCTTAGTATGAAATCAGAGTGTATATCGCCATTAAGAATACTTAACAAAAACGTAACGTTTAGCATAGTCCTTCGGCTTTTAAGAGAAGGCAACTTAATTAGCGATAATCTTTGATGATAAGGAGGCAAATTTAATGTTGGATTCCATCTTAAGCTTCGTAGGCTAAATAGCAAAAACTATTTTTGAATAGACTCAATATGATCACTATGAACATTATACAACGGATCCCAAACAACTGAGCCATATTCAAGAATAGGTCTAACTAAGGATGTGTATAAAAGCTTAGTTATATATGGATCGATAAATTCCTTTGCACATCTTTTAACAAAAGCAAGAACGCCTCTCGCCTTATTGACCATCATATTAATGTGTGGAATAAAACTAAGCTTAACGTCAAGCATTATACCCAAATCCAGGATGGAACAAACTAATTCCAAAGGTTATTTGCCCAACAAAAAGTTCACACTGACGAAGTTGCCCCTGTTAAATCTCATGTGCTTGCATTTGTTAGAGTTTAGTTCCATTAGGTTTACATTGCACCAATTATAAAAGTTATCAATATCATGTAGGTAAAAATGATCCGAATTTTTTTGTATGTAAGAAAAATTTTTACATCATCAGCAAACATAAGTATGTTGCAATATTTTATAACATTTGGCAGATCATTTATAAACAAAGAGAACAGGATTGGACCAAGATGGCTGCCTTGCGGTACTCCAGAACAAACATTTATAGGTTTAGATATGTGGTTTTTGAAAAGTACATTTTGTTTTCTATCATTTAGATAAGATTTAATCCAATTTAGACTATTTGCAGAAAATCCCTGCATACATAGCTTATTAGGGAGAAGTTTGTGATTGACTTTGTAGAAAGCTTTGCTGAAATCCGTATAAATGGCATCAGTTTGTTGATTTTTCACGAATCCTTTATTAACTAACGTCGTTAACTGTAACAGGTTGGTAATGGTTGAGCATCCTTTTCTAAACCCATGTTGATGCGGCGATATTAAATGCGATATGTTGTGGCTTAGAAAGTTGCAGATGAATTTTTCAAGTAGCTTTGGTATCGAACTTTAGTTTTGCAATACCTCTATAGTTTTTTGCATGTGACCTACTTGAATAGAGGAATGATATATGAGCTTTTCCATTGACTAGGAACATAGCCACATCTGATAGATGAGTTGAAGATGAAAGATAAAGGTTTCGACAAATTAGCTGCACAGTACCTCAGTAAACAGTTGGGTATACCACCCGGTCTATGGTTAAAAGTTGTTTTAAGTCTTCTTAATTCGAACTCTATTTCAGCAGAATCAATTTCTGGAAAGTCTATTGATATGTTTGAAGAAATTTCAAAAGGATAAGTACTGGTGTCATCATATATAGCATCAGAGTACGTTGTAGCAAAAAAATTCCGCAAACATATTGGCGATAAGAGCGTCATCATCAGATTCACAATTTCCATATTTTATTACAGGCGGATACTTACTAGATTTACGTTTGGAGTTTACAAAATTAAAGAACGATTTAGGATTGTTTTTAAAATTTGATTTCATACTGATGATATAATTTTTATACAGACTGGTATTTAACAAATCATACTCAGCGCGACAAATAGAGTACCTTGCGTAATCAGCAGTAGAATTAGAGTTTCTGTATTTTTTGTAGAGTTTATTCTTTTTATTTTTTAGACTTGATAGATGTTTAGATCTTCAGGGGGCCAGAGCATTTGTAGACAGTTCGTTTAGGTATGCATTTTTCCATTAAAGAATAAACAGATTTGTAAAAGGTAGTAATCATCATTTCAATGTTTAATGGAGTGCAATTTGAGATTAATAACACGTTATTACCACTACTAATAGCTACCAATTCCAGTTTTTCAATTTTAGGCACCGCTTAATTTACGGATTTAATAGGGCAAATACTATTTAGCGCAATTTAGGCTTTCTAAAAGATTGTTGTCGGATAGCGCCTAAACGGTTAATTTTCTCGCAAACGACAGTTAGTACATCTTATTCCTACTACTAATGGCTTTAAAGTACGTACTGATACTTCAAAGCCGGAGTAATATAGTAAAATACAACGCTTTCAAAAATAAAAGGTGCAAATAAAAGGTGCCTTAAAGTATTCATCATATCTAAAATTCTAAAAATTATTGTTTAAAATAACCCGCCTTAAAGTATACACATCACCAAAATTGCGTACTTTTACTGATTTTTCTCTACTTTATTTAGGAAATAAGACATGTTTGAAAAAATAGGATACTTTTTGGATTCATGATACTAAGGTACAAGATAATAAGGTACCTACTGACAAAATGTGATTCGAACGCAGACAGACAGACAGGAAAAAATATACTATTTTATGTAAAGACTAGCTGTACCTGCCACTTCGTGAGCGACCTTTCAATATTTTGTTCGATTTTGCTTTGAAAGCAATCCAAAAACCAAAAACACTCACTTTTTTAGTGTCGCCCTGAACTATGCTTTAGTTATGGTACTATCACAGCAAAAGTATCCTATATTGGAATCAGGATACTAAGGTACCTTCGCACAAAATTTTGTTAAAATCCATCCAGTAGTTTTTGCGTGATGCGAACGCAAACGAAAAGCAAACAGACGTACAGACAGACAGACGAAAATGAGTTACTATTTTCTTATATATAATGTGTAGATTGTCGATGGTATCACTTTCTGCTATTGTATTTGGCCCTACCTCTACGTGTCCACAAAATAAATATACTTTATAGGGTCGCAAATAAATATTTTAAAAATTACAAATGACACTCATACAAATACATAAATAATATGTAAGTATGTATACCCTGTCCACCTGTGATGAAGATGTTGTATGAAAAAAAAACAACATGCACTTAAACGCGTTTAGGCATAAGGAATTGATTAACGAGTTAAAACTGTTCATTGCAAACATACATACATCCATTAGAACAGGTAGAGAAACAAACAATGTTTTATAAATACCCACATGATGATGAATCGCAGCATGAGGAACTGTAACGATATTAATATTGTAACTATTCAACTGGACACTAATGTGATTGTCAAGCAAATATTTGACGCTTAAATTGTTCGAACGCGAAAAAGGTTGAACCGAACAAACCAATTTTGCGCTTTATATGGTTTTGTTACACGCCAACACCTACATAAACATGAAGATGAACATGAACATGAACATGAACAATAACATGAAACTCTTTGAACTTGCTCATTCCCTTTCCTTACCTTTACACCATAATAACGCTTTGTTTGTGTGAGTTATTTGTTACAAATATTCGCTTTAAATGAAGAAACTGGTTGTTGTTAAAAGGCCTATAAATGATACTGTGAATAAATTACCAAATCCGTTTGAAACACAGTGGAGCAGATAACAATAAATTTTAATTATCTCATTACCTTCAAACTATGTATGGAATTTTGTCTTTATTGTTTAAACTGTTGTTTGTGTTATTAATTGTTATGTCAGTTTATTTTTCAGTTAAAAAGAAATCAACTCGTCGCTAAGCAAGACAGGCAAATTATTAAACTTAATCAAATGACTGTTTCATTGCTGTAACGAAGCGCTCGTTGTGCCCATTATACATAGTATCGGGTATTTTTTAAGAGATAGATAACTTTAAATTGGCAGCACTGTGACAGGTTATTTAACAGTTCTCAATCAAGGCGTATCTAAATAGGTGGCATTGCTACGGCAACAAATACAACAACAGCAGGCAAGTTTGTTTGTGTAAATCAATGATTACTGTCAAAAACATGTGACAACAAGAAGCAAATTAAAAGGAAAATAGTTGAAAAAAGGTTTGTTGGTAAGTTTTATAAAATTTGATTTAACCCAAGGCGAATTCATACCAGGTGGAGTCGATAGCCCAGCTGATTGTTTTTTGCTCTCGTTTTTTTTTTGCTAATGTCTTGTCAAAAAATACATTGTTTCATATCTGCTAATCTAATGTCAAAATTGTTGTTTTGTTGTAGTTGTTGTCCTACTGCTCACACCTGGTATGAATTCGCCTTGATTTAACCTTACCAATAAAAAATTAATTTAATAATTACAAACAAGGAATATTTAAGCGAAAGTGATGACAGCAAAAAGCAAATTAAAAAGAAAAAATTATCTGCAGAGTATGACCTAAAAAAAATTGTGCGTTCTTGTAAAAAGGTTTGTATGTAAAAACTTATGTTGAAGTTTTTTTTTAAATTGTTTTTTTTAAGGAATTTGCATGCAATGGCACAGTAATTGAACATCCTGAGTACGGAGAAATCTTGCAGCTTCAGGGAGATCAGCGTGAAAATATTTGCCAATGGTTGACAAAGGCTGGTTTAGCCAAGCTTGACCAATGGAAAGTTCACGGATTTTAAGCATTTTCTCTTCTACTACAACTACAAACATTACAGTGTACCGTATCCGTATTATAAGAACAACTAAGAGAGACTTAGCCGTATCCCATCCAAACTCACCATTTCATTCAAGAACAAATAGTCCTCAACAAAAGTACATCCTCGCAAAATTTTGTTAAAATCCATCCAGATTCGTGTTTTCTTTATATAAAGGTACCCAGCCTTAAAAATTATTGTACACCTCTGTAAAAGGTGTTTAAAATATTTAAATAACAATAATTCCACAAAGTAAAAATACAAATCAAGTGCGAATTTTATTTAACTGGCGCCATCTGCCACTTGAAAAATAAGAGGTGCTCAACCGTGTTTAAAATATCCCAGTTTTAAACCTAAAATTTTAGTACCTTTAAACCGGAAATTGCGTTTTTTCACTGCTTTTTCTTCACTTTCTCTTGGCAATGAGATATTTTTGCGGAAAAAAAAGTATCCTATATTGGAATCAGAATGCCAAGGTACCTCCTTACCATATTTTGTTAAAATCCATCCAGTAATTTTTACTTGATGCGAACACAAATGAAAAGCAGACAGATTTCGCAAATATTTTTGTAAAACATCAGAAACCGTACTTTTGACCATTTTAAACAAGTTTATTCATCAGATTTGTATGAAATTATTGATAAGGTGACCTCGTAGGTTAATGGGTAGTGTACAAGTTTGTCAGTCTGGAGGTTGTGGGTTCTATACCCACCAAATACTCTGGGTATTTCACTACAACGATTAAAGGTCTTTGTTAATAAGCTCGCTAATTTAAGTTTAAATAAAATTTGTATTGTATTGTATTTTAATTAATAAATAAATTTATAAAACACTTTATTATTTGAGTAAAATGTTTTTAAAAAAAATATTTTGTAACAATTTTAAAGACCCACCGTGCATTGTGTGCACTGTTTAATGTTACTGTAGTTAATACATATTTTTGTTGTTGGTCATTATATGTAAATGAGTAAGTTGTTGTTAAACGATTCAACGGACCAATGATCTGGCTACAAATTTCTTTTGGTTGCATTTAAGCCAAACACGCCAACATGTTCATCCGCATCCAAACTTTCTCATATTTTTAATATTCATGTATGTGCGTATGTTTGTGAGTATTCATATGCTAAATAAGCAATATATCGTTTATAAACTCCATTTTTGTTTATTTAATTTCCACATCAATACTTCCTTATTGTTTGTTTATTAAAAGGTTTACTTTGACTACACTGCATTGTGTTTAACAAAATTGTTATTAGTGTTTCTTTTCTGCGTGTGTTGTAGGCCATAATTATTATTACTTTGAAAGTTAATTTTTATTATTCTTTCTTTTGGATATTTAAGGTTTTTTTATTGTTTATAGAAAAATTTACAATTATGAAGTGATTAACATTATGAATATTGAAATTTCAATTGATATGTGCATTGGCTAAATTTATTTTAACCAAAATAATAATTTGCATATTATACGTTTCATAATTTTATATAAAAAATGTACATGCTATTAATTAATTGGTGTGAAAATTTTCTTGTCTATGATATATTATTATTAACTATATATATTCGACTGAAATAAATTACGAATTTTCCAAAAGTCATTTTTCACAAAATTAATTTCAAAAAATTACTAATTATTATAATTTATTCTAAAAGTCATTTTTTATATATAATAATTTTTTCAACAAAGTGCTTTTTCACAACAGTTCTTTTTGTAACTTTTTCCAAGATACAGTTTTGCAGAAAGTACTTTTCTATATTATTTATTATTAACTGTATTCTACTGAAATAAGTTACGAATAAATTTAAAATATTTATAATTTTTTCTAAAAGTCCTTTTTCAAATAGATATTTTAAAAGTGCTTTTTCCCAAAAGTAATTTTGAAAAAAAAAAATTAAAAAAAGTACTTTTAGTACCTCTTTCCAAAATGCATTTTTACAAAAAGTACTTTTTTATACTATTTATTATTAATATTATATTTGACTGAAATAAGTTACGAATAAATTTAAAATATTTATAATTTTTTCTAAAAGTCCTTTTTCCAAAAAGTACTTTTCAAAAAAGTGCTTTTTCCCAAAGTAAGTGTGAAAAAAATTCCAGAAAAGTTCTTTTTGTATTTTTTTCAGAAACATTTTTACAAAAGGTACTTCTCTCTCAAAGTGCCTATTTTTTTTCAAAAGTAACGATTTCTAAAAGCAGCTTTTTGCAAAATGAAATCCTTGTAATAACATTAATTTTTAAGTAACTTTTTACAAAAACATCTTTTCCCAAGACTCTTACACAACTCAAGTTTCAACCTAATATGCAAATTCTAAATAAAATTAGCCTTAGAGAGCCCATGACATGGGTGTATAGGTGTAACAATCTTGTTACCTGTAGCCCCGTCTAGCCACATGACGCAGAATGCTTTAGTAGACTAGAGAAAACAGAACTACAGAGCTTGCAACCTTGAAAGTAGGGGAAGGAGAATCTCGAGGGAAATAAGAAATATAGCAGAGGTTACTACTTCGACATCGAAAGGTTCGGAAAAAAGTTTTACAGCTGAAAACTCTTAAGACTTAAATCGATTAGATCATACTCTAATGCAATCAAAATCACTCCTGAAAAATTAAGGCTTGACCTCAGACATATACTAGGTGGCCATTTAATAGAAGCATAAGTCTTGCAATAGTTGGACTAAAAGTCTGACAGAGGAGAGCTACTTGTGGGAAAATTCAAACTGTTTCCAGATCTTCTAAAGATTTGTCCAAGTATAATGTAGTAGTGACATATAGTGTTGACAACTACAACTTCTATAGCAGCCATAGTAATAAACGATATACATCTATCTATAACAGGATAACGGGTAGGCACTTTATTTAAATTTCAAGTATCTGTCTATAACAGTTTAAAATCACTTCCTCTATGGGGGTACCCTTAATTTCTTGACTTCATTTTCTATACTTATTATAAGTAAGACATTAACACATACTCTGTGAAAAATTAAGCTCAAATACGTTAAAATCCCTTCATATAGGGTGCCCCCTTAATTTTTATTTTATGTTCTTACTACGTTTTGTTGTTTTTTTTTTTGCATCACTTAAGAACGGCGGCATGAATTTGGTCAACTTTTTTAAATCTTCATCATAACCCAACTTAGATTTTTACGGAAAGAAAAATTGACCCCGCACACTTTTTACGTAGCTAGAGAATCAGAGAATTACAAAAGTATCATTTGTAGTACTTTTTAAGTATTTGAGGCCAAACATGTATAAATGTGTATAGCTACAGCTCAGACAACATTCCATGCACACATACTCATATCAATTTCAACTTAAATAACTACAAGTATAGGCAGAGAATAAGTGTTCGCATACTTATTCATTATTTTTCGCAATACAACTAAGTTTAAGTAAAAGTTGGATAAAGTATTGGCTATACCCATACTTGTAAGTATAGAGTGGGAATAAATACAAGTATGTAAATACTCTAAGTTAAGTTAGAGTATTTTAATAAAATATGTAACTGCATATATGTATTAATTATTTCACAATTAAAAAATACGTTCATGCATTCCTTCATCCTTATAAAAAGAATAATTTTGATTTTCCATATGTATTTAACCAATGTTCGGTTATAAACAAAATATTGCCAAACATCATACACCTTTTTATAAACACAATTCCTAAAAATAGTTGTTTTACTTATAAGTCTACTTAGAGTATTATAACTACTTTTCCATACTTGTAAGTATTAGGTAGTTAAAAGTATGGGTATGACAGATACCCATCACATTATCTACCTACAACCAGTTGTACTCATACATGCATTACGTATACATTTTTAAGTTCGTTGTGTATAAATAATGTTTGTTATAAGTGTTGAGTACATCCATACTTATTCCACTGCAAATAAGTATGTGTAGGTATTTTCTGTGTTATAAGCATAGATATAACTAATACCCATAAATATGTGTAAATACTTAAGTAAATTTATTTTATAAGTACTTTTTGTCAGTCTCTGTAGAGAACTGCAATAGATTGATCTTTAACATTTTTCACCAGTAACTCCGTTATTAATACATATAGTTTAGTGGGCGTGGGTGTGCAATAGGTAGAGTTTTGAAACTTTGCACAAGTAAAGCTCTTCCTTAGTGTACATAGTTCAACAAAACACAGACGGGAATGGGACAGTGGGCATGGTACCTTCCATACAATGTAAAAAATTATTATCGTCAACCTAGGGAACTGCAATAGGTAGAGTTTTGAAACTTTGCACAAGTAACTCTCTTCCTAATGTACATAGTTCTACAAAACACAGACGGGATTGGAAAAGTGGGCATTTTACCTTCTATACAAAGTGAAAAATTCTTAGAGAACTACAATATGTAGAGTCTTAAAAAATTGCACTAGTAACCATCTTACTAATATTCGTAGTCTAGCAAAATACATGTTGGATTAGGATAATGGGAGTTGTACCCATAGATAACACATAGATAGTCAATTAAAACGTCAAAAACCTAAGTCTCTTATCAAAAAACCTAAGTCTAAGAATATTTTTTACATGCAATTTTAGATGTTAAAATTAAATAATTCATTTGCTTTTTTAATAAAAATATGAATTTTATATTTTTCTAATATATTTATGTGCGAAAAAAGTTAGATTGAATGCTAATTTTAAATATTTATTATATTGATTTGAAAATTGTCATCCCCTAAAAGACAAAAAATACAATACTGTGTAGAAATAAATTTCACCAAACAAATGTCAATAAAATTAAATTTATTTTGTATTAAAAAATTTAGAATACAATAAATTGTTAAATAATTTTTTGTGCAAAAATTTAAAATTGTTTAAATATTTGAAAAGTGCAATGGAATATCGCACAATAATGTCTAAATGTGAATAAAAATTTTACTCCCCTAAATGTGTTGAATTCACACCATACCCGTATGTGTGAAGACATTTGTACCCTCATTTTTGACATTTGGAGAGTTGGCCATCTATGTGTTATCTATGTGTTATCTATGTGTTATCTATGTTGTACCTCCCATACAAAGTCAAATATTATTATCGTGTTAGAACACATAGTTTAGTAAAAAGCAGATTGGGTGGGAGCAGTGTGTGTCGTACCTTGCATATAAACTGAAAGTATTGTCGTGAGAATAGCCTGTATTTTTTTTTTTTTTTTTTATATATATAAAACCTTTCAAGAAAAAGTCGGTTAATGAATGATGTAATTCTGAATCTGCAAATTAAAAATAAAAATACAGATAACCGTCCTCCGTTGTTTGAATTCACCTTCGATCAGCCTATAATATAATGGTCTGCTTCAGTATCCCCCATGCATGATTAAGTTTTATAAATATTTTCATAGACTTGAGGGTATTGTACACAAAAATTACCTTCTCTTCTGTTGGCTTTATTTTATTTTTAAATAAATATTTTTCATTTAAAAGTAAATATATTTAGGTAACACGTCACAATTATAATTAAAACAAAAATATATATTTTCTCAGAATTTCTAATCCTCATTTCGTCATTAAGTTTCCAGTCACCATAAAAACCATTTATAATATTTTAAATTTAGCGTATGACCAACACTTTTTTTCATATCAAATACATGAACTTTTTATTTTATTTATTTTAAATTAATAAATTTATCTGTGATTTAAGCCCAAATCAAATAAAAAAAAACGATCAAAATTAATATTTTACACATTTTTTAAATCCGTCCGTATAAAAAAAATAGAAAACTATTATTCAAATGATAAAAAAATGTCAAAAGTAACAATTGTTCATTAAGGGCAGTCATAAGAATTGTACAAAACTGCACATTTAAAACTGATTTGTTGGGTTGAACTGAGGTAAGTTTTTTTCGATACAGTTTAAATAAATTAAATCTGTTTAAATAAATAAAATCTGTTAGCGTATGTATTTGTTTCATACCGATTGGAATCAATGTTTAAGAGCGTGTTTGAATAACGAAAAATCACTTTTTCATAATAATCGATTAAATATTAATTGAAAACATTAAGAATCTGATACAGAAGCTTTGGTTAAGTTGCAGCTAAAAATTTTAATAAAATTAAATTGTTGGCCAAAATACTTTTGCCGCAACTTTTGAAGTAGTGATGATATTTTTATAAATAAGATCTGATCCTGATCTTATTATCTCTCTTATCTCAACAACTAGTAAAATCTTTCTGGAGAAAGAGAAAATTCGAGTGTCACTTCCAAACTAGGTTATCTTTAGGTACATTTATACCATTCTATATAGATTTGCCTTTCTGCTTGTAATTTTTACAATTTTCATTTGCGATCCCATAAAGTAAATATATTAGATGTGCAAGCACACCCATTAACAAGCTCATCGAATGGGTGTGCTCATCATAAGCTCATGAGCAAGTGGTCATACTCGAACACTGACCACATGCCTACTCATATCATACTATAAGTGACCAATTCGTATCATACACGCAATGAGCGAACCGTGTCAAACGAACGAGAGCGCCGCGTTTACTCGTCTCATAATAGAAATATACAGTGTGTTTTGTTGGGTAGAACTTTATAAAAAAGACTTAGTGAATTCTGTTTGAACTCGTGTTTTTTTTTTTTTTTTGCTTTTTTTATTTGTTATAAAAACAAAAGACCTTAAAATTAATGTAAGTAATGTTGTTAAAAAAAAATCTGCTTTTTATTTATACCCTCGAATTGTGCTCGTGTTTCACTCAAAGCATTAACCTGCTCGGACTCATCCAAGTTCAGTGTTATTATGTTCAACATTCTAATTCATACTTATTCTAACTTGCTTATGACAACTCTGCAAGCTCATTGCGTTTAGGTCACTATTTATTATTGTCCACTCATCGTTACTCGTGTGCAATAAACAGACACAAATTAATTGATATAATATAATTAGCGCCTTATGAGCTTGGGTATGCAGAGCTTCGATTTAAAAGTAGGTGCATAAAATGG
The DNA here is from genome assembly GCA_949628195.1 of Phasia obesa. NCBI lineage: Eukaryota > Metazoa > Arthropoda > Insecta > Diptera > Tachinidae > Phasia > Phasia obesa. The sequence continues at coordinate 85,330,045 of OX451218.1, forward strand.
GCTTAAATAAAAATATAACATTTTTTAATATTCTTTAAGAATTTTTGTTTCAATTAAAAAAGATTTATGGCGTCTAAGATACACACTTTTAAATTCTAAAACAAACTAGTTCCGAACTGATTTTGCTTGCTAACTGCGATAAAAAATTAAAAAAAAATTTTAAATTGTATTCAATATTTTGAAAAAGCTGGACCTGGGTATCGAAAAATTTAGTTTAAACAGAGTATCTTATCTTCAAAACATTATAGGTAAACACTTGAAACTTAGACAGATAAAACGAGCCATAGACGATGTGACCATATTATGTGGTCAATATTTTGAGATAGCGGCCAAAACTCCTTTTGGTTATTGTTCTCCGATTTTAAAGTTATTAGACTCATATGAAAGTAGACAGTAGTAAACCTCGGGAGCCAAAAAATTAGAACTCTATTTCAACTATTTCACTGAGAACAGGGTGGTCCAAAATTGGCCTTTTCAGAATTTAGTAAATTTATGATAGTTTTAGTTAATTTTTAAAGTTTAAATGATCATAACTTTTTTGTTTTTTAAGGTTTTTGGACGAAAGAAATTTTGTGTTGTAACTTAACTTATTTCCTATTACCGGTTAAAAAAAATTGAAGCTCTACTGTTTTCAGAACAATTTAAATATTTTTTTTATAAAAGGTCAAATTTCTCGGAAATTTCCTACTTCATAGAGCACAACTCCTGTGAGTCAAGCCGAGTCAAAACACAAATTTACTATTTTATAGTCCTAACTCTCCCCTACATTCCTATATATACATGTCCATGCATCGGGACTGCACTTTTTGAACTACAGCAATTTTTCTGACCCAAGGTAAGATATTCGGTACAAATGCACGTCATATTTTTTGAGAAGTTATTTGTATGTGAAAGTGGCTATTATGGATATATTTTGATGAAATTTTGTGCAGTTCTTATTGACCCAAAAAATAATTCTGTTGAAATTAGGAGAAGTTGGCCCATATTTGGACCTAGTCCACATAGAAGGGTGTATCAAAATTTTGACAAAAATGACAATAGAACTCTCAAATTATGTGGTATCTGGCAATTCATTTGGAAAAGGTAAAAAATAATTGTATTGCCATCTAATATTACATAACTTAAATACCTAAAAATTGCAAATAAATTTAAAACCAATGGAAATAACTGGTAAAACCAAGTACCTGTTATATTATGTTTCAAAGAGGTAAAAAAGATCATGTTGAAACTTCGAGCAATAGTATATTAATCCATGCATTCATTTTTTTCTTCATTATTGTTTAAACAATGGCTAAATTCAGTTATAGTGTTCTATCTGATATATATTTTGAACGGAAAGATGAAAACGACATTATTTTACATATAATGAATAATCCATTCTTCAAAATATCTGTGGCAATAAGGAGTAAGTGCTTAAGTCGACTTAAGCAAAAATTCAGTTACTGACACTTTTGAAATCTCCGTACTTCAAAGTACCCATGTGCAAAGTTTCAATTGTTTTGTACAATTTTTCAGGAAGTTATAGCAAAATAACTATCTGCTTATCTTTTTCAAATCGAATCGCATTTAGAAAAAAGCTTAAGAAACTACAAGCTATTTTTTGAAATAATAGTAACTCCTTTTACAACTTATTCATTGCAATGCCTGCGTAATTTTGGTAGATATAAGATATTTTACCAAATCATACGTTTGACTCCCATAGGTAAACTTTAAAGATAAGTTATTTTTTTTTAAATTTATTTTAAAGTTTAAAACTGCTCTCCTACAAAACTTAAAAATCAGACTTAAGCACTTTTTCCTTATTGCCACAGATATGTGACCAACAAGAAATTAAAATTCATAACTTAAAAATAAAAAACTTTTTAAATACTTTAAGAAAACGGTAAAATCAATGTTTCAGAAACAAGAAATTGTTTTACTCACGCAACCAAGAATGGCTAAGAAATAAACTTATTTTTAAAAAGCCATCAGTAACTACCACGGAAACTGGAAAAGGTGGTCGACCAGCAAAGCCAATTGATAATTGTAGTGAAAGATCACGAAGACGCAAGCTTAAACATATCAATGAAGAAGTTTCTTGTAGCATCATAAAGGATTCATTTCTGCATCAAATTCAACCATCGAAAACTAAAATGAGTAAAATTGCTATCATTGAAAAAATAGTGGAAGCAAGCCCCAGACGCACAAAAAGGATTTTAGAAAGTATGCCGACACCAACTGAAGAAAATAAATTTACTCCAGAAGAAGCAATTGCACTATTTTTGGATTTGAAAATGACTAAAAACCAATATACAGAATTGCGGAAGCGAACCAATGAAAAAAATTGTGGAATTTTTCCATCATATCGAGATATAGTTTCTGCCAAAAAAGATTGCTTACCTTCACCAACTGCTATTAGTGTAACTTTAAGTTCAGCAGAAATAAAATTGCAGGATCTTCTTGAACACACTGCAGAACGATTATTAAAGACATTTGATGCTGACTATTTAAAGAAGTTTAAAAATTGCAGCATGACTTTAATTTCTAAATGGGGATGTGATGGATCCTCTGGCCAGAAACAATACAAACAATGTAATGCGGAAAATTCATCAGATGCCAATTTATTCATGATTTCTTTCGTTCCATTACGTTTACCAAAAACTTATATTGGTTCAGAGCCGTCAACTAGTAGAGCTGCAGAGATAGATGTATGGAAGAATGAAATTCCCTCGTCAACAAAATTTTGTAGACCAATAAAGTTTGCTTAAAAAAAGAAACTAAAGATGTCATAACTGAAGAAGTTGGCAAAATAACAGATGAAATTAAAGAACTTCAACCAGTGATATTTGAATTTAATGACCAATGCATCGAAGTTAACTTTAAAATGTCTTACAATGATCGATGGAAAAGTTGCACAAGCTTTAACCGAAACAAAGTCTTCGTCAAGCTGCACCATATGCCAAAAAACATCAAGTCAATTGAGCCAACCACCAACACAAGACGATAGTTTTAATGAAGCATATGAATTTGGAATGTCACCTCTTCATGCTAGAATTCGTTTTATGTAGCATATTCTTAAATTGGGATACGATTTGGAATTTGGGCCGTTAGGCGAAACAGTGAGAAACAACAAAGAAAATTTGGAAAAAAGAAAGCAAAAACAAAAAGATATTCAGAAAAATACCGTGAGATAGGCCTTATAATTAACCAGCCAAAGCAAGGAGAAGGAAATTGTAATGATGGAAACAAAGCAAGGAGATTTTTTCCGATACAGAAACTGCAGCTTCTATAACTGGAGTAGATTATGATTTAATACGACGATTCCAAATCATATTAGAAGTTATAGCAAGTAGCAAAAAGATAGATGCAAAAAAATTTGGTCAGTATGCTAATGAGACAGCAACCCTTTATAACCAAAAATATTCTTGGAGACATATGCCAACCACAGTTCACAAAATTTTGTTCCATGGGGAACAAATAATTCAGCACAATATGCTTCCAATTGGAGATCTCTCAGAAGAAGCGCAAGAAAAAAGGAACAAAGACTACAGATTCTTTCGCGAGCACAATACAAGAAAAATTTCCAGATATTGTACTAATGAAGATCTTATTAATATTTTGTTGTGCACATGAGACCCATATATGTCCAGTATTCGACAAAAATGGAAATCCACCTCATTAGAGTTAGATGAAGAAGCTAAACAACTACTGCAAAATGAAAATCAAAGCTATTTGGAAGAAATGTTTACTAATATTGTTTAATTAATACTAGTTTAAAGATTATAATTTGTTTCTAATTTTAGTATAAATTTTTATTAATACCTTTAAATAAAATATATGTGCACTTTAAATCAATAGTAAAAGTTTACTTAAAATTTTATCGATGTTGTTGTCTGTATATAATATATCCAAATGGTATTGATATTGTTGGGAATTTCAGTGTTATTTTTCAGTTTAATCCTCACAAGAATTAGCTTTCTTCCAAAAAAAACCAACCTTTGGCCCCTGTGAATATTGAGACTAAATAAATGTCAGGGGCCAAATGTTGGCATTTTCTGACTAAAATTAAGTTTAGGAATAATAAATAAGTATTGGTTGTAAAATACGATTGAAGAAAATAAGAAATTATAAAAAAATACCTATTTAAAATGTCTAAATATTCAACTTTTACATGGAAATTCAACAAAAAATTAAAATGCATTTTTAACTCCACATTACTTACGTTCCTATCAGTCGATTTTTACGTTTGAACACGCAAATTGAAGCTTAAAGTCCCTCCTATTGAACAAAACAAATTGCGTAAAAAAATACCAATCCGGTCAAAAGTTATAGAGTTTTGACCGCTATCTCGCGAAATTGACCACTGTGCGGCGTCATGTTTATGTTTTCTTTAAATTGATGGCTATTAAAGATGGTCACCTTAATAAAGTTATACATGAAATCGCACCGTAACGAGCTCATACTTAAGATTTTTAAAAGCAGGCAATAAAACATTAGGGATATTCAGTGTTTTAAGCAAATGCTCTTGCGAAAGTGCAAATGCGTTATATCATTCAAATTTAACAAAAACAATAGGTATTTTATTGTTGAATTTCGCAAAAAAAAGCTATGATATTATGTACTTGCACTTTGGCAAGACCATTTGCATCGATCGCTGAACTCCGCTATTATATTAACAAATGCGAATATGCGCAAAGGTGGATTAAAATGTTGCATTCTTTTTGTTCCAAGTCTTTGTTTCGAGTAATAATTTGCTTTATAAATAAAACATTTATAACAAATGTTTTTAGATTTAACAGTTTTTCTCTCTTACTCTCTCTCTCTCTCTCTCTCCCTCTCTGTTTTACTCTTTTCATAGTACAAATGAGTAAGTAGCTGCTGTGTAGTACATACATATATATATTTGGTGACAAATTAATTTATTTTTTTAATTCGATTTAATATCTGTATTTAAACATTTTAAAACAAGTCTGATAAGATCGCTGTCGATATTGTCAGGCCAACGATGACAAAAACACAACAACAACTACCCGATACTAAAATAAAGTTGTGAGCTTAAAAGCTCTAAATCAACATCTGCGTTTAAAAATATTGATTCAGTTTAAAAACTACCGACAATTTGTTTAAAACATTTATTTTAACGGATCGAAATAAAGAGTATATTTACGCACTAAAATTATTAACTTCAATAACTGCTATTATTTGCTTAATTTAAATTTGTTAATACTTGAACTAAAGTAGAAAAGTTAAAATAATTTTGTATAAATAAATCAGAACATGAACATGTGAACATGACAAATAGTTAGTGGTGCAGCGTTAGAACGTATTGACATAAAAAATTTATGTTATTTCGAATTATTTTTTTGTAACTTCTGTATTTTAAATGTTTTGCAATTCAAAGATTGAATATAAAAAAATGCCAAACGTAACCTTCAGGTAAATGGAAGTTAAATTAATCCAAATAAATTGTTTATAAAATTGTAATTGAAAAAAATAATAATTTTAAAAAAGACCCTTTAAAGTGTTATTAAGATTTAAGTAAGTGAATTAAAATAGGAGTGTTCAATAAATGTTACAAAAGGAAACCACAAATTTTGAATCTGGTTTAAAATTACTCTGGATGACTTAAAGATGAATCAGTTAAGTTCGAGTCAGACTCACACACGTAATATAGCGACCATAGTACCTCATACCCTGTGCAAATTTCAAGTGTCTGCCTATCACGTTTAAAATTTATCAAAACACCGAATTCTAGGTAATACTCTGTTATTTTTATTAATTTTAGTTTAGTTACTTGTTGTTAGTGTAGACATTTTAAAACACATTAAAAGTGTCTTTCTATTTCCATTCGAACATAATGTCATATACATACGTCAAATCGCAATTTGGAATTAAACAAAACTTCGAAAATTCCATCAAAAATTCAAATTAAAAAAATGGAAATTTTTAATTTTTAAATCCCACAAAAACAACTTTATGTATTGAACACATAGACGACAGCAGACGACCGGCTACAAGCTGTACAGACTAAAATACTAAAATATAAGGGGTGATCCATTTCAAGGTTCCCCACTTTTTTAAAGAAAAACAAACACAGAAAATTCAAATTTAATGGAGAATGTTTATTATCATTTGAAACAACTTTATTTGGCTTTAATTTTTTGAAGATTATGGCTATCAAATGTTGGCCGTTGCTACGTCGCAGATGGTGCATCCTTTGAGTTCAATTTCGATGACTCGTTCGAACATTTCGACTGGTAACTGGCGAATGAATCGAAGCGGGTTTGTCCGCATAAACTTTAGACTTTACATATCCCCACAGGAAACGGTGTCTAACGGTGTGATATTACACGATCTTGGTGGCCAATCGACCGGCCCAAAACGTGAAATTATGTGCTCACCAAAATGTTCTCTCAATTAATCCATTGATTGATGCGATGTGTGGGAAGTGGCGCCGTCTTGCCATTGACGGTTACGTTCGCACCGACATGATTTTTAAAGAAATATGAACCGATGATTCCACCGGCCCACAAACCACACCAAACCGTTGTTTTTTTCTGGATGAAGTGGCAGCTCCTGCTTTCTCTTCGTCGCAAATGCGGCAATTTTGGTTGTTTACATACCTATTGAGCCAGTAATGAGCCTCATCGCTAAACAAAATTAGCCTCGAAAACGGATCTTCTTGGAAGGGCTGTTGAAAAAAAATATCACTATTTGAATCAGCCTATATGAAAACCATTATTTTGACGACATCATGGCTACACGATCACCGCTGTTGCTGTAGCCAACTTAGGCCAATTTCTTTTTTTGTATGCGACAATTTTATTTTATTCAACAATAGAGAATATCACAAATTTAAAAATTACAAATTTGTTATTCTTTGCCAAATCGGCCGATATTTTCACGATGTCTTTGTTTTGACTCAAAATCAGGAAAACATGTTTATTTGTCCCTCCAAAATGAAGAATATGGGGTTTCATTTTTTTTTTAAATATTTGATTGTTTTGATAATAATTAATTATGTTATTTCGGAATAGGCTTTTTGAGAGACTTGAAAAAATTATTTTTTTTTATGTTTAAATAGGATTTCAAAATCAGTTTAATGTGACAATTTTGTTTTTATTTCAATATTCATGTACTTTAAAAATTTTTTTTTTAGCATAACTTACAGGGACCCCTAAACTTTCACTAACAATATATGTTAAACTGAACAACTTTTGTAAGCATACATATACAATCTGATCGTGTCAAAGAATTATTCATGTTTAAACCCATCCACAAGAATTACAATAAACATTCAAGTCAAAAATGTTTCAGTTTATATGCAATGTACGACGCCCACTGTTCCCATCCAATCTGTTTTTTGCTAGACTATACGTATTAACACGATAAAAAAATGTTACTATCCTAATCCAGTCTGTATTTTTCTGGACCATGCACATTAGTATGAGGATTACTAGTGCAAAGTCTCAAGACCCTAACTATTGTAGTTCTCTAGGTATACCATAATAATTTTTCACTGTGTATGGGAGGTACCACGCCCACCATCCCATACAGTATATATTTTGCTAGACTATGCACATTACTCTGAGGGTCACCATCCCATACAGTATATTTTTTGCTAGACTATGCACATTACTCTGAGGGTTACCCGTAGAACGTTTCAAGGCTCTATCTTTTGAAGTTTTCTAGGTACACGATAATAGTTTTTCACTTTATATAGGAGGTACCACGCCTACCATTCCAATCCAGTCTCTGTTTCTCTACAAAATTTATATTAATATGGTGGTTTCTGGTGCAAAACTCCAAGGCGCTACCTATAGCAGTTCTCTATATACAGGATAATAATTTTTTATTTTGTATGTGGGTACCTCACTGTCCCAATTTAGCCCATGTTTTTTAGAGTATTCGCATGGGTATGGCATGGGTATTTGTATGGGTGGTACCACGCCCACTGTCCCAATTTATTCTGTGTTTTGGCGCAATATGCGCATTGTCACAGGAGTAACTGGTGCAAAGTTCCAAGGCTCTATTTGTTGTAGTTCGCCAGGAACTCGATGATAACTTTTCACTTTGTATGGGAGGTACCACGCCCACTATTCTAATTCAGTCTGTGTTTAGCTAAACTATTTACGTTAATATGGTGGTTAATGGTGCGCCACCTATTGCAGTTCTCTATATACAGGATAATATTTTTTTTTACTTTGTATAGAAAAGGTACCACGCCCACTATTCTAATCAAGGCAAGATTTATCTAAACTATGTACGTTAATATTGAGGTTACGGGTGCAAAATTTCAAGGAGCTACATATTTCTGTTACCAAGCTACGCGATGATAAATATTTACTTTGAATGAGAGGTGCCACGCCCATGTAGAATATCAAAAAATAAGTACCCTATTTTACCAATATCTAATAACAAACTGCGAAAATTTCAGAAAGATCGGTTGACTGGTGTGGGCAGCTATAGTTTACCGACAATCAAACAAACATATTTTATGCCTTATATATAGATGAGGACGTTTTGAGCAAATTTATTTTCCTTATCATGATAAAAGTATTTTTTGAAAAAGTTATTTTATTTAGAGTTTACGATGCAGATGTCGTCTGCAATATAATTAAGTACCTTACTACACGGCCACGATTGCAGCCAACTGCATTTGTAGTCGTGTAGCGGTGTAGCCGCTGTCATCTTTGTGTTTTAAGCATTATTAATAAAATCCTGCTTTTACAGATGAATTAACCTTTTGATCGATTAAGTTATTTACATAATAATGATTGTTAATTAGCTAACAAAAATGTTTGGCTTCTCAACTCCGAATATTAATTAGTCAAAAAAATAAAATAAATAAATCGGTTATTTTTCAGTTAAATTCCTAAATTACATACTTATTAAAAGAGTTACGATGACATTAGTAGTTTTATAAATATGAAGTGAAAAATACCGAAGCACAACATGAATCCGTTTTTGAACCCTTTTGTCGCTTAAAGATTTCTGGTATCCGACTGCTAATTTGTAATTACCTTCCTTTAATTGAGTCTCATACTATCACTAGCCTTTACTCTTGACTGTAGTCATTACGGATTTTCTACTGGTAACTTTCGATCATTTTCCTTAGCGGAAAAATTCTCGTAATTGCTTACCCTTGCTAAGGTCCCCCATAGCATCCTCATTAAATATGTGATACTAAGCCTAATGTTAGCCAGTGCTGGATATTCACACACAGTGGGCGATACCGTCTGAGCCTCTTAAAAGTTCTGTCTGCAAGTATAGTCATTTTCTATTTTAACCTTGGCCGGATGATCCGTAAAGTTTCAATGATCTTTTACTAATGCACTTATTTAGCTTAACGCATCCCGAATTACCAAGCAACCTTTTGAACTTCCTGCGAAAGTGATATTACGAGTAATAGAGAAAATATATCCTCTCATACAGAGATGAAGCTTATGCGCAGGTAAATCTTTGTTAAAACTGGAGTTTGGCAGTTATTCAAAGTAGTATTCGAAAATACTACCAACCAAAATTTTTCAATGCCAAGAATCCCTGGCGTTCACCGTGTATTAAGGAAAACTTTTTATAATAGAATATCAATCTTTTCCGCTCGAATTTAGCTAGCTTCCCAACAGAGACAATATGTAACTGGGATCCTACCACCAACATACAGCCTTATAAGTAAGAAGGTTTTTAAATAATTTAAAATAACTTTAACATTTAAATTGATTCAATTTAGTCTTAATTGAGCAATTTAGATTAGTGTTCACAGTATTCGATAGCTGAAAAAACTTTTGTTTTTATTATATGCATTAAACACATAGACAACAGCAGGCTACCGGCTACAAACTGTCAAAATTAAAACACAAACGTTTATAGAAAAACGATTATTTTGATGATATCATAGCTAGATGGCTACACGACTACCGTTGTGGATGTAGCCAACTTATGCTTTAAACACAAAGACTACAGCAGCTACACAGCTACACGACTACAAATGCCTTTGGCTCCAATCGTTGCCGTCTAGTCAACTACTTAATTATATTAGAGACGACAGCTACGTTGTTAACTCTGACAAATAAATTTATTTGCTTAAAACCTCTTGATTGTAATTGAATTAATATTTTTTTACTATTGTGACATTCCCTTCTGTTGTCGCTTACAAAAAGTAGAAACTAGCCTAAGTTAAACAACCGCAATGGTGATCGTGTTGCCATGTAGCTAAGATGGCGTCAAAATAATTATTTTCATATAAACGTGTGTATTTTAGTTTTGACAGGATGTAGTGCGTAGTGTGCTGTCGTCTATGTGTTTACTACATTAGACTAATTTCTATTTTTGTTTGTGACAGTTATTTAATAAAAGAAAATGTCGCAAAATTTAAAATACATATTCACTTACTATCAAAGGGTTTTATGCAAAAATATTTATTGGTTTTAATACGTTAAAAGTATTTTTAAAAAAAATATTTTTTTTTAAGTAAAATATGTATTTCTACAATATTTTCATAGTTTTGAACTATTTAGCTGTCGTCTACAAAATAATTCAGTGACTACACGGCGACCATTATAGCCAACGGCATTTGTAGTTATGTAGCAATGTAGCCGCTGTTGTCTATGTGTTTAAAGCAATATTCGGAAAAATATTTTGTTTTACAGAAATGGAAAAAATTGTGCTTTAAAAAATTTTTCCTATTTTATTGGATACAATTAAAGGCAACAAAAGAACAAAACGTACAATTTGCTTTGTAATTTTTTATATCAAACAGGTCTATTTGACATCTAAAAATTAAATTGTTTTTTTTTGGATTCTGCCAAAAAAAAATTGGTATAGCTTCCTCCAAAATCTGCAATGCGACTTATATCTTCATATAGGAAGTAAGACTCCAAATTCAGCTAGGTAAAATTAATAAGAGTTTAATGATGCTCCTCCATTGAAAAAAAAAAACTTGAGTTTAATGGTGCTCCTCCAGTGAAAAAATAACGAGTTTAATGGTTCTCCTCCAGTGTCCGACTTATTTAATTAAAATTAATATCGTGTATAACCGATAACCAAAACGATTACACGTGGCTGATTAAAGCAACCACCAATACAGAGAGAGAGAGAGAGAGTGAGACGTAAACCACACGAAGGCCGAACAACATGGACGGCCTGATTGTCTTTAAGCGATAATGATAATGTTGCGCGCACATGGTCTCCAACCCAGAGCAATTTTACGACTGTTATATTGTTTTCAAGAAAATACATGTTGTTTTTGTAGTAATGCGACTACCCAATATTATTGTGCCATGCAGTGATCTAAATTTTTCTCACTAAACATACCTCTCAGTAAATATAAAACAGGGTTGCATTTCGTATTTTATTCAATTAGTGACGAAATTATGTACTAATTGATCAATTTAGTAATTGAGTTGTCGTATGGTAAATTGAGCTCAATTAAGGCCCTTATGGTGTAAATTCTCTAATTACGCTATTAAGGCTTCCATATGTCTGAACAGGGTGTTAATGGTATTATTTAGAGGAACTTTATTAATATTCTAAATGGTGTGCAAATTCCCTTTGATATTAATTATTTAATTATATATACCATATACATATATATGTATAACATTTATAAAAAAATAATTGATTTATTAATTTTGTTGTGGCTTAAAATTACCGTCTCAGTTCACATTTCATGTGGCCAATTTAATTTCTTTATAAATTTTTTATTTCAATTTCCGAAAGAGAATAAAAACAAGTCCGCTCTTTATCCCTCTCTCCCTTTTCAATACAGCTATAATTGCGGAACCAAAACTTGCTAATTTTAAAGATAGTCTTTATCTCCCACTAGACTTTGTAGAATATTTGAAAACATTTAATTAGCACTTTTGTTTAGCAAAATAATAAAAATATTTACATTTTTATGTACTAATTGCAATTATTTGCCAATTGTTGAATAAAAAAATTGTCTAAATTGAATTTGTGTTCTTCTTTTTGTTTTAATACCCCACCAGGGTTGTAAGATATGACGTTTTCTCGCCAAACGTGGAAATATTAAATTTTATTTGGCGATCCACTTTTTGATTTGGCGACATCGTGTCTTTTTGGCGATTTTTCATTGTCTATTAGTAAAAATTAGAAACTGAATTAAGGAATATCAAAATGGAAAACAAAGAAATTGAAATTTAAAGTGGTTTTATACGAAGTGTATTTGTTATATGACTTTTTCCATGTGTAAATTCTATACACGTCGTGTGAACCCTTTCAAACATAACATAAGTATTTTCCATGTGTACAATACATATGACATTTTTCATTTAGAACGTGTTCTATTTTGATGTGACAAAGCATTTGACATCCTGTAATGCCAACTTAATATTTTGTTATTTTAGGTTTTTTTTTTTGTACCACAAGCACTAAAAATGTGGCAAAAGCACTAGATTTGCATCAGCTGTGGTTGGCAATACAAAACTGTATGTTAAATGGCTATTTTAACAAATATATGAAATTACATATAAGTCATATGACAAATACATGAAATGTAAAACCCCTTTTATGGAAAAAAATATTTTTGGGCAGTTTGTACAGGTCATACCGTTTACATATCAAAATGAAATTTAGTATGTGCCTTTAGTATATGGAAATGAAGAGCTGTATAGTTTTGGGCATAATCGGGAAGGGGCAAGGGGTGGTTTACTTAAACCCTAATTTGAAAATAATTAATTTTTCGATTCGAATTTACTTTGAACTTATGTTCTCTATGTAATATATCCATAAAAATTCTGTTTCCATTGGGTATGGTAAAGTTGAGTGTAGGCCACTCCAGATTTTTTTTAGAACGAATTTAAAAATTATGATATTCTATGTATTTATGTATAGCTAGTTTTGAACTTGATGTGCTGGTAATTCCAATGAATTTTTTATACTTATTTTTTACATACAAAGAAAGTTTTTGAAGCAAGGATTAAGTTCGTTTTATTCCTTTTAAGTTGAAAGTATATTTTTTACAAATTAGGTGATTGATTTTAAATAAAAATTGGATTTATATATTTATATACTGCTAGTTACTAGATAGAAAGATCAATTTCAATAACGAATTCTACCAAAACTTGACTCCGAAACACATGCTATAAATTTTATGAATTGAAATAATCTATTGATTATTAATGTTGAATAAATTTAAATTCTATAAAACATATTCTAAAAAGGAGTACGGTGACAAATACCTTAAGGGTGGGTATGTTCAGGTCTCCTTTTATTATAATAACAACTATTTTGCATTCTTTCAAATAAAATTTTATCTTTCTCGTGTTCACTAATCATTTTAAATTAAAAAAAAAAATATTTATAAATATTTTAGCGACTTTTTTTTTCTGTTTTTAGCGATTTTTAGCTATTTCAGATAAATTTATTTATTGTGCTTTGTTAAAAATATTTTGTAAATTAAAAATTATTGTATATATTATAGGCAATTTTTAACTATAAATTCTTTCTGCAATTTGGCGATTTTTCACATCGATTTTGGCAAAATATGTGAACAAAAATCTGGCAACCCTGTACCCCACTCGTATTGAAGTTATTTTTAAACCAGCAAATTAACACCTTTTTCAGACCATTAAGACTACACAACTGAAAAGAAATAATAAAATTAAATTTTAAGAGAGAAATTGAGTGATAAACATCAATAAATATTTAAAAAAAAAATTATTCATAAATAGCTAATTTAACGGCAATTATTGCAAGTAGATTTTGTCTAAAGAATGGAAAAATTAAACTTAAAATTAAAACTTAAAAAAATTTTAGGTTATTCTTAAGCAAATTTAAAAAGAAGTAATTCTATTCTAAACATGTTCATTAAAAATTCCATGAGTTTATTACTTTCACAAAATATTTAATTAAAACCATAAATAAGGCTTTTCCATTGGTTTTTAGGTAGTTAACAACACTTATTTTCGTACCCACATAAAAAAATAAAATTTTTTGTTAATAGTTTTTCTATAAAGGTATACAACTCATTTGTACCAGAGAACGGCAACGGGTAATTGGACAAAGTGTAAGGAATTTTGATAAGAACAGACTCTGATTCCGGTCGTTCCAAGTTGGAGCATAGGGCCATTACACGATAATATTTCTTCATTCCTTCCAAGTAAAGGTAATTTTTTGCTGAGTATTTTTTAGCCCTGGCTTAACTTTTTTCATATACAGATGCATAAAACACTAGATGAAACACTTTATCTAGTAATATCGCAATCAAATGTAAAAATTTGTTCAATTTACTGACAATTTCAAAGCAAGTGTCGACTGTTTTTAGACTGTTAACTCATAACTCTCGATCTTTTTACTCATCATGTAGCTCGTGTAATTGCTAGCTTAGATCCCCTACGGTATCCATCGGCAGCCACCACGAGCTATAAGTCGAACTACTGACAGTACACTCGGTTACAGCAAGTCATACCTTGTGCCTGCCACAATAGACGGCTATACCTATGTATATAAAAGAGAGTGACGTTAACTCAAGATCACCTGTACCAATTTCTATGATTCGCACCAATTCAGATTGCTCTCCGGCCAAACAAGAATAATACCCAAGAAAATTCCCGAAATATTAAAAAAAAAAATCAAGAAAACTTATTTTCCCATACATTTTGTATGGAATGATTTTACGACGCCATCTTCATGATAGATGACGTTTATGTTTACGTTACGTTATGACATTTTTCTTTTATTTTGACAATTTTTTACGACAATTGTTTTTCCACCAAATTTGGGACAATTGTTGTTGTAGATATTTTTTGTCCCACGACCTAGAAGATTAGAAAGATTAGATCTTTCGAACCCGGAATGCAAATAGAGTTGGAATATCGCCAATAAATTAAATACAGATGAACAAGAAATCGCACGATAACAGCGCAGTATTAGTATGACCCGACTCCGTGCCTCACAAACACAAGAAGAAAGACGGGAGGCAAATGAAACAGCTCGGTTAACAATGAGCAATCGTCGAGGAAATCAAACAATTTAACAACGTGAAAATCGAAATCAACGCATAAGAAGAATTGCTTCAAGTGTAGATTTGAATCGAGTACCATTTCTCTACAATTGCACATTTGACTACAGCTCGCATCCTTTCGTTAAAAAATCATTTAAAATCATCGTAACCTATCGACTGTGTAACAAACAAAGACGTAGCAACCAACTGAGTTTTTTAATTCATTAGATGTATTTGGCTTGCCACCGCACAATTTACAATTTAAGGTTGTTTCAATTGTCATCATGGTACAAAATCTCAATCAACCAAAATTAGGCAACGGAACGCGTTTAGCGGTCATAAAATGTACGTGCAATGTAATTCACGTAAGAACACTAGAAGGAAAGTTCAAAGGTAAAGAAGTTCTCATTCCGAGAATTTCAATGATCTCAACCGTTATGTCATTCGAGTGTAAGCTAATCATTTTTCATGACAATCAATAAATCACAAGACCAATCATTAAGAGTTTGTCCCCGAAATCAGGAGAATAAATGTTTTTCACAAGATCAAATGTATGTCACATGTTTCCGTGTCGGAAAACCATCCGCTTTGATCGTTTTTGCACCTGACAACATTGTTCATCACAGAATGCTTCAAAATGGGGGAAATACAATTCAAATTCGACCCGACCGCGATCCATGTAGTATATATTTCAAAACAAAGAATCAATAGCAATGGACAATTGACAATTGACCATGGATTCTCTGCAATTTAAAGTGACGCATGGCAACGCCTGCGAGACGAAGATCTCTTTTTAACTAACGTTAGTTATGGCATACCCTGTCATCATTTTATTAATTATTAATAGATTTATTAAGCAAAATAATTAATGTAATCTGAAATCGCTGATAGTTATCAGAAGTACATACGTTCAATTACTCTCGAATAAAATTAAATAAAAACATTGAAATATTCCAGAACAATAACCGCAGCAAAAGAAAAAGTGTTAAAATTTAAGATAAAAATAATAAATTTCAAAAAAATATATGTGAGACAATAAGAGAAAATACTTTTAGAAAAAAAAGATTTATTTACAATGAGAGCAAAAATGTTCTCTAAACAATACTATTGGGAAAATAAATTTTAAGAAAGAAAAAAAACGTGCGATTAAATTAAACGATTTTCTAGGATGTGTAGAAAAAGTGCAATTCCGTCGCCGAAAAGTTGTCAGTTTTAATTCGCCAATTGTCGTTGCAACATGTCTTTAAATAGTATTAATGCGGCTTTGTTTGGCGCTGAACCATTTCGAGCGTGGAAAGTGAAACAAAAAGTTCATTACCGTTTCGATGCACGGGGTCACAAAGATGCCGCCGATGTGCCAAAGTGTGTAAAATACAAAAAATTTTAAAATTGCAAATTAATGTTCGCAGTGAAGTATTATTTACAAGATTGTGTTAAAAAGATTTTAAATGATTTCTCTAATGAATTGTTTCATTATTAGGTTTAATAATTTGTGCACCTAAATATATTAAATGATTTTAAACGATTGTTTTTATATTTACATTAGTTCAAAATTTAAAAAAAAATATTTCAAATGTTTAAAAAAAAATCAAAAATAAATTATTTCAAAAATAGTTCAAGCTGCTTTAAAATAGATTAAAGTGATTTTTCGTCAAAAGTATACAAAAAAATATATGAAAAATATTTATTTAATTCTTGAGCAATGATATTTTAAACATTCTTCAATCTGTTTGTTATTTTAACAAATATTTTTTGCAACTCGTAAAAAAGGGTCTAATACCCCAGTACGTAAAAAACATATTGTTGGCTTAGTCAGCAAATGTGCTAAGGCAATTTTTTATGAAAATTGAGATTTTAATTTAGAATGTTTATAGAACTCTAAATACATCGTTTTCAGCAAAAACCAATACCTTTATATTGCTTTTTCTTGTGGTTATGTAATGGTAAGCAAATATGCCAAGTCCATAAGAAATAAAAATAGAAAAAGTGCTAACTTCATGTGCATGCAAGTTATATTTCATTTATATACATTACTTTAGTGTGAAACCAATTTAAGTAGTAGCGAATCAGATATTCAAACATTTTTTTAACGTTCCGTAGCCAGAGCCGCCCCCCACCCTAAGGGAGCCACGGTGAAGGGGGCGAAAGAAATATCGCCGTCGGCTTTATGGATAGGAGCACGAATATTGAATATTTGACGAAGAATTCGAATGTAATCTATGAGTATTAAAACAAACAACAATAAGTTGTAGAAAAGCACCTATGTATGCTTCACTCGTGGCTCAATGGTTGCCAGGTGTAAAGACCGTTTTTCAAAAGTACGATGAACCGTCCAATAACGCCGGCGAGTGTGTGAATTCAAAACAGCTAGCTATTGAAAAGTTAGTATTTGCTCTTTCATTGCCCACAAAAAAGTAATAAAGAAGTAAAATACGAAAACAATTATATTATACTAGCTGACCCGGTCCGCGTGGCTGGCCCTAAGCAAACATTAGTGTTGTATTACCACACGATTTAAAATGAGCTTTTAATGAAATTTACGGCCTTTATTCCATGGAATACTTATCATAAAGGTTAGATATGGGCTTAATAAAAAACGAAACGCATGTATTTAAGGCAAATTGGAAACTATATTCATTTACTACTTCATCTTAAGGCCAGCGAATAGACAATGTTTTTGTTTTGTTATTTAGTGTAAAAACATATAAATTGTTTGGCGTGCCAACTCGGGAGCAAGCCACATACAACTGGCCGTGTAAAAAACATGAATTTTCCAAAATTAAGCCACCAATAGTCAATGATTGGCCTTGAGCTTTCTTGACTCAAAGGAAATTGGAGCCGCTTGAATTGGAATGGTAAATCGTTGGAAATCATCGGAATTCGTGGAATAAGTACACCTTCTCGCCTTTGAATCTACCACCGATGATTGTTGCCTCGATTCAATTTGGTGAACAATTTTTGATGGTCAATCTGATTCCGTGCGTTTAAGTTGCGAATAAGAATTACCGGTGATCCAACCTTTAATGCGGTGGCATTCCGGGTGGTTCCAATGAATTCAAAAATTCAGTGGGATAATTGACGTTGGATCATTATTAACATAGGTTTTTTGTAAATATCTTCGGAACCACATAGCCGATTTAAGAGTTTGATATCTCGTTTTGAAAAACATGAGAACGGCTTAAAAAAAATAAAATAAAAAAAAGCAAAAAATAAATATATGTATGTCATTGGTGGTGCAATATGAAAATTGGATTTTGCCACGCCCCTCCTCCGCAGACCTAAAATCAAAAATCAGTCTTCACAGTTTCACAGTTTCATCCGCCTGAATATTCTGAAGATTCCCTAAAAATTTTATCAAAATCGGCCTATCCGTTTTGGAGTCGATACGTTACATACATACACACATCTTGTTTATATAAATATAGAAGATTTAGACCAATTAAATGTATAGGGGCCAGATGACAATCTCGCCCAGGTCGCCTACTAACCTCGGGGCGGCCCTGTCCGTATCTAAAGGGTAAAAAAGTACTCCTATTATTTTCGCTACAATGTATTTTACTGCCAATTACTCAATTGCTATCGCCGTTATAACAACAATTAAGAGAAATTAAAGGGTGTTCCGGTAGTAAGTGTTTTTCACGAATATGCCATTAATTATTTTAAATTGTCAGACAATTTAAATATAGGCAGACACTTAAAATTTACGCAGAGTAATTGGAATATGTTCACTTTATTAACAAGTATACACACATATAACTAAAAATTAAAGAGAGTTTCTAATAATTCTTGCAAAAAAACCGACTACAAAACAAATATATGTGCATCAATTCTAAACTAAAAATTTAAAAGGAAGTAATCTGTAAGAAATAGTGGTCAAATCAAATACTTCTATACTTTTTGCTCTAACGGACAAGTAATATACGTTCTGTACATTCAAATGTCTATCCATAACGACAAATTACGTCAGATATGAGGACACCCTTTATTTTTTTACAGTTATTATTACTGACACAGTAATAAAAAGTAAAGGTTCCAAAGATATGGCCATATAGCTTAAACAATATCACCTAGGGGACACCCTTTAATGTACAATTTTAAATTAAACACTTATTTTAAAGGACAGATTCTTTGTTAATTTCAAATGTCTGTCTAAAACGGTTCAAAAGTTTGGCCATATGCATCAATTTACATCAACTTTTGAGACACCCTTTAAAATTTTAAATATTTATAAATGTTATTATACGGGACATAGTAGTGGAGATTCTTTCTAATTTTCAAGTGTTTGTCTATAACAGTTCAAAAGATAGGGCTAGATAGGTTAAATTATATCAATTATGGGGACACCCTTTAGTTTCCAAATTTAAATTATATACTTGATGTTATAAAGGACTTAGATATACAGGTTCTTTGTAAATTTCAACCGTCTCTCTGTAACGGTTCAAAAGTTCGGCAATATACATCCAATTACATCAACTATTGGGACACCCTTTAACTTCTAATTATAAATATTTAATTTCTGATTATAAATATTGGACATTCTGTCCAATTTTCAAGTTATTGTCTACAATGGCTAAAATGGCTCATATATTTAAATTGACGTCACTTATGGGGACACCCTTTAATTTTTAAGTTTATTTTTTTATTAATTTCTGTTATTGGCAGCTATAGTGATATGCAGTTTTTTAAAATTTTAAAAGGGTGCCCTTTACGGTTCATAATACACGTAAAAAACACGTATGTTGTATGGGGACACCCTTTAATTTTCAAAATTCTGAACTTCTTTTAAAATGGGACCAATCTGTAAGCATTTCCTTTCTAATAAAGGAAAAATTTTTAAAATCGGTTCAGAAATGACTGAGTTCTGCGGGCACAAACATAAAAAAAAGCAACATTCAGACGAATTGATAACCTCCTTCTTTTTTTGAAGTCGGTTAAAGAAGCGTGAATTTCACGTATGTAGCCTACATTATTTAAAATAATAAAACTAAAAATTAAAGGGTGTTTTAATAGTGATGTGATTTTACGTATCTGGCCTAGTTGTTTTAACCGCAATAAGTAGACACTTAAAAATTACACAGATTATTTAAAATATTAATAAAACTAAATAATGAAAGGATGTTTCAATAGGAATATGATTTTAGGTATATGACCTTGTTTTGAAACCATTATAGGCAGACACTTGAAATTTACACAGAGAATGTTTTACAATATCCACTATTACAACGAGTATCAAATATAAAATTAAGAAAAATGAAAGGGTGATCCCTAGATATCGCTATATTTGATAAAATATAAACAGGGTATCTAGTACTAACTCTCTATAATAAAAGGTATGAAAATAATTACTTGTTAAAGGGTATTCCCTAAAATAATAAAGCTACAAATATTTCGTTAACCAGACTTTAGGGATGTCAATTACAGTTTATAATTAATTACAAGTGTAATTTTTCAATTACAATTACATTCAAGTACTTGTAATTATATTTAAGATTTTTCAATTATATATTACCTGTAATCTGTAATTGAAAAATTTAAATTACATGCAATTGTTAATTCAATTACAATTACATATAATGGAAAATTGTCAGCAATATAATTTAATTTTGTTCAATTTCAAGTAATGATTATTACAATTACTTGTAATTTGTAATTGAAAATTTCCAATTACATTTACATGTAATGTGCAATTGAAAATGTTCACTTACAAGTAATGTGTAATTGAGAATATGCAACTACACGTTACCTTTAATTTTAATTGCAATTACCACATGTCTATTGTTCACATAAAGTACATAGAGCGCCAACTGAACTGTCAAAACCCTATAATTTTTCCATAAAAACGCACTTATTATTACTTCTCTTCGAAAGGCATATATTCAGTTTTATCTTTTCCATTTCTCTTTTTTTTCTAATATATTATTTAGCTGTATTCCAAAAATTAAGTAAATAAACAATTTAAACAAATTACAATAACACACTGTGTAATTTCTTAAGTCATGGCAAAATAACCATATACGGACACCACTACGTCATAAAAGACCAAAAAAAAAGACCCCTGTCTCCCAGTTTTGCCCAAAGTCCTCCAGGTTTTTTTTATGGGCCCTCAAAGATGTGGGGCCTCGATGTCATTTTTGCAAAAAAATGATAATTTCCTCATGCTCATGTTTTGCAAACCGTTTGAAATTTTGATATACTCTCTGAGGCAAAGTTGTAGCTCTTGTCATACAGAACAAAAATGAACCTAAGATTTCAATAAACAACTTTCTAGAACATCAATCGACTACAAAAATGAACCTAAGATCTCAATAAACAACTTTCTAGAAGATATGAACTTCCTAGGAATGATTCTTAACACCGTTTAGGTAGCGCTTAGGTAGCCGCAAAAGTTTTTCATATGTTCATTATTTTCATATATTTTCAAAGTTGTTAATTGAGATCTGAGGTTCATTTTTGTAGTTGATTGTTTCCATAAATTTTGAACGGTTTGCTACCTATGGACCTGAACAGCGGAAAAAGGTAAAAAATTGAAATTTTTAAAGTTTTTTGCGATTTTGACCTTGAAGATGAAGTTTTTTTTTATATGTTAACAATTTTTGTTCTGTATGACAAGAGCTACAACTTTGCCTCAGAGAGTATATCAAAATTCCAAACGGTTTGCAAAATATGAGCTTGAGTAAATGATAATTTTTTTGCAAAAATCACATCGAGGCCCCACATCTTTGAGGGCCCATAAAAAAAAACCTGGTGGACTTTGGGCAAAACTGGGTGACAGGGGTCTTTTTTTTTTGGTCTTTTACCATGTAGTGGTGTCCGTATATGGTTATTTTTTCCGTGTTGCACTGTGTAATAATGGGTGATTTTTTTGAGGTTAGGATTTTCATGCATTAGTATTTGACAGATCACGTGAGATTTCAGACATGGTGCCAAAGAGAAAGATGCTCAGTATGCTTTGACATTTCATCATGAATAGACTTACTAACGAGCAACGCTTGCAAATCATTGAATTTTATTACCAAAATCAGTGTTCAGTTCGAAATGTTCAAATGTGACAAATTTTGTTCAGCGATGAGGCTCATTTCTGGTTGAATGGCTACGTAAATAAGCAAAATTGCCGCATTTGGAGTGAAGAGCAACCAGAAGCCATTCAAGAACTGCCCATGCATCCCGAAAAATGCACTGTTTGGTGTGGTTTGTACGCTGGTGGAATCATTGGACCGTATTTTTTCAAAGATGCTGTTGGACGCAACGTTACGGTGAATGGCAATCGCTATCGTTCGATGCTAACAAACTTTTTGTTGCCAAAAATGGAACAACTGAACTTGGTTGACATGTGGTTTCAACAAGATGGCGCTACATGCCACACAGCTCGCGATTCTATGGCCATTTTGAGGGAAAACTTCGGAGAACAATTCATCTCAAGAAATGGACCGGTAAGTTGGCCACCAAGATCATGCGATTTGACGCCTTTAGACTATTTTTTGTGGGGCTACGTCAAGTCTAAAGTCTACAGAAATAAGCCAGCAACTATTCCAGCTTTGGAAGACAACATTTCCGAAGAAATTCGGGCTATTCCGGCCGAAATGCTCGAAAAAGTTGCCCAAAATTGGACTTTCCGAATGGACCACCTAAGACGCAGCCGCAGTCAACATTTAAATGAAATTATCTTCAAAAAGTAAATGTCATGGACCAATCTAACGTTTCAAATAAAGAACCGATGAGATTTTGCAAATTTTATGCGTTTTTTTAAAAAAAAAAATTTCTCAAGCTCTTAAAAAATCACTCGTTATATTAATAAAATTTGTTAAGAGATTATCAGCTGTTCCTTTCTTTTCCTTAAGAACGTTTTTGATGTTTTGTTTTTACCTGGTTCGTCCGCAACCGAAAGAAACGGAGTAGAAAAACTAACTCCATGTATTTGTCAAAAATAGAACGGAAAGTAAAAACTAATTCTACCTTAAGAATGTAGATATATGTAGGTAGACAAAATGTATAAGTGTTAATAATTAAAAAAAAAATCCCCACAGCCCCTAAAGTGCACATAGTTGTATAAAATATTTGTTTGTATGTTTTTTACAATTAATTAAAGATGTTAAAATTAAATATTTCTTTTGCTTTTAAATAAAGATATGAATTTTGTATTTTGGCTAATATATTTATGTGCGATAAACTTTAAATTGAATACTAATTTTAAATAATTATTATTTTGTATTGAAAATTTGAAAAATAAAATACAATACTGAGAATGTATAAATTTTACCTAACAAATGTTAACAAAATGTATGTTATTGTGCAAAAAATTAAAAAAAAACATTAAATTGTGAATACATTTCAACAGCAAACATTCAAAAATACGCAAATACTTGGAAAGTTCTACGATATATCGCGTAATAGTGTCTTAAACTGAGTAAAAATTTACTCGCCTATGTGTGTTAAATTCACACCGTACTCGTATGCGTGAAGACATTTATAGCTCCTATTTTGATATACGAACAGTTGGTCACCTACCCTTTTACCCTTAGATCCCTTTCTATCTGAGCGGTCACATACTTATGCTTAGAAAAGCTGTGTGAAACGAGTTCACACATCGACATTTACTGACAAGTGAGTAATTCGTCTAAAAAATTTGTATAGAAATAGGTAAGCATAATGCTATAATGCTCATCGTTGACTGTAACGATATGACCATCTTTATTTGTGAAGATATATAACCCAATGATTTTGCCGCCCCTTAATGCGCACCAAACTGTTTCGACAATCGTTAAGAGTAAACGTATTGCGAAAACGAGCCATAGCTTCTAGTATTTTTCGCATTAATGAACGATTCTTAGCACCATAAAATGCATATAATGACGGATGATTTTGTCGATCTGAACAATAATTTTCAAAATATATTTACACAGTTTGCAAACGTTACTCCGTCGTGAGTCTTTTTTTTTTTGTCTTCTAACAAAAAAATAGGTAATAGCAGAGGAACAAAACCAAAGCAGCAGTGTATCATATCCTTAGGTTCCTAAGCTTCCATCAAAATATAAAGCGCGACATATATCTTCGTAAAGGAAGTGAGAATCCAAATCCAAAAATTACTAGATCATACATCATGACCAAAACGATTACACGTGGCTGTTTAGAGCAACCACCAATAACAGGACCGCAGTACAATTATTATAGCAGCGCGATCTATACCTTCGTATAGGAAGTGAGATTCCAAATTCAGCTAGGTAAAATTAAAAAGAGTTTAATGGTGGTTCTCCAGTGAAAAAACTTGAGTTTATTGGTTGTCCTCCAGTAAAAATTCGAGTTTAATGGTGCTCCTCCAGTTAAACGTTAAGTTTTTAAAATGGTGCTCCTATAATGTCCGACTTATTGAAATTAAAATTTCTAGTTATATACGATAACAAAACGATTACACGCGGCTGATTAAGCAACCACCAATAACAGTACCATAGTATGTACAGCTATTCGAGGATGCCAATCAGCCAGTGTGAGAACGAGACGCAAACCATTTGAAGCCCGAGCAACAAGGACGGGCTGAGTGACTTTAAACGATAATGGCAATGACGCACGCACGTGTTCCCCGACCCAGACCTACTTTACTACTGTCAAACTAATCTCAGAACAACTAACGCGTAAGGCTTAACGACGTCTAGCGCCTAGCTTTAAACAAACCTAAATAAGAGCGCAACGTTTTATAAGAAACAGTAATGTTAACATATTTTGTTTAGTAAAATCTAATAAATTTAATCGCAAAAGATAGATAAAATCGCCTGATAAAGTAGAAAATAGCTAAAATGGCACCACTCTTACAAAAAAAAACAATAACATTTTGTTTGCACCCAACTTCACTACCTAACGCTCTGTCAAAATTGGATTTTCCAATTGCAAAGCGTTGACGTAGCGCCATTTAGGTTTGCTTAATACATTTCGTATGTACAAGAGAATTTTTGACAGTTATTTTACGCCTTACGCATTTATTTAGGTTGAGCAGTAAGAACTACCAAATCAGCTGTCGCAAAAAAGGTCCTGCCAATTTAAAGTTATCTGCCTTCACGATTGTAAAGTGTATGTAAGATTCAGCACGGCCAAATTGTTTTTCTCTTAAAAAAAATTCACGTAATATTTTAGCTCAAGGCGAATCTATATAAGGTTTCATCGCCGCGACAACATATACAACAGCAAAAAACACCCACATAAATTTTGTTGTTGGTTAAATGTAAAGGAAACGCCAAAAACACTAATTAAAATATCACAGCCAACAACTAAAAACTCTTCTTTCTTACATTTTCTTGGTAGTGTTTAATCTTGAAATATATTTCGAAATAATTAAATTATTTTTCTTTTTCTCAATTTTTTAAAATAATAAAGGAATTTTTGACAGCTTGTTGGCACAAAATAATTAACATCGCCGTGCTGCCACCTAGTAAAATGAATTCGCCTTGTTTTAGTTACATTTTTTTTTTAAATAATATTTTGTATGAGTTTAAAATAGGAATTATAAAAAACATTCTACATTAGAAATCGAAAACGTTGAAAATTAAACATTAATCGATTTATTGAAAACATTTTATTAAAAGTTTGATTTATTGTAGTTTGTAGTTAAAATCAATACAATTTTTTATCTTATCAACACATGTATGAATATTAATATAAAAATTAATTGGTTAAGAAGTAGATAAATATTTGTGTTAAACGTTGTAATTATTTCCCCACTTGCTGCAATACCGATATAACTCTCAAAATAAAGATTTCATTTTAAAATACTCAAATAAGTCTTGTTTTTGTTTAAAAAAGAAAAATATAGTGAAAAATCTAGATTATAATTTATGACGATTTTATCGCAATTGAATGTTATAACAAATTAACAATTTTGCACTTAATAAATATTTTATTGAAAAAAAAAAGAAAAATGATATAAACACAAATTGAGATAAACACAACATGATTTAAACACAAATTGATATAAT
The DNA here is from genome assembly GCA_949628195.1 of Phasia obesa. Lineage (NCBI taxonomy): Eukaryota > Metazoa > Arthropoda > Insecta > Diptera > Tachinidae > Phasia > Phasia obesa. Next base: position 85,355,947 of record OX451218.1, read on the forward strand.
TTGATTTATTTGAGCCAATTAAACATTTTTTAAGTACTCTTGACTTAATTAATGTTATAAAATATTTGTGTTGTACAACAACAAATCGTTGCTATTTAAAGTATTTAATTTTGCCTACTCAATTTTAAGGTTAACAAATACTTTTAAACAGCTTAATATTATATTGGCAATAAAAAACCGAATTATATTTAATCTAGTCTGTGCCTAGTAAAATATTATTTAATCTTTAATTTAAAATTAAGGCAAAGTATTTCAGTAATAAAACATGATATAGACGTACAAGCATTTTGTTAAAGTGTCGTTAACTTAACAAATAAGAATACAAATTAAAAAAAAATATATATATAAGGGGTGATCCATTTCGAGGTTCCCAGAACACAGAAAATTCAAATTTAATGGAGAATGTTTATTATCATATGAAAGAACTTTGGCTTTAATTTTTTGAAGATTATATCTATCAAATGTTGGCCGTTGCTACGTCGCAGATGGTCCATCCGTAGAGTCCAATTTTCGATGACTCGTTCGAGCATTTCGACTGGTAACTGGCGAATGACACGCGTGATGTTTTCCTCCAAGGCCTGAATCGAAGCGGGTTTGTCCCCATAAACTTTAGACTTTACATATCCCCACAGAAAAGAGTCTAAGGGTGTGATATGACACGAACTTGGTGGCCAATCGACCGGCCCAAAACGTGAAATTATGTGCTCACCGAAATGATCTCTCAATAAAATAAATTCATTTATCATTGCCCGATAACGGTCGCCATTGACTTTTACGTTCGCATCGGCATAATTTTTAAAGAAGTATGGACTGATGAACCCACAAACCACTCCATGTCTGATTTGCAGATAATTAGTTTTATCCTTCCGCTGAACGAATAAGGTTGTGTATACGCTTGAACAACGCTGGGAAATATTGACTTACAGAAGTTGCCGATTTTGCTAAAAAAAATCATCTTTTCAGATGAAGCTAATTTTGGTCTTAGCGGGTATGTAAACTAGCAAAATTGTCGCATTTGGGGCACAGAATACCCGCACGCATACATGGAAAAGCCGATGCACCCAAAACGGGTCACTGTTTGGTGCGGATTTTGGTCCAGAGGCATAATTGGTCCATTTTTCTTCGAAATTGAGCAAGGAGTGGCCGTTACAGTCAATAGCGATCGCTATCGAGCCATGTTGAACGAATTATTGTTTACAAAAATTGAAGAGGAGGATATTGGCAACATTTGGTTTCAACAGGACGGCGCTACGTGCCACACAGCCGAAGCTACACTCGATGTTTTGCGCCCTGTTTTTGAAGATCGCATTATCAGCAGATCTGATGTCGTTTAACCAGCTCGGAGCTGCGATTTGACACCGTTGGATTATTATTTGTGGGGTGCCGTCAAAGATAAGTGTTACGCCGACAAGCCAAAGACAATTGACGCCTTAAAGAACAATAGTCTCGAAGCCATTGGTGAAATACAGCTGCACACAATAGATAATGTGCTTAAAAATTGGACCGATCGTGTAGGCTACTGCATGGCCAGCCGAGGCAGCTATTTGAATGAAATTATTATCCATTATTAACCGGAAGGATTGTACTTTCAAATAAAAAAAGAAATTTGGGAAAATATTCAGTAGTTTTTTTTTTTAAATATAATATTAAATTAGATACTATCCGTTCTTATCGATGAGCGATAGCAAACATCGTTCTGCCAGTGTAAAAAATTCACGTTCGTAAAATTTCTGATCTTTGCTATCAAAAAACTGAATTAAAAGTCATTAATAAAATTTTTGGGAATTTAAATATTAATTATTTAATAAAGGGTGTTTTTTATAGAGGGTTTTTTAGAGTTTTAGAGTTTTTTTTAGAACTTTAGGTTGGCATTACTTCTCAAGATGGCGACCGATTTAACAGCTGTCAAGTGATTTATTCTCAGCTTGGTTTGGCAATTCGTCATGAATAGACTCACACCTGAACAACGCTTAAAAATAGTGCAATTTGAGCCCAAAACGAGATTACCGTTGTTCCCGATTTTCATAAGCGAATTTTGTTTAGCGATGAAGCGCACTTCTGGTTGAATGGCTACGTCAACAAACAAAACTGCCGCAAGTGTATGTCGAAACACCGTTACATCCAGAAAAACTGACTGTTTGGTGCGCTTTATGGGCTGGTAGAATCATTGCTCCGTACTTTTTCAAAAACGATGGTGGCCAGAATATTTTTAGGAAATTGGGAATTTTTCACAGGGACGTTTTGGGGGTGGGATTGAAGGAATACCTCCCCCTGCCCACAAAAATAAATTTTTACGGTTTTAAGAAGATTGTAATCTATTTCTTTTAATAATTGCATTATTTTTTCAAATAATTTTTTATTTCACCGCCCACAAAAGGGGCGGGGCTAAAAATGGCATTTAAGAATCTCTTGAGTCCAACTTTAAGTTTTTGAACTTTCTTTGACCTTAAAAGTTGTAATTGCTAAACAAAATGAAAATCAAAAAAAAAACTTGCATTTTTCAGAGGTAGGATTAGTTCTTCCAAGGGGAACTTTTTTCTCCATGATCCGATTTTTCTATTTTATAGCATTGACAGCCTATGACCATAACAGATTTTTCTGTAAAGTTTCATTAACCTAGGGGCACTCAGTACATTTTTAAAGCCAATATAAACTAAAAAAATTAATGTCCGACTAGATTGGCAAAATACACCTGCGTCGTTACGCCTTACGCCCTTGTTTAGGTAAGTGAGTAATAAACAGGAGCTTGAAATTCGCATAGCATTTAGTTCTATGTCCGCTGCAATAAAAGGAAAACAAAACATACTATACCTAATTTGATAGTGCGTAGGGAATACCCGATTTTAAAGTGATTGTTTAGATTTGATGCGCGGCTGTCTGTTTTGAAGTCGGTTTTTTTTAAATAATTATTTTAAATTGAACTAACATTTTTTTTTCATATTTTTTATTATATCTTAAAATATACATATGTATTTCAACTAACAATAATTACTCATATCTTAAGTCTAAAAAAAACATAAATATACTTGCCAAGTCCAGCCAGTACTACACAAAAAATTGTATGTTTTACAGTTGCTGCTGTCATTTGCGGATCATCCCTCCGACGTTCGGGCGAGAGAAACAATGTCCCTGTTTCTTAGACGAATGTAACCACGTTCATAAAGTATGTTGCGGGCCAGCGGATTTGGATATGTTTCAAGATTTTTTTAAATACGTAACTGCATATTTCAATTTTTCTGCTTTTACTGATAGCACGTTTAGATCTTTGTGGATGTTTGAGTTTTTTATATACCAGGGAGCACTGTGATCATCCGTAGGATCTTATTTTGGCGCCTTTGAATTGACTTGTACAAAAAAAGTTTGTAATCTAAGGCGAGAGTAGAATTTCTGCCAATAAGCCAGTTTAGTTGGACGGCTTTTAACTTCATTTGTGTTAATTTGGATTCAATGTGGCTTTTCCAAGTAAGGCGCCGATCTAGATGTATACCGAGGTATTTGATGTCCGAGGCTGAGGGATTGTTTATGCGAATATTTAGGCATGAGTCTCTACAAAGTGTGAAAGTTATATTAATGGACTTTTGTTATGATGCTGCTTGGGCGCTTTTATGAATATTTAGAAAACTGTTTCATCAGTTCAATAATTTTCAAAAAACTTGTATAAGTTCAGCTTTAACTTATATATAAGGCCTTTGTGCCAAACCTTATCAAATGCTTGAGAAACGTCTATAAACAGCGCAGAACAGTATTTTATTTCTACAAAGCTCTTTTTAATTACATTTACTGACCTGTGTGATTGTTGGATCGTACTATGTTGTTTTCTGAAGCCGAATTGATGATTCGCAATACATCCTTTCGCGTTCAGGATTGGGTTCAACTTAATTACTAATATTCTCTCAAACAGCTTTAATATGTTTGACAAAAGGGTAGGTCTGTATGATTCAACCATAGTTATCAAAGAAATTTTCCACTCTGGAGGAAAGTACTCAAGACGTAAACTGGCATTAAAAACATAAAGAATAATTGTGATGGAAAAAGTAGGTGAAATTCAGGGAATTTCAAAGCACGAATCCAAAAGTAATGGGTGATTTTTATGAACTTTTATTTTAACAACACTGTTTTTGATAGCTGCTTTCGTGTAACATGTTCAGTTAGGTGTAGTGACTTCTACCATTTTATGGTTAGTTGGGGCGACATTCTGAGGCTTCAATTCGGAATCTTGTGATTAAATTCCAACGCGCATAGGCAGAATGCGGACAGAGGAAGATATCGCAGCTTTATCCGCCAGTGTTGTTGGTGACCATGAATTATCATTTCATTTTCATGAAATCATCAAATAAAGATTTCGTGCATTTCTCCCAATTGTATGTTGTTTTTTATCAAATCCGAAAGCTCTGTTTGATTTTTCCCAATACAAGGCAACCATAATCTAAGAGCAACATATGATTGAATTATATGGTTATAGTCAAACCATTTTATTATTAATATAATAATATTTTTATGTTGAAACCATATTATTGTCTAACCTGAAAATAACATTGTAAAATATAAAATTTCATTATGAAATAAATTAAATAAATATAGTAAGATATATAAATAAAAAAAAGAAACATTATTTGTTAATATAAACATACGTTATATTCAAACATACAATTATTCATCAAGCATTCGATATAAAAAGTGACTCAATTCATAAGCTATTTTTCGAAGATAAGCCCGTAAAATTAGATTATAATAATTTTAAAAAACTAGACACAAAATTATCATAATTTGTTTACTAGTAATATATTATGGTTATAAATACCTTATTATTATGGAATACTAATAAAACTTTGGTTTTGGTTTGAAAATGATATAGGTCAAACTAGCCATTTTTTGGGTGTACTAATCATTTAATGATCATATAGTAACAAAAACTTGTTTGTCGTGACCATAATAATGATTAAAACAACTGTAAATTGTTAATAGCAACAGAAAATATAAGATGGTTCTTGTGATTATATTATAACCATGTTTTTTTTCTGCGTGTAGAAATCTTATTAGATGCTGAGATCTAGCGATTAACTGTAGCTTTTAAAACTCATGTATTGAAAAAAATTGAGAGCACAAAGGGTATATGAATTTAAAAGACCCCTTGATTTATTTATGGTCTCACGAACAAGGTAACGAAAAAATACGTTCTAGACAACATCAAACATTTTTATTGCCATTTAAATTTGAGTTCATTTTCTTATATTTTGTGCTCTAAACCCAGCATGTACGTATTTAAAAATATATTTTTCCATGTATTTTTATTATTGTTCATGGTTATGAATTTGTTTACATAATTAAACAATTAACACATTCAAGTTAATTTTTTTGGTTTTACTTATCATCTCATTACAAAGAAAATAATTATTTTTTTTTAATATTTATTAATAGTGATCCGCGGTGTGCTTCGCACTTCCATCGTCAAAAAATAAAATTAATATTTGTAAGTAAAAGTATACTGAGCTAATATTTAGTTTGCAAACGCATGTTATTTTCAGAATAGTGACTGGTACTATTGCAATTCTTTAGATATGGGATAATAACTTTGCATGGGGAGTACCCGACCAAGCACCGCCCATGGTAAGTGAAAGGTATCCAGCGTTATAATGGCTAAAAATGGTTAAATTATTTCCAAAATATTTTGATTCTTCCCCACTGTGCAATAAACTTTAATGAGTTGAATATTGAAAAACAAGTTTGTTTTAGTTTTTGCACCCTATTTCAAAAGTTAATTTAAGTTTAAGAATTAATATTCATTATACCCTTCTCCACAGGTGAAGAGACTATATATAAGTTCGTCATTCCGTAGGTAATTTCTACAATATTCATTTCCGACCCCATAAAGTATTTATATTCTGGATCCTTATACATAGAAAAGTTGATTAAGCGTTGTACGTTTGTTGATGTTGAAACGTCATTTGCCAAGGTGCCAGAAGAGATGCAGTAGATTTAAGCCCACCAATCTGACAGATATAGAGTTCATACAGATTTGGGGGATCAATAACCCTCTGCGAGTAGCGATTTTTTGCTTGTTGGTAAGGGTTTTCTGCTTTGATTTTTATTAAAGGAATAGAAAGCCATATATATAGAGGTAGACAATAGACCCACAGGGTGCCCAGTGGGAACCAGGAGTACACAAAAGACACAAGGGGGGCGGTGTCAATATTAGAATATTTTTTAAAGTATTTTTTTGCTTTAGTCTGACCATTCTAACGCAATATAGATTGCAGAAAGATCATACTTAAAAAATTTAATAACATTATTAACAATTATTTAAAAAAAAATTAAGAAAATTTTTTAAAAATTTTCAAAAAATGTTTATAAAAAATTTTACAAAAAAATTTAAAAAAAATATTTTTACAAACAATTTTCGAAAAATATTTACAAAAAAAAATTCGCAAAAAAATTTCCAAAAATTTTTCGATAAAATTTTTACAAACAATTTTCGTTAAAATTAGTACAAAAAAATTTTAATAAAATTTTTGATAAAATTTAACAAAAAAAATTTTACAAAAAAATTCAATTAAATGTAACAAAAAAAAATTAGATAAAATTTTAACAAAAAAAATTCAATAAAATTTTTACAAGAAAAATTCAATAAAATTTTTACAAAAACAATTTCATAAAATTTTTGATAAAATTTTTACAGAAAATTTTCGATAAAATTTTTATAAAAAATGAACAAACAAATTTTTTATAAAAAACTGTCGATAAAAGTTTTACAAAAAAAATTCATAAAATTTTTAAAGAAAATTTTAGATAAAATTTAAAAAAAAAAGTTAGTTTAAATTTTAAAAAAAAAAAGTTTTCGATAAAATGTTAACAAAACATTTTCTATAAAATTTTAACAAAAAACTTTCGATAAAATTTTTCCGAAAAAAATTCGATAAAATTTTTACAAAAAACTTTCGATAAAATTTTTCCGAAAAAAAATCGATAAAATTTTTACAAAAAAATCAAAATAAATTTTTTAGATAAAATTTTTAGAAAATGTTTTACAAAATATTTTTAGAAAAAAATTTCTTTAAAAGAAAAAAAGAAACACCGAATGTACATTATTGTGAAATTGGGAAACAACAATGTAAGGGAATAATTAACATTTCTATGGTAAAGATTTGACATGGTCGAATATAGCACTCTTGTTTTCTTTGTTGTTAATTTTTCTTTTTTTTATTGAAGTTTGTTATTCCTTCTGTAACATCTTCAATATTTATTTACGATGTAGAGCAATGGTATCATTGATGTTCCCTTGTTCATGATCAGATTAAGTTGTACTATTCGAAACAGCATATAAATTACCATGATATATAGTAGACCTCTTTATTGGATATAATTATAACGTTCTATTAAAAACCGACACGATCATCAAAACACAGAATTACAGAATTAGCGAATAATTTCATCAATTTAAGAAAGACAGAAAAACAGCATAAAATCAAATATTTACATAGGAAATAATATAAAAAAATAAACTTTATATAAAAAAATATAATTTCATCATACAATGCAAGAAAAATTTGGAATTTAGAATTATTCCGAAAAAAATCACTAAAAGTCAATATTTTACCAAAAATTAAAATTTTTACAAAAACTTCAGAATTTCACAAAAATATATTCAATATTTACCGAAAAGTCGGAAAAAAATTCGTGGCGTAAGTTCGTCGACTATAATATAATAAGGACGAACCAAATTCAAAAAACATTTATGCAGATCTCTGTTTTTCTCAGATTATATAAACAATCATTATGTGCCTCCATGATAGTTTCAATGTTTTATTTATTAAAATTATGATAAAATTACATAAATAAATTAATTTATAAATAAATTTTTGTTTACTTTATTGATAGTGTGACCATATTTCAACAGAAAAAATACACAAATTGAAAATAGAAATATTAACATAAATTAAAATAAACTAAAACCTCAGGAGTTTCTGTTAACCAGTCTAAATCTTGAGAGATAACAAAAACCGGGCAGTAAAAATCAGAACTCCTTTGTAAGACTTGCTTGATTAATTTTGGCGTCGTTCCCTTTTAGAATATTAACTCTAAAACACATACACACGGGCTTATTTAGTTCACCCGCTATCGCTTGAAAAACGTGGCTTTTGTTTGTGGTAAAGTGTATTAGACGTGTCTAAGCAAAATTTGTACAAACAGTTTAACAAACTAATTATACCCACCCCTCTTTTCGCTGTTATTACTCGCATAATAAAAGACTGCTTGAAGTATTAAATGTTTATCTAATCAAATAATTATGTTCTTAATAACGAAAACCTTGTTCGTTCGTATATTCCTCTTGGTTTAAGTACTTAAGTGCCGCACATGTACTCATACACAGTTTACAAGTGTAAATTCTTTTTGTATTTGCTGTTTTCTCTTTAAAAAATCAAACTTATTAATTTTGCAAAAAAAAAAGATAAAAAAAGCTAAAGCAGACATAACAGTAGTATGTCGTGTTAAAAGAGTATTTGTGTATTTTATTAACACAACAAGTGTTAAATGAAAATCAAATTGATGATTGATGACAAAACAAAAAAAATAAATATGATTTTTATTTAATATTTTTTTTTTGTCAACTTTCTTTACAAATATGATAACGAACACCTAAAGTTTCAGTGATACGTAAATTAAGTCATTTTTGTACAATAGATATAATAAATCAGTCAAATGCGAGTCAGACTTACAAAAAATAAAGCTATATACGTGCAAATCACGACACTGTCGTGATTATTTAATTGTTATCACGGAAATATTAATACACCTATGAAAATTGCAACATTCTACCTATTATAGTTCAAAAATTTGGCCATATAAATTCAAATCATGTCACTGTCGGAAAACCCTTTAATTTTTGCAATTTGTTATAGAGGCCATAGTAATATACCATCTATCAATTATGGTTTAAAAATTAGACCACGTTCATGCAAATTACGTTACTATCGGAACATCCTTTAATTTTTCGGTTTAATTTTTTATACTTGTTTATAAAGCGGACATAGTTTTAATTACTGTCTGCAAAATTTAAGTGATTGCCTCCTACAGCGCAAAAAATAAAGACATAAACGCAAATAACATGTCACTTTCGGAACACCCTATAAGTTTTAGCGTTTGTTGCTATAGCGGCCACACCTTCTGTGAAAATTTCAAGAGTCTACCTATTATGGTTCAAAACTTAGACATGCAAATCATGTCACTACTTGTTTATATAGTGAACTAAGTTTTAATTAATGTGTGTAAATTTTAGATGTATGCCTCCTACAGTTCAATAAATAAACACATATACGTGAATAACACGTCTCTATCGAAACACCCTATAAGTTTTAGCATTTGTTGCTATAGCGGCTAACTTCAATGAAATTTTTAAGAGTCTACCTATTACGGTTCCAGAGATGAAAGGCGCTGATAGACGGATGGACATTGTAGCGAAAACAATAACATTTTTAACTGTTGGTTCGTTTTTATTATCTGACGATGAATGATTGAATTCAAGTTTTTCTCGTATTCCTTTATCTGAGTTTGGCTGGTTAAATAGATGATGCTTACAACTTAACTCCACCCAAAGTATACTAAAGACGGATATATCAATCCAGAAAATGCATTACATCAAAATTTCATTTTGATATGTCAAACGGTATGACCTGTACAAACCCCACAAAAATAGTGGCATATACAAAATGGATTCAGGAGACCTCATATAAATCCGTCGAAATCCCGACCTCGATTTTTTTTACGATTACTATAATGGGTGATTTTTTTGAGGTTAGGATTTTCATGCATTAGTATTTGACAGATCACGTGAGATTTCAGACATGGTGCCAAAGAGAAAGATGCTCAGTATGCTTTGACATTTCATCATGAATAGACTTACTAACGAGCAACGCTTGCAAATCATTGAATTTTATTACCAAAATCAGTGTTCGGTTCGAAATGTTCAAATGTGACAAATTTTGTTCAGCGATGAGGCTCATTTCTGGTTGAATGGCTACGTAAATAAGCAAAATTGCCGCATTTGGAGTGAAGAGCAACCAGAAGCCGTTCAAGAACTGCCCATGCATCCCGAAAAATGCACTGTTTGGTGTGGTTTGTACGCTGGTGGAATCATTGGACCGTATTTTTTCAAAGATGCTGTTGGACGCAACGTTACGGTGAATGGCGATCGCTATCGTTCGATGCTAACAAACTTTTTGTTGCCAAAAATGGAACAACTGAACTTGGTTGACATGTGGTTTCAACAAGATGGCGCTACATGCCACACAGCTCGCGATTCTATGGCCATTTTGAGGGAAAACTTCGGAGAACAATTCATCTCAAGAAATGGACCGGTAAGTTGGCCACCAAGATCATGCGATTTGACGCCTTAGGCTATTTTTTGTGGGGCTACGTCAAGTCTAAAGTCTACAGAAATAAGCCAGCAACTATTCCAGCTTTGGAAGACAACATTTCCGAAGAAATTCGGGCTATTCCGGCCGAAATGCTCGAAAAAGTTGCCCAAAATTGGACTTTCCGAATGGACCACCTAAGACGCAGCCGCGGTCAACATTTAAATGAAATTATCTTCAAAAAGTAAATGTCATGGACCAATCTAACGTTTCAAATAAAGAACCGATGAGATTTTGCAAATTTTATGCGTTTTTTTTTTAAAAAAAGTTCTCAAGCTCTTAAAAAATCACTCGTTACTTTACCTTATACTACGTATGGTAAAGTAAAAAAAGAAATTTCACCAAATACCAAACAAAATCTTTTATTTTTGAGTCATCGTGAAAAAAATCGGTGTCGGGTTTAAATCCATTTGACTATTTTCGAGATGATCTGTCCGTGGGTGGATGTGTATACCACTATTATTGTGAAGGCTCTACAGGTCATACCCTTTGACATATCATAATGAAATTCAGTATGTGCCTTTCGTATATGGTAATGAAGAGCTGAATAGTTTTTGGGCATAATCGGAAGGAGGCAAGGGGTAGTTTACTTGACACCCCAACCCGAAAATAATTTTTTTTTTCTTGATTCGAACATACTATGAACTATAATTCTTTATTTTATATATCCATAAAAATATCTGTTTCCAAGAGGTATGGTAAAGTTGAATGTAGGTCACTTCGGATTTTTTTACTACAAATTACTAGAAAATAAAAATTTTACTAAAAATTTAAATTTCACCAAAGAATTATCTTTTTGCCTATATTTCACCAAAAATTGAAATTTCACCAAAAACATCAAAATTTTTTCCTAACAATCGCTAAATCACCAAATACATTGTAATTCACCATAATCCAAAATCTCCCAGATAAAATCTACAAACTGCCAGAAAATTAAAATTCAGTAAAGATTCGAAATTTCACTAAGAAATAAAATTCTTCTTTATAAAAGACCTTATTCTATAAAAATTTTTATTTTAATTTTGTTTGAAAATATTTTTATATTTATTTACAAAATAAGACCTACTAATTTCTCTAAATTAAATTAAATAATTAAATTAATTTTTACATTTTAAACAATACATTATTTAAATTTTTTCATTATTAGCCCTGTGTGTACTTATGTGAATTGTTAATAAATTTGGGTACTGAAATAATATCTAAACGTTGTGCAACAATTACAATATTTTGGTAAAAATTCTCTAAAAACAAAATACAATTAACAAACAAGAATAATAAGAAATACGCGTAAATTCCACATACAGTTCAGGTGCAATGCAATAAATAATAATTTACGAAGGTGGCATCAACATACTTTCTCGATTTGAAATTGTTAATAAAATTTACAGTTAAAATTCCAAAATTAAAATTCAAAATCAAAAGTTCTGTAAATAGTGTTTAAAATACCCCGCATTTAAAAATAAAAGGTGCTGTCAAGTTTGCAGTACATTTAGGTCGTTAAAATTGCGTACATTCACTACTTTTTCTCTATTTACTTTTGCAAATAAAATATTTTTATGGAAAAATGTATCCTATATTTGAACCGAGAAACCAAGGCAACTCCTCACAAAATTATATGGAAATTCCTCCAGTAGTTCTTACGTCATGCGAACACAAACGGACAGGAGGAAGACAGATTTTATATACATTTATAATTTTACACATAGTCTGTGTTCCTGAGCAATTGTCCAGCGATGGGTAACTCTATATAAAGTAAATATATAAACCATAACTGAAGCACTATAAAAGTAAGAGTCTTAAAATTTAGTGTGAACCAGAGAATGACAAAAGTATAATTTTTAGTACTTATTAAGTATTTGAGGCCAAACATGTATAAATGTGTATAGCTACAGCTCAGACAACATTCCATACACACATACTCATATCAATTTCAACTTAAATAACTACAAGTATAGGCAGAGAATAAGTGTTCGCATACTTGTTCATTATTTTTCGCAATACAACCAAGTATAAGTAAAAGGTGGATACAGTATTGGCTATACCTATACTTGTAAGTATGGAGTAGGAATAAGTACAAGTATGTTAATACTTGAAGTATACTTAGAGTATTTTATAAATATATGTAATTATGTATATGTATTAATTATTTCACAATTTAAAAATATGTTCATTCATTCCTTCATCCTAATATAAAACTTATAAACAAAATATTGCCAAACATCATACACCTTTTTATACACACAATTCCTAAAAGTAGTTGTTTTACTTATAAGTATACTTAGAGTATTATAACTACTTTTCCATACTTGTAAGTATTAGGTAGTTATAAGTATGGATATGACAAATACCCATCACATTATCTACCTACAACCAGTTGTACTCATACATGCATTACGTATACATTTTTAAGTTCGTTGTGTATAAATAAAGTTTGTTATAAGTATTGAGTACATCGATACGTATTTCACTGCAAATGAGTATGTGTAGGTATTTTCTGTGTTATAAGTATAGGTATAATTAATACCCAAAAATATGTGTAAATCCTTAACTACATTTATTTTATAAATACTTTATATCAGTCTCTGGTGTGAACTACTTTCAAAGAAAATTTGAACAAAATATTGTCAGGACGCCTACGACGTGGCAGGCACAGCTAGAACTTAATATTCAACATTTTATCTATATATACATATAATGCGCAAAATGTGTATAGCTGCCTACACCAGTACACTGCTCTGGGTATTTTTACAGTATATAACCAGATAATAGGAGTCGGTGGGTAAATATTGCTTTGATATTTCAAGTGGGTGTGGCAGTTCCCATACAAATTAAATGTTTATCATCATGTTACTTAGCAACTGTTATATTTAAAACCCTTGACATTTTGTGCAAATAACTCTCTAAATAATATGCATAGTGTGGCAAAAAACTGGCTGGATTAAATCATTGGGTTAATTTTGCGTCTGGGGATACTTTCACTCAATTAAAAATAGTTTTTTTCTCTTTTAGAAAAATCTTCTATGAAGTACAATCGCAAGAATTATTCGTATCTATTCGATTACCCTTTATATAGAGGCCATTTAAGCAGTTGAACATTACTAGAGTATTCCATTCGCTTTTAACCAAAGAAGAACTTTTTTTCTAGATTAATATAATTCTAAGATTGCCCTTGTAACAAATCGTTGAGCGCACTTGAACTGAACCACGAACGTGTTTACCAAACAAACAACTAATTACAAAATAATAATCCTTTAAATATACAAACATACCTGTAAACATTAATAACTAAAAATTAGAATATTACATATACATATACACTTATGTACACTTAAACATACTTATGTATGTACATATTTATATGTAGCCTATAGACACATATATGTATATGTATATGTATATTCTTATTTAATTACCACAACATTGAAATATTTTGCACAAATCAATCACAACGTCATCAAAATTTGTCCATTTAACACGGTCATAATCAATCATTTCCAAATACAATTATATATTTTTATACAAAAAAAAATAATTAACAAAAGTTTGCCATTTTTCTAATTTAAAGAAAATTAAATTAGTTTTCAGCTAAAACTTAAACTTAAAGGTTTGAAAAATATTTTTTATTAATTAATTAAAGTTAAAATCAAATCAAAAAAAAAATGAATACAAACAAAAAGTTTAAAATTTAAAATGTTGAAAAGTTGACAGTTTAAAAAGCGAAGCATTAAGTCTAATACAGTTTTTTTAAAAGAAACCGGATTGTTTTTAAGAAACTGGATTTGGGTAATCGAAAAAGTTATTTGTGTTTTACACTTTTCAAATGAACTTTATTCTTGTACCAAGTAAGTGTCGCTTTGCCGTATTACTGGTCAAGTAATTTTTACGGACCTCTTTTGAAGCAAACTTGGCACTCTTAAGCCCGTTTCACACTATAATACTGAGTATTAAGATTTGACAAAAACTTAATTACTATAAGAGAGTGTGATAGTTTGAAAGCAATGTGTTATGAAATTGTGAAATAATACGGAAAGAAATTTTACATTTGTAAAAGAACATTTCTAAATTAACGCTGCCTTTACACATATGCAAGTTATTGCATACAAGTTTCGTATAGGTATTATCTACGAAAATGGCGGAGAAATATACGAAAACCTAGCAATTTGCTTGCATGTTTATACATGCAATTAAAAAGTTTATTTTAAAAATGTCGTCGAAGTAAAATGTTTCAAGATATGCTCATGTGTTTGATTAATTTATTTATAAACCAAGGTTACCAACAGCAATATATTTATACATTTGTAGAAAAATGGTAGACATCAATAACTATTAATTGTTTTTTTTTTTTAAATTTAAATTCTATAATTCTTGCAAAAAAAAAAAGCGACTACAAAACAAATATATGTGCATCAATTCTAAACTAAAAAAATAAAAGGAAGTAATCTGTAAGAAATAGTACTCAAATCAAATACTTCTATACTTGTTGCTCTAACGAACAAGTAATATAAGTTCTGTACAGTCAAATGTCTATCCATAACGACAAATTACGTCAGGTATGAGGACACCCTTTATTTTTTTTACAGTTATAATTACTGACACAGTAATAAAAAGTTACGGTTCCAAAGATATGGCCATATAGCTTAAACAATATCACCTAGGGGACACTCTTTAATGTACAATTTTAAATTAAGCACTTATTTTAAAGGACAGATTCTTTGTAAATTTTAAATGTCTGGCTAAACCGGTTCAAAAGTTTAGCTATATGCATCAATTTACATCAACTATTGAGACACCCTTTAAAATTTTAAATATTTATAAATGTTATTATACGGGACATAGTAGTGGAGATTCTGTCTAATTTTCAAGTGTTTGTCTATAACGGTTCAAAAGATAGGGCTAGATAGGTTAAATTATATCAATTATGGGGGCACCCTTTAGTTTCAAAATATAAATTATATACTTGATGTTATAAAGGACTTAGATATACAGGTTCTTTGTAAATTTCAACCATCTCTCTGTTACGGTTCAAAAGTTTGGCAATATATATCAAAGTACATCAACTATTGGGACACCCTTTAACTTCTAATTATAAATATTTAATTTCTGATTACAAATATTGAACATTCTGTCCAATTTTCAAGTGATTGTCTACAATGGTTCAAATGGTTCATATATTTAAATTGACGTCACATATGGGGACACCCTTTAATTTTTAAGTTTATTTTTTTTTTTTATTAATTTCTGTTATTGGCAGCTATAGTGATATGCAGTTTTTTAAAATTTTAAAAGGGTGCCCTTTACGGTTCATAATACACGTAAAAACACGTATGTTGTATGGGGATACCCATTAATTTTCAAAATTCTGAACTTCTTTTCTGTAAGGATTTCCTTTCTAATAAAGAAAAATTTTTAAAATCGGTTCAGAAATGACTGAATTCTGTGGGCACAAACATAAAAAAGCAACATTTAGACGAATTTATAATCTCCTTCTTTTTTTGAAGTCGGTTGAAAATAACACCAACTGTCTTTTTAGTCAATATTTAAAGACAAAGACCACTATTATTTTTAAATATGTATCCAAAAATAAATAAAACTTTTCTGGCTACTCTGTTTATCTTTTTGACATTTAACTTGCAAGAATTGTCACATTGGAAAAATCTGTTACTAATTTACTGAGAGTGTATTGTGTGTTTCGAACATGCACTTGCGTGTGTAAACAGTAAAACCAGACTATTGCAAAGGAAGAAAAATAAAAACTTAGTTTGTTTGTTGGTGTTTTGTTGAAACTTTAATATTTTGTAATTGGCTTCTCATTCTGTTTCAAGCAATTTAATACTTGGGTAATTCCACATCAAATCAACTAGGCACTCAAAAAGACTACTTCAGATTTTATTGAAACTTTTTTTATATTTATTCTTTGACTCTCTGAATTCAAAAATAATTTAAAAAAAAACATAACTTCTGAACCCATCAAGGTCCAAATATAATTTTAAAAGAACATAACTTCTGAACCCATCATGGTCCCACTCTGAAATTTTTATGGCGTACTCACTAAGATACATTAAAACATATATATAAAATTTAAAAAAATTAAAAGACACTATATTCAAGATTTTTATAACACTTTTTTTTAAATTTAGGAAAAATTTTTTTTAAAACTTTAGTTTTTTCATGATTGATACCAAATTAAAGCGTATAAAATCTCCTTTAAAATGAGCTATTAACCGATATTTTCCCACTTTTATAAAAGTATAGCTAAAAAACTGAGAGATAGAATTTTTCTAAAATTATATTTGGCTTCAGAAAGTCAAAGAATATAAACAACAAAAGTTTCCAAAGAATCGAAAGTGGTAAATTTGAAACAATTTTTTTTTTTTGGTCGATTTGACATGGAATTACCCACTTATAGAAAATTTATGCTTTTCCATAATTCATGAAGAAATAAAATACTTATAGGAACTAGATTTTTCCTAAACAAATAAATTTGGGGGTATGTAAACTAACCCTTGCCCCCTCCCTATTATGCCCCAAAACTATCCAGCTCTTCATCTCCATATATCCAGGACCGCCCGAGGTTAGTAGGCGCCCGGGGCAAGATTGTGATCTGGCCCCCTACACATTTAATTGGTCTAAATAAACATATATTTCTCATATAATTTTATTTTTTTTTTTTGATTTCATACTTATATTTACAAAAGGGTTACATATTATATAGTAAAAATATAAGAGATAGAATTTTTTTAAATTATAATTCGAATCAGGAAGTCAAGGAATGTAAATAAAAAAAGTTTCAATGAAATCTGGAATGGTAAACATAAACGTTTTATTGATGTTGATTACAAAAATATCTTTTTTGGGTAATTTTTGGATAATAGTTATCAGCCTTTAATGGCAAGGGCCCTTTAAAAATTAATTCATTCTTTTCGTTTTTATTTTTGAATTCTGGCCAAGAGGATGGATCCGAATTTATCCAGCCAACAGTTTTAGGAGAAGAAATCAATATCGTTTTGTCAGCTTCATTCTCATTAATATCTTCGTCATTAGAATCTGAATCTGGTATTACTAGTATTTCAACTTCATTAAGTGTACTCATGTTCACTGATGACAGCCGAAGAACTAGAAGGAGCAAAATAGGAAGTGAGCTTTAGGACCTTCTTAAGAAGCACTTCAGTCGTTGCCTCCCCTTCTCTTACTAATTGAATCTTTTTGCTCCAGACAGTTTTTTAAACAAGATGGTAAAAAATTATTCAGTTCGTAATAATCCTACTGAATGTTTATGGTATGGTAATTTCAAATATAATATTATTGTTTTCGTGTATTACTTCTTTATTACTTTTTTTTGGCAATGGAAGAACCAATACTAACTTTTCAATAGTTAGCCGTTTTTAATTCGAACACACGCCGTCGTCAATGTTACGGTTCATTGTACATTTGAAAAACGGTGTTTAAACCCGGCAACCATTCAGCCACGAGTGGTGCATACATAAGTATATGCTCTTCTACGACTTATTGTTGTTTGTTTTAATAGTCATAGAATACATTCGAATTCTTCGTCAAATATTCAATATTCGTGCTCCTACCCATAAAGCCGACGGCGATATTTCTTTCACCCTTAGACAAGTTTGCGCCCCCTTCACCGTGGCGCCTGGGGCGATTGCCCCGGTCGCCCTGCCTTGGGGCGGCTCTGCATATATCAAAGGCACATACTAAATTTCATTTTGATATGTCAAACGGTATGACCTGTACAAACTTCACAAAAATAGTGGCATACACACCCACCCACAGACATTATCGTGAAAATACCCAAAATAGATTTAGGAGACCTCAACACGTATAAATCCGTCAAAGTCCCGACCTCGATTATTTCACGATTACTATACTTTATACTACGTATGGTGAAGTAAAAATAATGCAATCTAACTTTGGAATGAAGGCAGAAAAAAATATGGGAGGGCTTACAATTGCAGTTGTCTTTATAATCGTAATTTTTATTTGATTTTATTAATATACATATCTTGCACATATCATATTTACTGTGCTAAATTTTTAAATTACTTCCCGTTAGTTTAAGTAAAAATAGATTCAATAGATAGACAACTGTCACGACACTAAGGCCCATTATTATAACTTGCCATTAGCTGAAGTTAGGATTTTTTCAGGGAGATAAGTAGGTTTTCATTATTATAAATATACTTAAGCTAGAAGCAAGGCGAATTCATACCAGGTGTGAGCAGTAGAGTAACAACTACAACAAAACAACAACTTTGACATTAGATTAGCAGATATGAAACAATGTATTTTTGACAAGTCATTAGCAAAACAACGAGAGCAAAAAACAAACAGCTGGGCTATCAACTCCACCTGGTATGAATTCGCCTTGGCTAGAAGTGACTAATAAACTAAAGGGAAGAACATCTTGCCTTTAACTTTTAACATTAGATATAAGAGTTTGAAGTTGCCATGTTTTGTCATCTATAAAGTTGCCGTATTTTCTAATCTATGAAGAAAAATAAATTCATGTTAATTTAATTTGGCATTGAAAAATAAAAATGGAAAACAGATCACGTTTGTTGTATATAAAATATTTTCGTTTGTTTGTTGCACCGATAACTAATTTGTGGTTTGTTGAAAGTAAACTAATAAATTAAAGGTATGATGTTGCCACTACGTGTATTTTATTTTGTTAAAAGTAGTCGGTGTTTCTTCTTGTACTACCATATTTTCAAAAATATTAATTTTGTTTTACAATGAAGTTGAATAAAGAAAAATAGTTATTGTTCACTTTATCGCTCACTTGAGCAAAAGTGAAATTTAACTAAAACGTATTTTAAAGGCAAGTTATAATAATGGGCCTAATAGTTTTAAGTAGTTATGTACATATGTATGTATACTGCCAAGTTTCGCTTTTGTAAACTATTTTTAATAAATTACTAATGTGCGGTTTCTGTATTACAGGCGAGCGGCTCGTCTAAAAAATTTGTATAGGAATCACTCAAAAAATTGAGTGCTTTTCATACAAATTTTCTAGACGAGCCGATCGCCTGTAATACAGAAACCGCACATAAAACAATGCAACAATGTAATATTGGGCACGTTCATAAGACGTAACTGTTGAGCTCAACTGCCACGAAACTGTTGCCAACTGTTGAGCTCAAAAGTTACGTCTTAGAAATATACTGCAAAATAAAGAGCTGATAATTGTAAACAATTGAAAAAAAAATAAAAGAGGAACAAAAGAAATAATTTAAATTAACTAAATTAATTACTTTAGCTGAAAATTATGGAGAAGAAACGGTATAACTCTCTTCTATTAGCTATTTAAGCTGAGCCCAACATGTTGACTCTAGGTAGCTAAATTGAGTTGAGCGCAACTAGTCAACAACACGTTTCTAAGAAAAATACTCAACCGTTACGCAACAGTTACGTCTTATGAACGTGCCCATTGTAACAACATATTATGCTACAAGCAATAACAAAAATTACTAACAAGCTTATCATTAAATTTAACGTTTGAAACAAATTGTCGTATACGAGCCATCCTTGCCAGTATAGTTTTAGTTAGGGCTTTTTGCATTTACTAAATAACCGCATTTTTAGATAGGGCATTTGTTATGTTAATAAAATCGTTATCTATTAATTTAGCAAGACGACTTAAGTTCACCTAACAGACCAGAATTAACAAAAAAATTAATTTTGATTTTTTGTTACATAGGGCGTTTTGCATTTTCCGTGACGATATTTGAAGGTACTAAAATATTAAGAATGAGAGTTGCCCTACTATTTATCTTTATTTTATTTCTTTTTTTCATCGACATACTTGGGAATTTTTCATTGGCATTATTGGATATAATTACAACAAAAATTTTAACTACCATTTAACGCTACTGATTTTGCTTCAATTGTAATGAAATTGTATAAATTCTAAAAATAATTGATGAATAATTTATGATCATTGGACCTTTTAATAACTGTAGATAAAAAAAAACAACATTAGCCCAAATGCAAATTCGGTCACAATAATTTTATAAAAAAAATACTATAAAATTTAAAATTGTAAAATTGAACTGATGCTGATAATGTTAGATGTTTATCGAACGGCGCTATTATGCGAATACGATACAAGGTTTAACATTTATCGTTATTTTTAATGCTGCTGTTAATGATAGTATGTACTTTGAAATTATTCAATCATTGGTTAATTATAACGATTTTGTTTTTAAAAACAATTACTAATGAAAGTAATGGTAATGGAAAAAAAAATGCATCAGCATTAATTATAAACTAATGCTAATGAAATAGCCAATTAATTAGTCAAATAAATGAATTAGTCAATAAATGAATATTTTGTATTAATGAGGTTTTGCATTGAGATTTTTGTGAGGTTCTATGTTGTTGCCGTTCAATGTCGATAAGTAGAATTTAACCGATGCTCGGATCCTAGTCAAAGATTCTCGTTAATTCCTGGCACATTATTTACTTTATTTTTTAACTAGATATCCCCGGCGCGCTTCGCTACACCCATCCACTAAAAATACAATACACACTTGATAGAAAAGTGTGGCAAACCTTTAACTCAAAAATGCACGCTATTCTTACGACAAAACTGTTTCAGTTTATATGCAAGTTACTGGCGTTTGTTCCCATTCAATCTGTTTTTTTCTAGACTATGCGTATTACCATGATAATGAGTTTTTTTACTTTGTATGGGAGGTACCATTCCCTCTATCCTAATCCAGTCTGTATTTTAATAGATTATGCACATTAGTAAGAGGGTTACTTGTGCAAAGTTTCAAGACTATACCTATTGTAGTTCTCTAGCTAAACGATAATAATTTTTCACTTTGTATGGGAGGTGCCACGCCCTCTATTCCAATCCAGTCTATCTTTCGCTAAACAATGTATGTTAATATAGAGGTTACTGGTGCAAAATTCTAAAGTTTTAGCTATAACTGTTACCAAGCAACACGATGATAAATATTTACTTTGTATGGGAGGCGGCCATGGGCGTGGCCATGTCGAATATCAAAAAAATAAGTACCCTATTTTACCATCCATATATCTAATAACAAACTGTAAAAATTTCAGAAAGATCGGTTCAGTGGTGTATGCAGCTATAGCTTTCCGACAAACAAACAAACATGTAAACAAACACATTTTGTGCTTTATATATGTATATAGACAACAAAGCTCTCTTATTTAATTATAACCCTATATAAGTAAAACGGTTAATATCTGTGCTACAAAGTACAAATTTAAAATAACACACTGCAACAGCATATTTAGTAAATTCATACATCACGACGATAAGACCGTACCATTTAACAGGCACTGCGTTATCACAACGTTATTTTTACGAAAAACAAAACCTAGCAGCAATACAAATAATAACTGCCTATTTCACAGTGTCACACGAATTCCTTCTTTCACACAATTATATTTAAAACAAAAACCACATTTATATATTTGAAATAAAAAATAAATCTGAAAAAGGCAGTAAAGACGAACTGACGCTCAAGTGGTTTGCTGGCCAACAAAAATAGAACAGTTTTCTCGGATGCATGCCTTCAAAAGAAAATACAAAATGGTGTCAAAATATCACCTTAGGAAACTCCCGCTTTAGTTAGCTGTGAAGAGCTTAAAATATATTCTTCCTTAAATTTAAACTAACGTTTAGTTAAATAATTTTCTAACAGCTCAAAAGCTATGGTATAAAGTGCGCAGGCGTAAAAGGTAGAGGTTCTTGACTTTTGATAGCCTTCACCATTGTAGATAATTTGTAACTCAAATAATTGGTTCATTTTGAAGTTTAAGTTTTCTTACAAATATGTCATGGCATATTCACCAGGTAACCTCATTACGAAGGGGAAATATTAAGGAAAAAATTTTCAATTTTTTTATATGGAGTTGTTGATAGTTGATAGTTTAACATCTATTTAAAATTTGTGAGATTAACTGTCAAAATCCATATAAAAAAAGTGATTATTTTCGGCTTAATATTTCCCCTCCGAAGTGAGCCTACCTGATTAATATGCCTTGAGATATGTTTTTAAAAACAAAAAAGAAGAAATTGTTTTGTCATTACTATAATTTTGATTCGAAAAGAATATTTCTAAATAAATAAAAACTAAATAATTAAAATCATAGCAATCTTAGCCATATGTGGAAAGAGTATATAAAGGTTAAAGGTTTGGGTATATAAAGATTTCTAAAATATTTATTTCCAACCTCATAAAGTAAATATACACTGGATCTTTATATATGGAAAAGTCGAACGTAATCGGGTTCAACTTCAACTTTTCCAAGGCCCTAAAAAATCTCCAGAAAGACTAACTACAGCAATCTGTCAGGCGTAGATTCTAAAGAGTTGCTATTAGAATTCTGCAACATTGGTCCATAAATAATGGAATTATCGTTAAAAAGGCGTTTGTCTATATTTTCTTAACAGTTGTCCCATATCGCTATTATTATTTTTTGTTGCTTCGGTGTATTGAAACCCCGAAATTCAACATAAAACACCAGATCATCAAAAAGTCTGAATTTCACTAAACAGTTGAAATTTAACAAAAGTTTAACGTTTGGTTGATCTTTACCTAAAAATATTAATTTTACCAAAAGAATATATGTAAATACTATAAAAAAATTAAAATTTTATTAAGAACCGAAAAGTCGTAAAACAACAAAAAACTACATGTAAGTAATTTAAAAGTTCGCTTAAAGATACAAGGTTCGCTTTAAACATGCATTTTCATCCAACAATTAACAAACAAAAATAAATTACAAGGAATTTTTAATTTAGCCCGAGTTCAGCTACAGGCTACCGGGTGGAGGTTATATATAAGTTTGTCATTCCGTTTGTAATTTTTAAAATATTTATTTCCGAAATAAAATTAAAAAACGGTAAATAACCAGCGTTATTGTTGTTTAATTACGGTGAACTGCACGAACCAATGTACCTAGCTTGCTACGGTCATTGGCAAAAGCCAATTATAGGAGAAGTGTTTAGTAGTAAAGAATGTGATGCCAGATGTTTGTTCTTCTTCTGGTCGGCGAATACCACTACATTACCTTAGGATAAGCGGGATGTTTTTCCATTTAAGAACATTAAGAAATTTCGAACTGCCTTGATCTATTATATTTCATTTTGATTTTTTTTTTTCATGTAGTCGTTGCTTACCATGATGACGACAGAGAACGAATGTTTTATTGTCGTATCTATCTTCGTTTCAAAATAGAGAATACCGATATATTTACAACGAATGTCGATAACGCCAACGGTGATACCAAATTGTAGTTTTTATTTCGTTTTCAAACTACTACAACGGTAATAGGGCCAATTGATTTTTATTTTTTTTGTTCATTTCCTAAATTAATAGATTTTGTGTCCTCCATTATGTTATTCCCCATAATAAATAAAGCACTTTTACCTATTTTGAATCTTTTTATTTTAATTTTTATTCAAATTGAGATATATTTCATTTTACGGTTAGGTTTTATTATTTTTGACCTTTTTTATTCGGAGTTATTTTCCTGTATTAAATGTGTTGGGCAAAATCACGTCAATGAAATATGCTTGAAGTAGAAAATTTGTGAAAAAAGTCTCAATTTAGAAATAATTTTTAAACTGTGTCCGGAACGATGTTTTCTTTTAATTATTTTTAATAAAAATTAAGGGAATTTTTTTTTATTTTTTTTTTTTTTTTTTTTTTTTTTGTTTGAAGAAAACAAAATGAATTTTTAAATTCCCATAACACAAATAAGCTTTCCATGATATTTTATTTCAATAAAACATTTCTTTTAAAAATTCACAGTAGTCAAATTTCCAGCGATAGTGGTGAATACATTTCCATTAAGGCTCCAAAAAAATCTGCCTCATTTTCTAAACTACAAAACTTAACACAACGTTCTATCTCAGCGCCCTCGACACCTATCACACCAGTATCAGTTCCACGCTACGTACGTAGTCCCTGTAATACATGTGGCCATCATAATATACCTATTATGTCTCATCCTATTTCGCCGTTAGCTAGATCTCAAACAAATTTAGAATTAGTCGAAACTGGAAACGCTCGCCAAGCTCTCTTACCCCTCAGTCACAATATGCATCGAGATGAGTCAACAGTATCGCTCCTAGTGCCACAGACAATACAAGTATCGCGGCGGCCATCAGTGTTGCTGCAAGAGATTTTAGGTGGCAAAAAAGAACACGGAATGCTGAAGAATATTAAACAGCATAAGTAAGTTAAAATTAAATTAATTAAATATGTACGCAATAAATATGTTAATGACAAATATTTTATTTTAGTCACGCTAATGGTACGGCCACTGCTAGTACTTTAACTATTAATGTACCAGGCGGAGGTGGTGATAACGGTTCGAAAAGTTTTCAGGCCAAACAGCAGAAGGAGAAAAATCGTAGACAAGGAAAGTAAGTAAAAGATTTTTATTTTTATAATTTAAGAAAATGCCTAAACTAGTTGCCACTAGTGGCTGTATTGTGAGTAACGTTCCACTCACGACTCTGCACGCTGAAGAAAAAAAATTTTAGGTAAGTAGAAACACACGTTCACGAAAACTCGCGCACACAATAACCTAAAAAATAAAATTAAAAAAACAGTCCTCAGAATTTTTTATAAAACTGTTCTCACAATATACTCAAAAACTTTAAAAAAGAACAGTTTTTCATTTAGAAAAATATTTATATTGAGTTTTACAAAAACAGGTTATATTCTAGAAATAAATCCGAATTTTTACATACACTTCTTAAATTCAACGCTTCGATCAACTCTATTTCAGTATTCACTATGCTTACTATTAGTAATTAAGATTAGGATTTTTCGGACAACTCGAAGATGAGTTTGATAGAAATTAACATCAGTACCACTGGGTGAATACGATACATCTACCAACGCCATGGTTGCCAGATTTTTTTCTCTCTCCCCTAAAAACAAATGAAAATAATTCCTAAAATCAAGCTTTTTTAAAAAAAAAAATCCCCTAAAATAAATAATATTTCTTGATTAAAATTTTTTCTGTAATTTTCAAAAAATACTATCCGAATTTATTAAATGAAAAAATCCCCTAAATTAATCCCAATTTTAACAAAAACCCTCCAAAACAAAAAAAAAAGGTGTTTAAGTTTTCATTTTATTAAAGTAAATATGTATGTATTATAAATGTACACATGTATGTGTATACAAATATACCGAGTAGTAAAAAGAAGGATTATGAAGGCCCTCTAGAAAGCCTCGATACTCCTTTTGGAGGAACAAGGGCCTCTGTTTGCATTCCGTTCGCATTCCATTCTCATGTCTTTTTTACACAGGTTGTCATTGCGAAGCAGGCCTTCCACTGTCCCTTCTGCCGACAAGCGTTCCAGAAGGTCTTCCGAAAATTGTCTGCTAGAAGGCTTTTAATTTAATGTATCTTAGAAGGGTTTTTGTAGCAAAAACTAAAAGAAATTGTGTTATAACTTTAAGTTCTTTTAATTTATTTTTATTTTTAAATGAACAATTAAAAGTTTTTGGGATCCGAACCGTTAACCTCCAGGCTGATAGACATTCGCACTGCCAATCAGTCTATCGAAGCATCTAAATTTCATGCAGCACTGAAGTAGATAAAGGCAATTCAGTGAACTTTTGTGTTTGTAAATAAGAAATCTAAAAATAGAAAATTATGTATGTATGTATTGTCATGCGAAATGAGTACACACTTCCCTACTGAGAGAAGCGAAGTAGGATTGTGAACTGGAGCTTTTAGAAGAAAGAGCCAAGGCCATCTAAAAGGCCGTCTTTGGAAGAAGGCACACAAAAATGAGGATCCGAGAGAAGCTCTAAGCATGCCTTATATAAGGCTGAAGTGAGAAGGCCTTTTTAATTTTACCACTGGGTCGTTATTTATGTACGAATTTAGTTGTTTTTTCATGACATATTACATTCATAACCCAAAAATCATCTTTCTAATACGTTTTCTAAATAGTTTAGAAGAACCTATCAGAAAGTTAATTTATTGGTTGCAAAAAAATAGGAGGAGACCAATTAAGAATCTAGTAAAACATAAAAATCCCCCCAAAAAACACCCTAAATATTTTTTTAACATCCAATTTTTCCCCGTAACAAATCTTAACCCCCAAATTCTCCCCTAAATGAAAAAAAAATCCCCTAAATCTAGGGGAAAATCCCTACCAGTTTTAGGATATGTCTGTCATTGACGGTAATAGGATCGCAAGTTAACTAGCGTGTTTAGAATTAGCAATTGTGACGAGGGAAAGATCGTTGAAACCGATCAGTCACTATTACAGGGGACTCAACAGTATCATTATAGATAGAACTGTTCAATCCTACAAAGGATTGCAGGATTTCAAGAACCAAGTGTCCCAGTTGAATATTGCAGGCAGAATTGATATGTTTGGCCACAAAAGATTTGATGATATTTATGGGTGCAATAACGTGTCATTGTTAGGTTCGGTCAAGGACTAATTTATGAAATAATAACAATCCGGATTTTAACAGGTTCTGCGAGGATATGTTGGAGAAACAGGAGAGAAAGGAACAGGAAACAGGGTACATTATCCATCATTGCCCGACATTTATTGCAATGCCAAAAGCTCTACTGACTAAGCAAGGGATTTCGCAATGGGCTAGGAGATTACACAAGATGTAGGCTTGAAGATACGGGTCATTATAGAATTTTTGCGTCATAGTTAGTGTAGCTTATCTTAGGATTTCTTTCGAGGAAATCACAATGGACCATTGGGTTTCCAAGTACAGATATTTAATTCATTTAACCTAACCTCGGGCGTTTGTTTTTAAAACAAATTATAATAATTTTGTGTGAAAAATGCTGATATTTAAATTAAATTGTTCACTAATTCCAATTATGACCGCTCAGTATTTTTTAAACTTTAACTAAAATTAACTTTTAATTGTAACTTATTTAATTTTTAACTATTTCTTTTACTATATTTCAGTGATGCGATAAGTTCGGCTCTATCTGCTACTTACTGTAAGCTTTTAGTCTTACTGGGTGTTTGTCTGCCAATTACTGAGGTTATAACACAACAAATACCCACTTATGTTTATCAAGGATTTTATGTCTACTTATACTCATTGAGCATAACATTTGTGGTATTTTTATATATCTCAGCATTTCGTAATAGAACTATAATTAGTGCTCTCAAGAGTTATCGTAAGTATATCTATATATTTCTATTACGTAAAGATTGTATAAAAACTTATGAAATTTTGAAAAATAAACTTTATTATTAACTTTTTTTATAACAGACATAATTTTTAAATCTGAGCGAATATTTCTTTAAGAGAAATTCACGTCCAACCAATTGTCATGATAAGAGATTTAACCAGGTGACAGCACAAGGCGGAGCTAATATTAAAGATAATTTTTTTCAATTTTTTTTTATATGGAGTTTGACATTAATCATGTATTTTAAGAGAGAAAAAATAGATATTACTGTCAAAATCCATATAAAAAAGTTCAAAAAATTGTTTGCTGGTATTTCCTCTCCCTTACGCTATCACCTTGTTAAATATGCCTTGATTCATACCACGCTTATACGTACCCTATTCGCAAATAATTAACTCACCTTTATGCGGAAAATTTAATAGTTTTATTTTTTTTAATGTTTGTGTTGCTTAGTGCAATTTTCTTTAATGTTTAATGTTGTGATCGAACATAATAATTGTTTTTACAATTAAATTAATGCAATGTGGGAGAAAATTTGTCATTAATTCACACAACGCATTTTATATTTAAAAGAAGTGGCAACGCCATACGGGTTATTTGCAAATAGTGTCGTTAATATGGAATTGCTTTTGTGAGTTAACTATTTGCAAATAAAAAAATACTTTACTGTTTATACAGCTATTTTTTCTATTTGTAATATTTTTATTTGTGAATAAGTGCTGTGCTGCCTGTAAACGTGGTAACAGTTAAGGCTAGGCGGGGCACATAGAATCCGTTGAAATACTGGTTATCTAATGAGTGTTGTCACAAGCAGTACGTCTCCGTCAACGCAAAGTACGAAAGTCGGGCAACTTTTAACTTTTGACGTACGTTAAAAGCTATAATTTGGTTTCTGTTTGTTTCTCTCTCTCAAAATTAAATTTTTGTGTTGAGTGGCAGCAAAAAAGAAACAAAATACAACAAAATAAATAAATTAAATAAAGTAAAATGGTGAAAAAAACTTTTCAAGTGTTTTTTTTTTTTCTTATTTATTATCCGTCAACAAAGTACTCATTGTGTCAACCCCTCCCGTTTTTACTTTCATGAATTATATGTGCCCGACCTTTGCCCTTAGATGCAAAGTAAATTAGTCACTCTGTTGTAGGAAATAGGTTATACAAATAATCGACTTCATTTATAGGTGTTGAAGAAATTGGCATATAACCTCTACTTTGATAGAATAATGACAATTATTTTACATAACCTCAAAAACCAATCAATTCTTCTTTTATATTGACAAGTCACTAAATCACAGATCGGTTCGGTAGTTCTGAAAATAATTTATTTTTATTTTTAAAATAAACCTCATTGTTTAACAAAATTTTCCACAAACATTTTACAAAAAATTCCACATGAAATAATGCCCATTTAGGGCAGTTTAGACAGTAAGACTTTACGTACGTAAAATCTAAGAGAAAATAAAATGAAAATCAATCCGTATGACAACACAGAGATTAAAAATCGTATGGTTTGTTTTTTTACGTTTACACTATTGGTGTTGAATAAAATGAAGTAAAATTGATTCAGCTGTTGTTAAAGCAATAAAAAAAGTGAAAACAAATAAATAGAGCGCGTACTTGTGAAAAATATGCCAAATTAAAAAAAAAGTAACAAGGAAAAGGTTCTTGGTGTTGTACTAGCCATTGCTATAATAAAAAAATTGGAAACCAACAACTAAAACAAATTAAAAAATGTTCACGTTCTTTTGCCAAAAGTTTTTTATTGTTTACAAACTCATTTGTGATGCCAACTGGATCTATTTTGCACTATATTCAGCGGTTTTCTATTATTTTGACGAGTTTTGCCTTTAAAAAGTTAGCATAAATAAGAAAAACGCAACCCTGATCTAATGAAGTAGAATAGTTTTTGAAAAATTTCAAAACATAAAGAGAGCCGTAAGACTGTCAAATTTCCATCCGTATTTTCTCTCAATGTCGGACAGTTTCATTACATATTATGTTTAGACGATACTACTTGTACTCTTCTACACAAAAATTTGACATGTCGTATTACTTGTAGTATAATGTAAACCGCCCTTTTGCTTTATTTCGCAGCTTTGGTAAAATGTTGCCAGAAACATTTAAATGTTTTCATACAGTAAAAACAAAGTACAACATTTTTCAACATGTTTTCATGACTTTTCCATAAAAATTGTTTACCCCCCGTCTCCATTAAACATGATTGCAAATGAAGACGGGGGTTTATTACATATGTAGTTTGACAGATTCCGCATGAAAAAATGAACACAATACTGGGCCTGAGATAGAAAAAATTAAAAACTCTTTATTCTATCTTCTTTGTTTCAGACGAAAGAAACAATGTTCATCTGAAACACAAAGTAACCCACTTTGGTAGTTTTTATTTGAGAGTAGGAGCCATTGCATTCGCTATTGGGACCATGGTCTATTCAGGCCTAGAATTCGGGCAATTCTTTGAGCTGAATGGCCAAGCTGGCTGTCGTGATATATTCATAGCCATCACCCCGATTTGTCGGATGGTATTATGTATAGCACAAGTACAATTTATCTTTCTTAACACAACCTATTTGGATATGGCTAGACACAAGGTATTCTCACGTTTTGGTTTAATGCATATGGTGGGAACAAACTTATGCGAATGGTTGTATGTGTTGGTAGAAGAAACAAAACATGAGATATTCCATATAGCCCATCATGAAGAACACGAAACAGGTTCGATGGCCGATAGCGGTGTAGATTGGGCGGCAGTTAATGCTTCACTTCATATCAATCATCACATAGGAGATAAGGCGAAGAACAGTACAGTGGCGACAGTGGTTACAAATGTTTTAAAAAATGTAACAGCCAACGCAATAGCAATGGAAGATGGTCATGGCTGTTCACGTACTACCATAATGGGAGCATTAGTACAGGTATGTTTTATTTATATATTTTTTTAATTTATTTTCATCTTGGCTAGTTCCCAAATTACGTAATACAATTTATGAATTAAATTGCCCGTAACGGAGATGCTCTTATATCCCTGCCTCTCTAATCGTTCTTTTCTTACATTTATTTTAGCAACTTTCTCCTTTTCTCTTTCCCTGCACCATTGAATATTCTCTCATATGTGCTGTTATTTTATACGAAATGTGGAAAACTGTTAAATCGATTCCCGATATTGACAAGTCACGAAAAAACTCCATTAAGCCAGTAAAACAAAAACCTGCCCATCATTTCTCAGTTGATTGCTCTCAATCCCACAAGGGTTTATTTTTTGGTATTTTGGTCATTGTCATGACCATAATTGCCATGATTATGTATTTTGTTTTGTACACACAACCCGGCTATGAATTAGTTGCCACGCAGGAGATAACGATTTGGGAGACAGTCATGTATTTTGGCTGTGCGGCAGCAATATTAACAGGTAACTTGGCTTATTTGAAAAAAAGAAATAACTTTGTTACAAAAATTTATGAATGATATTTTCCTGCAGGCATGATTTTAATGCGTGATCTTAAATACATTAAAGATAGCAGTAATGAGCATCATTCAATGGAATTGGACAACCTGCTGTTAATAGTGGCCCAAACAGGTAAAGTTTCTTTAAAACAAACTCAAAAGCTTAACTATAGTTTTTATCTATTCTCTTAGGAGTTTATCTTTACAGCATGTTTAGTATTTTAGGCAGTTATTTCGAAAAATGGGATACAGTGCCGGATCGTGTTGAGGGCATAATTGCCGAAGTATTCGCTTTAATGCAAACTTCTCTACAAACTATGTTTATCCTACACTCTAGTCATCGCAGATGTAAGGGAGCCAAGCAAGTGCGTCGTAAACCGGGTAGAGAAATTATAACATTTTTGTTAATAGCCAATATTGCTATATGGTTTGTAAACACCCTGATCAAAGGGCGCGCGGTGTTCCGCCAATCACATATGGAATTCTTTGGTGTTTGGGCATGGACAATTATAACACATGTCTCTATGCCATTGTCCATATTTTATAGGTTCCATTCAACAATATGTTTATTTGAAGTATGGAAAGTAACATACAAAGCCAAAGCTCATTAGATAATTAAATTTTATTGATTTAATTAAAATATGTAAACTAATTATTCCTTATTTTTAATGAGTTAAGTATGTATGTGTAGTTATTTATGAATGTACGTACATATCGATACCTTCCCATAAGAATGTATTAAGCGACATTTCTAAAATTGTTTAGGAAACGAAAAAAAACGTCTCATTTAGTTATTTATTTGTGTATTTTATTGAAAGGAACATAATATGTATTCTGAAAATCGCTTTCCAAATAATATTTGACATAATACAAATTTCAGAAATCAACATTATTCCAGTAAGAAAACTTGATGGTTGATACAATTTTATTTTCTCTCTAGTTTCCTTTTCATCCATGATAGGGCAGCGAAACCCAGGCCAAAATGTGGAGCTTAACTTCTAGTATAGTTCCACATCAAAAAGTAATTTTCGAAAAAAGTGTCGCTTAATATATTCTTACGGGAAGGTATCGATATGTATACATATTTGTATGTAAATGCAGCCATTGTTTCATGCTTTAAATTATTTTATTTTAAGTTGTTAAATTATGAATAAATTTTACGTTTTTAGATTATTTAGTGAAAATGTCATTTAAAAGTTTAACTATATTAAACCAACGCTAACCAAATTTGCCCTGAGAGCACTAACTTAAATCGGCTATTTATACGAGTACATGCTCAAATGAAAATCTTAGCAAATAGAGCAGTAGAATCGAAGTTTCACCAAAAGATAACAATACACCAAAATATCATCCAAAAAATAAAATCGCAAGTTTAAAAAGAAATAAAAATTTCACATAAAACCGAAAATGCTAAAAGACACACAAACAAAAGAATTCTAAAGAATGGAAATACCAACAAAACATCAGCAAAAAAGAATCAAATGTCTCCAATCACATTTGAACAAAATTATCAAAACTTTATAAAACAAAAGTTAAGATAACTAAAGTCTTTTTCCTGGAAAGGAACTTTAAAAAACTGTTACAATGTTGCTGCATGGCACCTCTAAGACTTTGACGTCTAAAAACGCCAAATTTTAGAGCTTGCCTAACATTTACATAATTGTCCAATTACATACTTTTAAATTCATTTTTAAAAAAGTTATGCCATATTTATACCCTTCAGCAAAGCTACATGGCTACACGGCCACCGTTGTGGCTGTCGTCAACTTAGGCTAATTTCTATTTGATTCAACAAAAGAAAATGTCACAAAATTGTAAATTACAAATTCATATACAAACAAAAAGTTTTGGAGGAAATATTTATAATTTTTTGAAAAAGTTATTTAATTTTATAAAAGCAAAATAAATATTTCTACAACAAAGTCAGAGTTTACGATGTAGCTGTCGGCTTCAATATCATTAAGTAGCTGACAACACGGCGACAATTGTAGCAAACGGAATTTGTTTTCATTTGTCTTCTATTTTTTTACCTCATGAATAATGATTTTTTCTCATACGAATTTATTTAAGTAAAGAGTCAACAATATGGATAATGCTGTACATGTCTGTATAAATAAAAAGGGTATAGAAGATTCGGCAAGGCCGAATATAGCACTTATACTTGTTTTTATATTCATATTTTTTTAATAACTTTGTTAGTACATATTTTTATTTAAATGACAAACATATTTTAAAAGGAAGAAAAAAATTTTATATTCTGCCAAACTATGATCGAGGATGCATTTATTTAGCCAAGCTATTCTCATGGGAGATATGTATGTTCCATTTGTTTTCAGAGTTGGCTCTGTTAATATAAGTGTCTACTGCTGATTTTAGTTTGGAAATTCCAAAAGAAACGTAAACGGTGTAACTCCTAGACTACATCTTAACGAGCATTCGATTTGCTCAGCCATTGAACAATTTTATGTTCTCACAAATGTTTTCAAAGAGCAATATTAAAAAAATTGTTCGCACGAATCGGCGACAATTGTAGCCAACGGATTTGCAGTCGTAGTACGATTTTTAATATTTTTTCGGCTTTAATGATTCTCTTTTACCTTTTTTTTGTCAAATAAATATTAGACCGTGACAGGTAGATCACAAAGAGTGCATACAGATATCGGATGATCAATAACCCCCTGCGAGAGGGGAGTTTTGTATGTTTTTAGGCTGGTAGAGTTTTTCTGCTTTGATTTGTATTAGAGACCTTTATAGAAAGCAATACACATAGAGGTAGCCAATGGACCCACAGGGTACCCACAGGGTACCCACTGGTAAATAGGAGCAGTCAAAAGCACATGGGGGTCAATATGAGGAAATTTTTTTTTGTAATGTTTTCTTTTTGCTTTTGTCTGATCATTCTAACTCAATATAGATTGCAGAAAGTTTCTAAATTTAACAAAAAAAAATTTAATAAAATTTAAATATATTTACAAAAAAATTTACAAAACATTTTCAAAAAGATATTTTTACAGAAAAATGTTCAAACAAATTTTTTAAAAAAATTTTCAAAAAGTTTTTGAATAAAATTTTTCAAAAAATTAAAAAAAAAATTACAAACAATATTCGCAAAATAAAAATTTCAATATATCTCTAAAAATTAAAATTATGAGTGTAACATAATAACATAACATAACATATTTTTAATATTTAGAATATACACATGTTTGTATGTACATATGTATATAGAGTAACATATTTTTTTTATACCCTTCACCACAGGTGGAAAGGGTACATATAAGTTTGTCATTCCGTGTGTTATTTCTACAATATTCATTTCCGACCCCATAAAGTATATATGTATATTCTGGATCCTTTTACATAGAGAAGGTGATTAAGCGATATGCGTCTGTCCGTGTTCCAGTTGAAATGTCATTTCCCAAGGCACCAGAAAACATACAAAAAATTTAAGCACACCAATCTGTCA
Source organism: Phasia obesa (assembly GCA_949628195.1). NCBI lineage: Eukaryota > Metazoa > Arthropoda > Insecta > Diptera > Tachinidae > Phasia > Phasia obesa. The sequence continues at coordinate 85,390,476 of OX451218.1, forward strand.
GGCATAGTTTCGAAAATTTTGGGATTGCAACTCAGCAACATCGGATCATTCCTTTGGAAGCTGCGGGCCAAAAACCAAGCCCACCTATATTTTAATTTTTTTTTTTAAATTTTTTTTCGGCTTAATGATTCTTTTTGGCTTTTTTTTGTCAAATAAATATTAGACCGCAATAGGTAGATCGCAAGGAGTGCATACAGATCTCGGGGGGTCATTAACCCCCTGCGAGGGGCGACTTTTGTTTGTTTTTAGGTTGGTAGTTGTTTTTAGGTTTGATTTGTATTAAAGACCTTTATAGAGAGCAATACACATATAGGTAGCAAATTGACCCACTGTTAAAAAATTAAATAAAATTTAAAAAAGAAATTTCAAATTTAAAAAAAAAAAATTACAATTTTTTTTCAACATTTACAAAGAACTTTACAAACCGGTTCAAAACGATATTTCCACAGAAAATTTATCGAAAAAAATTTTCGAATAAAATTTTACAAAAAATTTAAAAAAAAATATTTTTACAAAAAATTTTTACAAACAATTTTCGAAAAATTAGTATGTATGTATATAGAGTAACATATTTTTTTAAACGCGTTTGATTTTTAAATAGATTAGATCTCTGTTTTAAAACATAGTCAACATCAAGATACCGACTGACTAGAAACTGTCATAAATAAAATACACACGTTTAAGGGTAAACGATTATTTTAAAGGCAGCAAAACTAGATGGCTAACACGACCACCTTTGTGGCTGTAGTTAACTTAGGCTAATTTCTATTTTATTCAACAAATGAAAATGCCACAAAATTGTAAATTACAAATTCATATACCTGTGCATATACCAACAAAAAGTTTTGGAGGAAATATTTATAAGTTTTTGAAAAAGTTATTTAATTTTATAAAAGCAAAATAAGTATTTCTACAACAATGTCAGAGTTTACGATGTAGCTGTCGTCTTCAATATCATTAAGAATCTGACAACACGGCGACAACTGTAGCCAACGGAATTTGTTTTCATTTAGCTGCGTCGCCGCACAGTGGCTGAAAATCGTTTTTCGTTGGCCAAAAGTAAATTTTTTTTTTGTCACCGATTTTTTAAATTTTTACGTCATTTTGTAGTTAATATATCCAAATTAAGGTAGCCAAAAAATTATGTTAAAATATTGATAATTGTGGGCGTGGCATGCTGTCAAACTCAACTTTTTTTTTAATTTCAGAAAAAGGTGTTTTTCTTTGGTTTTTTATCAAAATTAAATGGTTACTACTCGCAAGCTATCATCGATAATGGTCTGCGGTTTTTTTATAATGTTGGTAGGATTATTGTCTTTAGTTGTTGTAAGTAGACACAGCTCTAGCGTTTAATATTAGGGGCGTTATGAAATATTTATGAAACTACTATATTTTCCTCAAATTTAAACTTTAGTGGAATAGAACTTCTAGGGAACAAAAGGGAACAAGAAACGTATACAACCACGAGAAAGGTGAAAGTGTCCTCTTTAAGGCTATATATACTTTTGCACCCGCCACGAGCCGCCTGTAGAACACTTTTTTCATTTTAATGAAATTACTCGAAAAAATTCATATACAATGGTGTATTAAATTTTCACTTTTTTGCCTAAAAGTTTATTTTTTTTAGTTTAGGCTACGTATAACTAAAAAAATAAATATAATACCTTCGAAAGGGTTTAATGGCTTTGTTTTGATCAGCAAAAAATAAGTAATAAAATTATTACAATGGGCTCTACAGGAAGCATATGATCTCTTTCTAAATTTACCTGTTATCAAATGTTAGGGTCAACCAAAGTCATAAACAATTTTATAACAATAATTGCGACATTAAACCACTAAAGTTAAAAAACAACCCCATATTGACGCATGAGTGCAGTTTTGTTCAATTTAAGCGCATCCTGCTATGAAATTAAAGATCAGTGTGTGAAGAACATGTATCTAAAAATTTATAAAAGTACGGATTCGTTAAGGGATTACTCAGTAATAACTTAATCCTTTAAGTGTACGGATAAAACATAACAAACGCAAATAAAAATATTCAAAAAAAGTGGAGAGCTTCAGTTATAAAGAACTGGCCGAAGTGTATTTTAGAAACAAAAATCAGGAAGATGTTCTTAGTTACGTTAAAATAAAATTAAACTTAAATTCGTGTAGCACCGAAATGCAAGAGCAATTATATAATTTCGTCAAAGCACTAAAAAAACGCTACAAAGAAGTTATGTACAGTAAACAAAAATTTTATATAAAAAGTGCAAAGTGGTTAGAAGGTCAACTTACTGTCGCTGCAGAAACAGCAAAGCAAGATAAGGCTGGAAGACCACGCAAATCATTAGTGGACAATTGCAGCGATAGATCTAAGAGGCGGAAGCTTAAAGATATTAACGATGCCTTTGGTTCTACAAATATAAAAGAATCTTTCCTACATCAATTACGATCACAGAACCAATTTGCAAAAGTGGATATCATTGAAAAAGTTGTTAAAGCTAGTCCACCGAGAACAAAACGGATTCTTAAAAGTATACCAACTCCGAATGGTGCAATTCAGTACACAAATGAGGAGGCATTAGCATTATTTCTGGATTTGAAATTAACAAAACAGCAATATATTAAACTCAGACAGCGTGCGATTGAAAAAGGCTCAAATATATATCCAGCATATCATCACATAACCGCTGCTAAAATGGACTGTTTGCCATCAAAGGACACTATTACAATCACACCAATTTCGGCAGAGGTACAACTACAATCTCTACTTGATCACACAGCCGCACGCTTGCTGCAATCAATAACAGGAAATGAGTTGAAGAAATACGGAAACACAAAGTTAATTCTTTTTTGTAAATGGGGATGTGATGGTTCTTCGGGACAAAAACAATATAAACAAGCTGTATGTGAAAATATTTCGGACTCAGATATGTTCATGGTATCATTTGTACGATTGCGATTGAAAAAGATTTTGGATGATTCAGAGCCTTCGACTAGTACAACGCAAACAATGGATATTTGGAAAATGAGACACCATCTTCTACGAAATACTGCAGGCCAATCAAATTTCAATTCAAAAAAGAAACAAATGATGTTATTAATAAAGAAATTAGTGATATCAAGGCCCAAATTACAGCACTACAGCAATCCAATTAAACCAAGTCCCAGCAAAATCATTAGATAATACCGATGCATATGAATTTGGATTATCACCACTACACGCAAGAATACGACTTATGGAACACATACTAAAAATCAGTTATGATTTGGATTTCGGGTCTTCAGGATCAATAAGAAACAACGTGACCAACAAAGAGTTAAGAAGTTAAAAAAAGAAACATGTTCAAGATGAATATCGCAAACGTGGACTGATTATAGATCAGCCAAAACAAGGGTCAGGCAATACAAATGATGGCAATACCGCAAGAAGATTCTTTTCAGATCCAGAAACAGCATCTGAAATAACAGGAGTGGATTTCAACCTTATTTTCAGATTTAAAATAATACTAGAAGTACTTGCGTGCAATGAAGAAATTGACTGTAGAAAATTTGGAGATTATGCTAAGGAACTGCAAAAATATAAACAAATAACTACCAATGGAGAAATATGTCTGCAACAGTTCACAAAATCCTTTATCATGGTGAAGATGTCATTAAATATCATTTGGTGCCACTTGGAGATCTATCAGAGGAGGCTCAGGAAAAAAGGAACAAGGATTACATATTTTATAGAGAGCACAATACTAGGAAAATTTCACGGAATTCAACAAATGAAGATCTATTTAATATATTATTGGCAACGTCAGATCCGTTCATATCCAGTATTCGAAATCAATTGAAAGTGGACCATTGGGATTTAGATGAAGAAGCAAAAAAACTACTAAAGAACAGAAATAGCACAGAACAAAATATGGAATATTTGCAATTAATATTTAAGACAAATGAATAAAAATTATTATTTCTTGGTGCTTAACCAAAAAAAATTTTTTTTTTTTGTTGTGAGGTGAAGGTAGCGCAGAAGATCCGAGTACATTTTCTATTCGTCATAAAAGCTTAAAAATTAATTTTTTATGCAATCTAGGCTTAGGTAATACAATTTGTTAATTATTGACACTATTTTTCATATAATATGCTATATAAACGCCCACAAAAAGGGGGCGGGGTCCAAAAATAAATTTTTATGATTTTCTGGCTCCAGGGTAAAGACCTTGAACCTTCTTTGACATAAAAATGTTTCATTTGCTTAACAAATTTACAAAAAAAACTTGTAAAAATGTGTAGTTTCTCAGGGGTTGGTTTAGTTCTTCTTAGGGGAATTTTTTCCCCCTGGTCCGATTTGGCCCATTTACGAACTTAGCCTGCCCTGTCCTTCAAGATATATATGTAACAATTTTCAAGGGTCTAGCTCTTTTCGTTTAGACTGAATCGTGTTCATACAGACAGGCGAATGAACGGACGGCCGGATGGACAGACGGACGTATGGACAGACGGACATAGCTATATCGTCTTAGATTTCATCACTGATCAAGAATATATATACTTTTTTGGATCTTAGAGGGATATTTTACTATGTTACATACAGAATAAACCCATATTTCACTCTGAAAGTTAAAAAAATTAAAATGTTCAACTTTGACCTCGAATTCCTTAAAAAGTCCTCAATCAATTTTAATGTAATTAAAACTGAATCAAGCTGAGCTAAATATCTATCCATTAAAAAAAAATTATTTCAATATTTTGATCGGTTCAAAAGTTACAGAATTTTGGCCAACGAAAAACGATTTTCAGCCACTGTGCGCCGCTGTATTCTATTTCTTTAAAGTATGAGTAATGAGTTTTTTCTTATATGACTTATTTTAATTTATGTAAAGCATCAACAATATGGATAATGCTGTACATGTCTGTATACATAAAATCACCGTGGTGAAGGGTATAGAAGATTCGGCACGGCCGAATATAGCAGTTTTACTTGTTTATTTTTTTTTTTTGTTTATTATTTTTTATTATTAGAAAAGCCCTCAAACTTGGAGTTGCCGTAGTAAGATAATCCTGCGTTCTTTTATAAAATGAAATATTGTTGTTAAAAGGTTTGTGAAAACAATAAAAAACATTTACAATAGCTATCAAGATATACTAAAAGAGAAAGAGGATTGAAACTCGGCTAAGATTTTAAAATACAAAAACACTGAATTATTCAACAATAAAAAATCGTTTTCTTTCAGCATATTAAAAGAAGAAGTGGAATGAGTTAATGGCAAGAAACCAATATTTCAAAAGGGGAAGGATTACTATATATGTATGAGAAGCATTCAGAAATATTTTTTTTTTTATTTTCGCTATTTTTTAAGTAGCTAGAGAACTATAATGTGTAGATCTTTAAAATTGTGCACCAGTAACATTCTTATAAATATACATATGTACATAGTTTAGCGAAACATAGGCTGGATTGGAATAGTGGGCGTTGTGCCTCCCATACAAAGTGAAAAATTAATATCATCTACTTGGAGATCTGCAATAGGCAGAGTCTTGAAACTTTGCAAAAGTAACCCTCGTAATAATGTGCATAGTCTAGCGAAGCGCACCGGTAATAGCTAGTTGCAAATAAATTCCCTGCTTTTTCTTTATAAGTTGTAGGTTAATGTTAAAGTTTTCATAAGAATACTTCTGAAATTAAATCGTCCCTTGTTTTGAACTTTCTATTGCCGTTATATTAATTGTATTCAGGTGGCTATTCTTCTTCAGCTTAATATTGGTATTATTTAAAAGCTTTTAAAATATCTTTTGGATGTGGTACAATTTTTGAAAATTTATTAAGCTATCTTAAGAGCCTACTTACTTTTATTAGAAATTAAATGCACTTTCCTTTTAATTTCATTATTTTATGTTCTTAATTGTGCGCATATGGACTCGTCACCCGGTACCTTGTTTTGTTTCCTTTTTTTAATTTATTTGTAAAGTATATTGTAAATAAATAAATAAAAATTGCTTTAAGAGACGATTCCCTGGATAGACGGTATAACACAGATTTCTTGCCAAGCTGTCCCTCAATCGATCATAAAATGTTTTCCTTTTTGATATGACCAACACTCGCTTCGCTTACTAAATATTTCCTGCATAGCAGGACTTGCGACGGTCTCAATGGGTTTCTCATTTATGGCACAACAAACACCGGGTTCGCTAACTAAACATTTCATGTATAGACGGCCTTTTGAAAGCTTAGAATTGCCACGGTCTTACCTACTTAATATTTTATTTAGCAACACTGCCATTTGTATTAAATAGTATTATATATTTACTCCCCTTTTACTCAACTAGGTTAATGCTTCTTGAAAGTGAAAGAAAAAAATTGAAAAACAAAGTTTGCAAAAAAAAATTTCCATAAATTTTATCAATATTAAACAAATAATAAAAGCTTAAAAATAGGATTAAATTTTGATATAGTTACTGATAAATATCAAGAATTCTATATTCAATAAAATGTTAAATTGTGAACTTCTATGCCAATCATGCTAGGCTTGTTGGTAGATGAAAACAAAAGCCAGTATTGCATAAAAGGAAAGTATAGCATAAACGGGTTTTGGATAAAATAGAATATACACTTATATCCATAATCCATCCATAACCAGCAACGGAGACGTGGAATATTTCCTTAAAAGAATTTCAAAAATTTCTTTCCAAAACTAGCAAAATGAATCAAGCTTCAAATGCTTCGGGTACCACACATACAACCATGACTTTGTTGGATGATAACAATAGCTCGATTGGCAGCATATCGTTATTGGACGGTCGCAATGCCATTTATGATATGGACTTGGATCAGGAGCATGAACATGATGCAGCCAGCAATACAACCATTTCACAAAATTCTCAATGTTATTCGGATAGTATGGAAAGAATGCGTCAAAATGTGTCGCCAGGATCCGATACTGTAACACATCGTATATACAATTATCGTAAGCGCAGATACGTAGAATATGAACATCTCCGAAGTGCCTCATGTGAGGATATAAGCATTGACTTTTGTCGAGAAATGAATATATTACCTAATACCAGATATTTATTCGGTTTGCGGGTGTTCGATGAAGCTGGCAGCGATGAGTGGTGCCTGCCATGTCAGCAATTAAGACTTAATGTTACCTATTGCTTTCGTATGCGTTTTAAAGTACCTTCTCTAGACGTTCAACTACAAACAATGGATCCTAATGCCTATGAGTACCTCTACAACCAAATGCGCTATGATATGGTACACGAATGCATACCGGCTATTAAATATCCCCTTAAAAAAGACAATGTTATGGGCTTCGGTGCCGTTAACATGTACATAGATTTGTTAGAACAAAGAGAATCAATCGAACGCATTGAATCGAATTATAAACGTTATTTGCCACGCCCGTTAGTAAGGGCCCACAAAATCTTTATAAAAAGCAAAATTTGTAAATCGTTTCGCTTACTTAGAGAACATCAATTTGATTTATCACAAGTCAAGTGGCATTATGTGCATGAGTTAAATACATTAGCAACCGATTATTTATTGGAATCATTTGTAGGCATAGTAGATTTCATACCGGGGGATATATTGTCGACAACAAATACACCCACAACTGCTAAAGTTAATATTAAATTAGATTTGTTTGATACGCCAGAACCGGGATTGAAGGTGGCTCGGGTAACAAGTAAAGAAGTAAGTTGTAAGGCAAGATTGCAGATATTAATTATGATTTGTTAATTACTTGAGTTCACCATTGCCAATATCTGGTAAATACAAACAAAAAATTTTAAAAATCATATTCCAAAAATTCACCATGTTTTCTTTTCCCATGCAATAAGCTTCGATTGGGGCGGAGATTTCAGTGTTTTTCCAACATTTTTTCTTAACAACAAGATCCGAATTTTTGGGGTCATTCACTTGGTGGAAGATGATGATTAAAAAACAATTTTTTCCACACCATCCGATTATTTATTATCAGTTATTTATTACGGTTTTTAATAGTGGCGTTAAATATTAAATTTTACACGTTTTACTGCCGCTGACATGTTAATGGGATGAAGCTCCGTATAATAATTTTCTCCAGATTTCGCATTCCAAAAAGTTTCCTCATCGCAACTTTATATAACACATAGCGAATATGTATATATTTATTTCGGAATTCGTTTAATTTTTCTTACTATAGAGCGCCACTTCTTCTCCTTAAACTTATGTAGACCACTAGTTCTTAACTTGTTGTTTTTGTAGCATTCTGTATGTTGAACTTCCTAATTACAGTGGACGACAATCCAATAGAAACTTTATTTAAAAAACTTTTCCGTATAGTCAACTGCTAAATAAGGAAAAAATAGTTTTATTGTAAACTAAAGACCACATATTAAGCAACAACCTGTATTTAAATAACTGAATATAAGTGGTTTATTATACTTGTTTTAGTGATTAACTGTCTCTATATCATCACCACTTATTATTTTTCTTTACGATTTAAAAAATATATTATTAATCTAAATTCCTGCATCGACTAAATAATAACTGATTATATTAATTCGAAATTTTGTTAATATGTATATTCTCTCTTTCTCACGGTGTCGTGCTTGCTTTAACTAGTGGATCTTAGTAAGTACTCTTGAAAATATTTATGCTGTATATACCCGAGGCGGCAGTTCTAATTCGTTAAGATGTCGTTTGGAAATAACTGGCATGCCAAATGGTTATCGAATAGAATTTGAAAGTAAAACACAATTGGATGCATTTATTTCGTATCTAGCAGGTTACATGAGGTATAATAAATTTATAATGAACTCATTCATATATGTATATATTTTAATAATAAAAAATGTTGGCAAATTTAAGATTAACCACAAAATGGATGGTAGATCTTTGTGTGCAATATGTCACTCCGTCGTTAGCTGAACTACGAACGTTACGATGTCATGGACCTGTGGGGTAAAAATTGTTTATAATAATAATTTGCTTTAGGTGTTTTTTATCAAGTTTTTCTTTTTTTTTTGTTTTAATATGCAGTGGCGCCTTCTCATTCTCCAAAATACGTGAACAACGCGACAAATGTGGCAGTTATATTATTCGTCAGTGTGAAAAAGAATATGATACGTATTACATCGATATCAATACAAAATCGTAAGTAATGCACTATTAAGTTAATATATTTATCCTTTTCTTATAAATTATAAATCTTTAATAAAATCCACATTTACATGATAAAATTAGGAAATAAAACATGGTGAACACTACTGTCCTGTAACACAAATTGTAAAAAAAAATATTTTAATCCATTTTTATTAAGAATAAAAAATGTGTTGGGAATAAAAAGTAATCAACTATTTTTCAAAGTTTAATTAAGAAGTTGTTTTGCTGTTTTACTTCACTTTAAAATATATTAATCCTATTTTATTTCATATGAAACGTGAAACCATGTAAGTAACAAAAATTTAAAAATAGGGCTTTTTACTGAATGTTGTTTACCATGTGAATATGTATGTGCGTTCCTACAAACTTACCCCCATATTTATAAAAAATAATACTTATTTGAAATGTATTTTAGAATAACTTTTGTTTGAAAAAATTTTTCTAAAATAGATTTCAGATATATTTATTTTTTATAAATATGGGTATTAATATTTTGTCAAAATATAGGTTAGTCTGTTAATTTTATGCAATTTTGCTTACTTAAATATATTATTAAATTTCTTACCTCTCCTGTAAAATCGGAAAAAGTGTAGTTACATGATTTTACGTTTTTATATGACGATATGTAAGTGCAAGGTATATTTATTTTACTAGGTAGGGGCGTTCCTACAACAAATACAACAATACAAGAACAACATGGCATTTTGTTGTTGCTTTGTAGTTCGAAATGTCAAAAAGCATAGAAGAAAATTGAAAGGCGTGTATGTGTTTTATTACTTTCTCACTTCTACACTATAAAATTTCTGAACACATACAACTTTTGCCATGTCGAATTACTAAATCAGCTGGGCGGACGACACCACCTAGTAAGATAAATATACCTTGTGTAAGTGTTAAAAAATAATAATTATGAATAAATTATTAAGTTTAAAGCACAAAAAAAATAATTTCGAAAATATAAAAAATTAAATTTATAATTTTTTTATTTTTTTTATTTCGAGTATTTATACAATTCCAATCAGAATACAAAGCAGCAACGAACTTATATAAGGACATTAATAATAAAAATAAAAAGATTTTTAGCAAGTTATATAATCATTTTAAGTAATATCTCCCAACTCCGATTAAAAATAAATGTGATTTCAAACGCTCCACTCTTTTTCTAAATAACTCTGAAACTTTAAAAAAAATCATTCATTAATTCATATTAAAAATTTAACGTATAATAATTAAAGTTATATAATTAAAAAAATGAAAACGATTTTTTAACAGCATAAGCGAAGGACTGCAGCCTGACAAATTTAAAACTGAAACGTTTAAAATCACAAAAGAAGTGTGTAAACTAGAAACTTCAATACCAACAATCAAATGGAAATTACATTATAATGGAACACAAGAGATATTTGAAAAGCTAACAGATTTGGCACAATTTATTCCCGCAGAAACTGAACAAAGGTCACGAATACCACCAACGGAATACGATAAACCGCCACTACTATTGATATGTTTGCCAAAACATGTGCAATCAAAAAAGACTGAAATGGAACTGAGCGAATCAGAGCTATTACGAAAACGCCCTCAAATTTTTGATCCTCCAAAAGACTTACGCTGGTATCATAGTACGTAAAAAGAATGAAAATAATTTAAAGAAATTAATTTCATATTTATTAAAGATTCCTCGCGTGATTGTGATAACGGTAAAATGACAAAATTGAAAGCTGACTGGATACAAGATGGCGGGTTTAAGGATGTTACTGTTACTTTAAAAGTACTTAAGCATGAAAAAGATTATGAGGTCAGTTTCGTTTAAGCAAATTTTATATTTTTTAATATCCTATTCTTTTAATGACGAGTTGTTTTCGTTTTTATTAGGACTTTAAAGATTTAGCCAACAAATGGAGTCGTATATATTCACATCATATCATTAAATTATATGGTTTGACCTTAAATATTCCATATACTATGGTTATGGAATATTCAAAATTTGGCCCCTTAAATGAATTTCTTATGCATAACAAAGCCAAAATATCTTTACGTCAATTATTAGATGTTGTACATGGTTTAGTAAGAGGCATTTATTATTTAGTAAGTATTTAAATTAATTTATTCTACTTTTTATATTTTTTTTTGCCTTGAGGTCTAAAGTTCTTTTGGAAAAGTAAATTATTTCAAGACGTATTTTACACGAAAAAACCTTTTTCGACACAATAAAATTTAACTGATAAAGAAATCTTGCCATACGGTATAAATATTTTACTTTTATTTATGTATCTGCTACTTTTTTAATAAAAGAAAAACATTTGTAGGCTTTTTGCCAATAACATAACATGTTATAAAAAAAAAGCTTGAAAGGGGATCCTGTAAACGAATCTCGTTAAAAACACCGTTTTGAACAGTTTTCTTAGGAATATGGCGTTGATCGGTTTTCTATAGAAAATTAATTGTTTTTATCGGGTTTCTATAGCAAATTGTTTCGATCGGTGTTCTACCAAAAATTTATCCGATCGGTTTCTATAACAAATTGTTTCTATAGGTTTTTTATAGAAAATTGTTTCTATCGGTTTTCTATAGAAAATTGTTTCTATAGGTTTTCTATAGAAAATTGTTTCTATAGGTTTTCTATAGAAATTTGTTTCTATTGGGTTTTTATAGAAAATTGTTTCGATCGGTTTTCTATAGATAATTGTTCGATCGGTGTTTTATTTAAATTTTTTTCGATCGGTTTTCTATAGAATGTTGTTTCAATCGGTGTTCTGGCGGTTTCGATCGGTTTGGAAAGTTTTCTTAAAAGAGTTGATAAAAAAGTTTCGAACCAGCTTTCTATAGATATTTTATGTAGAAAACGAGTGTGACTATGTTTGCTTATACCATAGTGCTGTTGGTCGGTTATGACAAGTTTTCTACAGTGAGACGTTTTGACCAAGTTTCTGTGGAAAAAGATTTTGAACTCTTTTTCTAAAGCAAACGGATGTCACCAGTTTTCTGTAGAAATCAAGTCTTCAACTGGTCTAACAAAAACTTTCCACCGGTTTTTATATTTTTAAACCTAAACTCTTCTGAAATAATTTCTAAAAGACCAATCTTTTGGAAATTATCGATGAAAAAAAATAAGAAAAACAAAATTTAAACTACGCTTTGTTTTCGAATTTCTAGCAAGAAAATGGTATAATACACGGCTACATACGTTGTTCAAATTTACTTGTAACAAAATTCGATCCTAAAACTCAATTATTGGAAGCTAAAATCTCAGATCCAGGTTTTCCACGATCATATCGACGGGATGAGTGAGTAAAAATGATAAATTACAGGTTTTGTGATCTTTATCGTTCTTTTTTTTTTAACTCCACAGACTGCCTTGGATACCTTTTGAATATCATCACAATTTAAATGCTGCCAAAAAACATTTAGATGTTGATTTATGGGCTTTTTCTACAACTGTATGGGAGATATTTTCACGTGGCAAACCTATTGAAAATGTTACAAGCGAAATTCTGCGGCAAAATTACAATCGTTTTGGTGGTATTTTACGGCCCCCAGATGATTGTCCACCCGTAATGTTTGAAGTTATGATGGATGGCTGGAGCATTGATCCCGACAAACCGTTTAATCATCTGCAGATATTCCAACGTTTAATTTCTATCAAAGAAACCCTAAATGATGATTATAGCACAATTGAAGATGTAAATGATATGACGGATTTGGATTTGGGTAAGGGTTTAAAAACACATTTAAACAGCTACAAAATATAAATTAATATCTTTATTTTGGTCGAATTATTTAATTGTAGTATGTAAGTAATTAAATAAATAATAAATTAATAAAAATTTTAGGTAACGACTGTAACAATTCAGATGATCAACTAGTGCGTCATAATGGTTTTGCTGATGAATTTAAAAAATCTAATTTTCGAAATTATTTTACCACAACATCTTCGGTATTGGAAATACCTAATGGTAAGGTAATATTTCAAAAGAAAATCGGCGAAGGCCACTACGGTACTGTACATCTAGGTGAAGTGCGTTATAGAAGACCTGACAATGCTCGTGAATTTGTGGCCATAAAAACATTAAAGTCACTTAGGGCACCGCAGCTAAATGATGATTTTATGCGTGAAATAGAAATAATGGAAGTAGGTCTAAATATTTCTGCCTTTTAAAAATTAAACTTTAATATTTGTTTATTTAAAGTCCTTAAACCATCCAAACATCGTTAAAATTAAACATTGGATACAACGGCCATTTTGCATAATCATGGAATATTTAGAAAGCGGCTCATTTTTGGTTTATCTCACTTCAAAAAAACCAAATTTAACAAATCCAATTTTACTAAGTTTTGCATTAGACATTGCGAGAGTAAGTTGTACCTTGCAATGAAAAAAGAAAAATTTTATTAATAAGTAATGTTTCTTAAGGGCATGGATTATTTGGCGAGTAAAAATATTATTCACCGTGACTTGGCCGCTCGCAATATTTTGGTCGATAGGGACAGTGTTAAAATATCAGATTTTGGATTAGCCCAACGTGCTGATTCCGATGGTTATTATATAGCCCATAGTAATAGGGAAATACCAATTAAATGGTAATTAATTTTGGTTTAGACGTTTCTGTGTGAATAAATTTTTTACTATTCTGAATTTTAGGTACTCTCCCGAAGCCATTAAAAAAGATGCCAAATTTTCATCTCAATCAGATGTGTGGTCATATGGTGTAACATTATTTGAAATGTTTTCACGTGGTGAAACGCCGAATTTAGATCCGAATACTGAATTAAGCCAAGATGAATTTCTACAAAGACTGGATAGGGGAGATCGGTAAGCATTTCGTATATTATATTAAACAGAAGAATTTGATTCGCTTTATTTGGCATATTTGGAATAGAATTAAGATATCACCGTTCGAATTTTAAAAGTGTGAAAACATTAAAACTGCACTTCAAATAGCATAAAAACTTCTCCGAGACACTAAAACTAAGAGCCTGATTTGTAACGTACTGTTTACATATATTTTTATATGAAAGTAAAGGGAAATTTTTGCATTAAAATTTTTTTTAACCTTGAATATATTTTTTTTATAACATGGAACCTTCTAAACAATATCACTTCGAACGTTATAAAAATTGAAGTTAAATCTTTTCAAATAGTTTAAAAATTAAACCAATTCAAATATAATATCCTAAATCAATATGAAGTCCTTTGATAAAAATATTTCATAAAACTAATTAATAAATTATTTAGGCTTAAGTTCTTTATTAAAAAGAAATAAAGAAAAATAAGACACCAGCAGAAAACTTTAATTTTTTAATCAAAATTACAATTTTATTTATTTCTTTTCGTTATATTATTTACTCTTTTCGACATGAGAATGACTGTGTAAAAGTATACAGTCTTCAGAAACACAATTGCAACTTCAAAAGAGAATTTAAAATTGCAAGTGTGAAACGAGAGGGGACTAGAAATTCAGATTTTTTAACCAACTAGGTTTTCTTTTGAATTTTCGGTTTTCAATACGAGAAAGTATAAATGCAAAACACAACAACATGGAAAAGCGTAAAGCAGCTCTCCTACAAAACACAACAACATGGAAAAGCGTAAATAAATTAGAGGCGTTCGCCTTTTTTACCATATCTACACGATTTGTTGACCAATGTTGAAGGATTCCAATAGCAAATTTTTCGAAACTATGCCTGACAGTTTGGTAGACTTAATTTTTCTGTAGCTGTTTAGGACCTTTGTCAAAATTGATTTCAACCCGTTTACGGAAATGCATTCATACGGACAAACGGACATCGCACAACCGAGTTCCCTATAAAGAATCCCTTATATATATACTTTATAGGAACGACAAACTTATATACACCCTTTTCGCCTTTGGTTAAGAGTATAAAAAACCGATCCATTTAGAATGTTATACAAATTTAACCGTTGCATTTCGAAAATGTGTATTGTACCAGGTTATTTCAAATAAACACGGAACCGATTTAGTAAGAAAAACATACAATACATTTATGAGTATTGTATGTTTTTCTTACTATTTACTACTATTTAAAGTGTATTAAAAAACAAATTTTGTATTAAGAATTTGAATAAATTCCAAATATTTGTACATATTTTATTTATTATGAATAATTGTTTCATTTTAAAAGGCACACTTTGAATATTATAAAAAAATATTCATTAATAAAAATATTAAATAAAATGTAATAAATATATATGTAATTTTCGAATCTAATGAATTAGTTTTGTTTTAAATCTTAATTAACTTGATAAATTTTTACTTTTAAATTATATTCTGTGACATGAAAATATTAAATAATTTTTTCTCTTTACTTATTTTAGTTTACGAAAACCACCGCTCTGCCCTGACAATGTTTACGAACACCTAATGAAACCCTGCTGGCATGCGAATCCGAAATTAAGACCAACCTTTCGCGAAATTGTTGGTGTTATACAGTCAATTAGAAATGAAACTCATAGTAACATCATACCAAAGTCAGATTTAAATAATATCTCCCCACCTACATCTCCTTCTTTAATAATTTGAAGTAGAAAGAAAAACTAATATAACAATTTTAGAAACTCAAGTGCAAGTGAAAACTATTTTCAAAATTTTAATTTTAAGATAGATATAAAAACAACAAAACGCTATCCTATTCTCAATTCGAAACCTACAAAAATTAAGTTAAAAAAGTAGTCCTATTAAAATATGGTTTTGTTAGTTAAAAAAAATACAATACCTTTTGTTAGTTTTTACGCATATTTTGTTATTTTTGATTATTTTACATAATTTTACGTCAATATTTTATGTTAATTTTTTTTATAATTTAATTACGTTTTAAGTGCCTTTTTGACAAAAAGTATAAAGCATTAGAAATATACATGCATGTATAAATAAATAATATTTAGCTTTAAATTTTAGCATAATTTTTTACATGTTTTTATTAAATTTTTATATTTATGTATATGTATAAAAAAAATTCGTTATAAATTTATGCAATTTTTTTACGAAAACTTTTGTTTTAAATATTCTTCTTATATTCAACTTTAAGCCCTTATTTTACTTTAACATTCTAGTGTATGTATATTGTGTTCTTCTTTTGTTTTTAATTTCTAAAAGTTTGTATTTAAAAGAAACAGTTTTTTTTCAATATTCACATATAATTTAAAAAAATATATATCTAATCAGGTTTGTGATGAAAAACGATCGTTTTCAAAGGGTGTGATGAATTACGATCGAGCATTGTTTTGGAGCCCATCTCTTAACATTTGGGTTTGAAAAGTATACCAGAAAATAAAAATCAAACAATAATGAGGAATTTAGACAAAAATATTAAAAAAATGAAAAATAATTAAAAACTTATTTTTATACAAAAAGACAAAATCGTTTTCCATCACATACTTGAATGAAACATTTAATCATCGAAAACCGTTTGTGTGGAACAAAGTCGTAATAGTGAAATTATTCCTAACTTGTTGTTAAATGATCTTGCCTTGAAATTTTTTCGTAAAACAATGAAGGAAGGATTGATTTTAAATCTTATATACGATTTTACTAATTGTAACAATTTGTAACACTCATTTATTATACAAACACAATAGGAATACTAAAAAAAGAGGGAAAAAATAAAAGAAAAATTTTAAATACTAAAATAGCCAATTTTAACTGTGTGTTTATAATTATTAGGCATATCCATTAATTCCCATCGCTTTAAACTCGAATGCGTTTTTGCAAAATAACTGTAACATACAGAATGAATCCATTTGATGAGTGCTTTTTAAGAAGCATTTTGCATTATGATAATGCTCAGCCTTAAAAAAAACTATGTACAAAAAAGTGGATGAAAAGTCTTGTCCTATCCTTCTATTCCAGACACTGATTGCCCCTTCTGACCACTATTTCTTACGTTCAGTGCAGAATACCATAGTTGGATAACGCTTTACCTCGGAACAAGCTGTTAAAAATTAGATTGACATGTTTTTGGTCTTAAGATATTTGATTTAAGATTTTGAAATAAAAAAAAATCCGGAAAATTTAAAAAAAAATGTAGCTCCCGATGGTCAATAACTGGTAGATTTTTCTTACTAAATGACATTTTGTTGTTAATTTGTAGTTCAAAATATCAAAAAACAGAAGAAAATTGAGAAGGCGTGTATGTGTTTTATTGCTTTCTCACTTCTACACTATAAAATTTCTGAAGACATACAACTTTTGACATGTCGAACTACTAAATCAGCTGGGCGCACGACACTACCTAGTAAGATAAATATACCTTGATTTCAATAACAAATATTTTGACTTAAATATTTAGTATAAAAAATATGTCAACTGGAAATTTAAGTACGTCACGCCATTTACTAAGGCTAATAAAAAACAACGAAGAAAGATTTATAAATTTTATAACTAGTAAAATAAAATTACATATCGTCACCTAAAAAGCAAAACAACGCAATTGATTACGCTTGGCTACATCATATGTGTGCAAAATTATAAACTTTTACTATCTAAGATTGGTTATCTCGAGCATAAAATTTTTTTGAAATGTCATAAAAAGTTTATTTATAACTCAAATGGTAAGATTATTTTAATTTTGATAGTCCTTGAAAATATCTACAAAAATGTGCTAACATGTCTGGGTTATCTATTTTAGTTTGGGAAAAATTGGTTTAGAAAATATTTTTTTAAAGTTTTGGCCAACCCTAACTTAGTATTTTTGATGTTGTGGTTATGATTATTATTTTATAGTGTTTTGTTCTGATAGCGCGCTGCGATAAAAAGTTACAAGCCTCTGAATTGGGAAAATATAAAAATTACCGATCAGGATTTTCCCCAATTTCCCTTCGTTAAGGTGTGTTTAGATTGAGTGTACAAGTCATATGGAATGTCAAATTTTCCATATGTAAAACTATACATATAGTGTAAACCTCTTGAAACATAACATATGTTATTTACCTATGTGCAATAACATGTGTTAGTTTTTTATTTAAAGCACGCTCTATTTGATGTGTAAAACTATATGACAACAGCTGTTTTCAGTGATGTTCACTTTTATTTTCAAAAATTCCGCTCATACATTTTTATCATGAATTTAAGGAGTTTAAAATTAACCAATAATATCTTTATTCTAACTTTTGTTAGTAATTTCATGTTCGCAGATTTATATCGATACCTCATAGCTGATATTAATAATAAAGTTATGTAATCTAATATACATATATTATATATCTATTTGCAAGTTTGATTATTTGTACGTCAATCACGGCCAAATCGAATTTAATGATATTTAAAACATAGACAGATCTTTATTTTTTGTGGTCCATTGGGATATGTCTGTTTTCAAAACTAGGGCCAGGAGGGTATAAGAGACATTTTTATACGAATGACTCAATTTTAATAAAAGCTGAGAACACAATTTCATAAATGTATAGTGATGAAAGGCAAGGTGTGCTTATATATATTACCGGTACTAAGAAAGACTGAATTAAATTAAAATTTTACTTTACTATAGTGCATTATTTTTTAAATCTTTTTTTAAGACGGTAACTGTGTAAACTGTAAAATGTTAATTAGGTAATAACCTAATTATAAACTTTGGACTGTAGGACAAAAAATGCTATTGAGGTATTGTGGGTATCGAAACTGCTGCAAATCACTTAATTGAGCCGTTGCTTTTGAAAATGAGAGAACTCCATTTTGCGAAAAAAAAAAATAAAATGAATAAAACTTCAATCTTATTACAAATTAACAAAATTTTATGTTTTTAATCCATGTTGAATGGTTCTATTTTTTATAATGCAATATACATATTAAGAAGCAATAATCATTTTTCGATTTTGATAGTTTCATTATCAGACTTTAGCAATCATACTGCAACTATGGGGAAAAATATACGCTATGTAACCTAGGAAATATAAGTATTGTAATTTCTTTCTTTCTTTTTCCACTTTTTACTTTAAAATTTAATTATTTAATTTTAGTTTTTTTTGGTTTTTTGTTTTGCTGTACCAAAGAAGAATGAAATGATATTGAAATAAAATATGTATATACATATGTAAGTAAATAAACTATTAAATTTGTTGGTATTATAATTACATTCCAGTAAAAGAATATCAACGTTTTCATCAAACATTGCCTTTGTGAAATGAGACAACTACATTGGCGCATACCAAAACCTTATTAAACTTACATGCAATAAGACCACAAAATAATAAGTCTATTACGGCTTGTGATTTTTTTAACGCCATTCAAATGCAAATCATTAAATAAAATAAAATGGAGTTCTTTCTTTCATTTTCAAAAGCAACGGCTTCTTAAAGAAATTTATTTCTTTTCTATTGTCATAAGAATTAGGATAACAAATATTTTATTCCTAATAAAAAAGAGCGAAAATAAATTGACATTAACATCAACAAAATTATTCATTTAATTGTTGCTGATATAGTTCAAATGATATTAATTAATACTTATTGTATTATTTATTATAATTATTTTTTGTTTTTATATAATTTCTTTCTTACAAATTGAATTCTGTACTGTTATAGAAGCTCCCAAATGATAACACAAAATGGTAGTTCTTTGCATAGTTGACATCACTAGCGGGTTTCTAATAAAATGAAATGGCGGCAAAAATATGCAAAATTAGCTAATAACTTATTACAGCAAGTCCCAATAAAGCTAATATTATTAGTTTTATTATATAGACTAATAATTTTAAAAAATAATCCATCTAAACCAAACTTTGAAGAGCAGCTGTTTTTAATATTTGATTTTTGTTTTTAATAACAGGAGGTTATGTCATATGTACGTAACATGTGTATGTTTGAACACAAAATTTATAAACCATGTGTAAAACACTAATTTTGACATACGCATGAAATTCCATATGGATAGCAATTTTGACAGTACATATGACTTGTACACTCAATGTAAACACACCTTTAGTGCCGAATTACACTATGCAACTTTTGTCACTGCAATCCTTCTCGTTTTTCTTTCTTTATTGCAACAATTTGTACGTATGTATACATTTGTTTACATTTTAAAATTGAAAATTAAAATAACGAATGTGAGGACAAAACGAATTTCAAGAATACAAGCATATGTGTATCCTTTTTAATTCCTTTCTCCCCTCTCGCCTACTAATGAAGAATTGCAGCGACAAAAGTTGCATAATGTAACCCGGCTCTTCCTAGTAAATTTGTTTAAAGACAACCTAACAAAAGAGAATAAAAAAACAGTGGTCAACACTTTTAACTCTTCTTCAATATTCTTCTATTATTCAAACATAGCTAATTTTGAAACAAATTTTATGATTTGTTTTAAAATTCCTCTGAGTGCAAAACATCGATTGAAAAAAAGTATACATACATACTTTTAGTCATAAGATTTGAGCACTTATTGTTAGTTCATATAATTGGAAGGTACAATAAATAAATAAATAATATAATAAAAAATATATATCTTTAAAGCTTCATATAATGGCAACATACTCGAAAAAGAATATGACAGCACCAAATGTTTTGAAACTCATCATTCCAGTTTTAGGAATTCAGGTGTTAGACTTCGGTTTTACCAACTTTTCGTTTTTTTTTTGCTAAGCCGTTTTGGCTTGTCTGGAGGCACAGTAAAATCAAAAGTTTAAATCAGTATAAATTTATCGCATTATTAAATTCATAATCAGCTTTATTGCGTAAAGCGTTGTCGTTTTACGTCAGCTGGCATAGTCGATGGAGTTTTTTAATTTTTTCCGTACCAAGGTATATTTATCTTACTAGGTAGTGTCGTCCGCCCAGCTGATTTAGTAGTTCGACATGTCAAAAGTTGTATGTGTTCAGAAATTTTATAGTGTAGAAGTAAAAGGCAATAAAACACATACAGGCCTTCTCAATTTTCTCCTATGTTTTTTGACATTTCGAACTACAAAGCAACAACAAAATGCCATGTTGTTCTTATATTGTTGTATTTATTGTAGGGACGCCACTACCTAGTAAAATAAATATACCTTGTTCCGTACCGTGTAAAAAAACGCCTACGACATTTTTTGTAATAGAACAAATATTGCAGAGTGATTCAAATTTAATAAAAATCATTATTATATTTTATTTTTAAATTTTTTTAATTGAAGTTTATTCTTCAATTTCCTATTTGAATATGAATATGAATTTAAAAATTAATTTGTTAAAAAATAGTTCGACTAGTAATTTAAATATCCAATATTTTTATTTAAGAATTATTTTTTCATACATATGTATTAAAATTGATGATACGTTATTTGGTTTCAGAAAACAACAATTCAAAATAACGTAAGACACATAGCAAAAAGTGTACTTTAAAAACAGCTTATTTTTTCCCAAAATATATTTCATGTTTCATGACACTCTAGATTTAAAATTTTTGTTTCTATATCTCAAAAAGTTTTCAAATTATACAGTTTTTTGCTTCTCCTGTAAACTTGTGAAATGTGATGTTACGTTATTTTGCATATTAGGTGACGATATATTGTTACAAATCCTATTAAAAAAGGTTTTTATACAAAAAGTCTCTCTTGCCCAATTGGCAGAGTTGTGCAATTTGGTAACCCAAGTCAAACCCCTCATACCAAAGACTATAAATATATACATAAAGATGTTGCACTGCCATACATTACCCCCCGTGTCCATTAGACATTAACATGTCTTAACAAAAGTCAAACTTCATATAAAAAAAACATTATTTTTAATACTGTTTTTTTATATGTGAAGTTTTACTTTTGTTAACTCATCTGGCAACATTGCCTTGAGTTGTAAACAACGTGTTATTTTTTGCTCGTGTGTGATTTTTCTTGAAAATTTTATTTTTCCTTTAAATCGCTTCCAATATGGCTAGCCAGAAGCGTGATTACTTTGGGAATAGTCCCAAAATTAAGACGATAAGGATTGATCCTGGCCCTAGTAACAGGTTTCATTTGCTAGCAAATGAAGAAGAAGAAGAGGCAAGAGCAGTCAAAGAAAGGGTTCCACCAATAGCGGTAGACTCGTGTCACAGTTTCTCAAAAGTTTGGGAAATACTTGGTGAGGAGTACTTCTTCAAGAGAATGACAATTGGAACTAAGGTTGCATGCAATACAATGGTCCTGTATGAAGCTGCGTTAAAAAAGCTGAGTGAACTGAAGTACAGTTTTTATACACACGAAGTTAAAGACGTAAAGCACTTTAAGTTAGTGTTATTTGGTTTGCCAAGAACAGACGCAAAGCTTTTAAAGGAGGAATTGGTTAAAATGCACAACATAAACCCAGTAAGTGTCAAAGAAATCGTAACCAAAAGGACTACAGCTGATGACGCTATATACTTGATTGAGTTTAACAAACAAGAAGTGTCAAAAAATGATATTATGAAAATAAAGTACTTTTGCAATATTGCTGTTTACTGGAGAAGACCTCTTAAAGGGAATAAAGGGCCTACGCAATGTACGAAGTGCTCTATGTACGGACATGGAGCTAAAAACTGCAATAGAGTTATCATCTGTGCAGTTTGTGCTGGCAATCACGACCAGACTGAGTGTGTATTGGCCAAAAACACTCAAGGGAGTAATGTTGTTTATAAATGCCACAACTGTAGCGAAAAGAACTTACCAAACCAAAAGAACCAAAAGAAACTCGAATCACAGGTCCGACGATCCTAAATGCCCTTGCCGTAAAGATTATTTAGAAATGCGCCTACGATTAACTTCTAAGTCTAGACCTAATTTCAACAAGTCGAGAATTAATCATGTCAGAGTCAACCAACTGATTCACGAGAGCACACCTTCCAAAGGAAAAGTTTGTACTCTGAGGTTTCGAAAAACAGACCCCGCGACAGCAACAACGATGATGACTTATCTAACGAGAGATTGTTAGAAATCTTCTTTAGTGCTGTGGATGCACTAGAAAAATGTCGAAATAAATTTGACGAATTAAGAGTGCTTGGCATGATGCTCAAGCATGCTATATAAAATCATGGGTAGTCAAAATGTATACGTTATGCACTGGAATGCTCAAGGCATAACAACTGAGTCAGCAGCTGCACAGCTCGAAAAAGTTCTCCATGAGAAAAATATTGATATTCTACTTCTTAACGAAACGTTCCTGAAGCCGTATCATAGGTTAAAATTTGGAGGCTACAAAATATACAGAGAAAACCGTCAAACACATGGTGGGGGTGTGCTTATAGCGGTTAAAAATTACATAGATCATAAGTTGTTACCAAAGATTAAAACAATAACCATAGAAAATATCTCTGTGGAAGTTAAAATAAGTGGACGTCCCGTAAGTTTTATCTCTGCTTATAATCCAGTTTACACTTCTAATTTTAAAACTGACTTAGAACTTCTTACCAATTCGTTTAGTGACTATTTTATTTTTGGTGATTTGAATGCACAACATGTGAGTTGGAATTGTATTTCAAACAATTCAGCTGGCAAAGAACTGTACAGACATCACTTAAGTTCAAGTTATTATGTATATCATCCGGATACACATACTAGATTCAGCCAAAATATAATTCCAGCCCAACCATCCACGGTTGATATTTTACTTACTAACTCTAATATTTCATTTTCGCAGTTACAGTCACATCCAAATATTTTACAGTCTGATCACAACCCAATATCTTGTTACATTTTTGGAACACCTCAAAATCACTTTGTTACAGTTCCGTTGTATAATCAGGCTGATTGGCCAGCAATTAAATACTGGGTCGAGAATGAAATTAAGAATCATAATATCGGACAAATAGAGCTTAACAATATAAACCTAGATTCGTCATTAAATAAATTAGTTAGTATAGTTAAAGAAGCTTTTTCCAAGATTCCAATTGGCCAGAAAAATCCTTGGCAGAGGGAAATTTCAAATACGTCTAAAATGCTGATTACTCAGAGGAACAAGTATAACCGTAAACTTAAAAGATGTAGACATCCTAGTTACAGAACTCAACTAATCAGCATTTTAAAACAGTTGAATCACTTAATTGATTTTCATTTGAAAAGGGATAGAAATGAAGCGTGGGCTAAATTCATTTCCAAACTGCCTTCCGGCTCTAAAAAGTTTTGGAAACTAACAAAAGCTTTAAAAGGTAGAAATTCTGCAATCCACGATCTAAATATAAATGGGGAAGTTTTAAGTATCGGTGAAGCAAAAGCAAATGCCATTGCGGAAGTTTTTAGATGCAACAATAATATCACCAACAACAATTCATCACCTTTAGATAATGTGGTTCTAAATTATGTGCAGGAACTTAACAATGTAAATCTCGCTGACAGTGACAATTTTGAATTCACAGATGCAGTAGAGGTAAAGACATTTGTTTTTTCTTTAAAAAATTTAGACGGAATTAACAGCATTATTTTAAAAAATATGCCCGATTACTTTTTTGAAACTTTGAGCAAACTATTTAATTACTGCTTGAGAAATGGTCATTTCCCCATGATATTTAAAAAGGCCAGGGTTATACCTATTTTCAAAACTGGAAAAGATCCAAAATTGCCTTCCAGCTATAGGCCAATAAGCATTTTGAGCTTGTTGGATAAAGTCTTTGAAAAAATAATCCACAAAAGAATCGTAGAGTTCTCAGAACAGAATAACATTATACATCAGCAGCAGTTTGGATTCCGAAGAGAGCACTCTACGGTACATCAAATCAAACGAGTGGTTAATATTATTGAGAATAATAAAAGAAATCGTAGAAGTCAGGTATTATATTTCTTGACATTGAAAAGGCTTTCGATACAGTATGGCATAATGGCCTATTGTATAAACTTAACTCTTTTAGTTTTCCTTTATATTTACAAAAAATCATACAAAGCTTTTTAGACCAACGTTCATTTGTAGTTTTCGTGGAGCTCATCTCATCAGATGAAAAACATATACTCGCAGGTCTACCGCAAGGTTCCGTTTTGTCACCTACGCTTTATTCGTTATACACGTCAGATATCACTCTAGGCAGGAATCAGGAAGCAGCATTTTATGCAGACGATAGTGCTTTCATTTGCAGCGGTAAGGTATCTAATTTATTAGTTAGGAAAATGCAAGAGAGCTTAAATTCAAGCCAAAAATATTTGAATAAATGAAAAATAAAGGTCAATGATGATAAAACACAGGCCATTATTTTTCCATATAATAAGTCGCCAAAACGCATACCTTCTCAATCTATGTTGTGCCGTGGGAATGTTATACCTATAAAGTCAGAAATTAAGTATTTGGGCATTATAATGGATAAAAAACTAACATTTAAGCAACATGTCAACCAAATTTGTGAAAAAGCTATAAAGTGTGGTCGGGCATTGTTTCCCATACTCAACAGAAGATCTAAATTGAATATGAAAAACAAAATATTGTTATATAAAATGTGCATTCGACTAATTATGAGTTACATCTGTCAAGTATGGTTTCATAAAACTGCGAAAACTCATACCAAAAAGCTTCAGATTATACAAAACAAGAATTTGAAAATAATTCATAATCTTCCTCGTAGGTATCCGACAAATTTACTTCACAGTAACTTTGGACACAAGATGATAAACGATTTCACTAGAGAACTGACACTGACATTTAATGAAAAATGCGGACTGTCAAACTTTTAATCAATAAGGAATTTACAAGATAATCACCGTTCGTTAAGAATGAATGTATTAGTGATTATCCAAACAAATTTCTTTATAACTTCCATAGAGATCAAAAAGGTTTTTGTGAGCTATTTTCCTTAAGGCTGTATATTTATTGTTATTAGTTTTGTAAATTTAATTATAAGACTCTTATTGTTGTAGTACTTATAGTAAAATCTCATACCTCTGTACCTTTTATATTTTAAACTTGCAAATAAAGACTTTTATTAAAACAAAACAAAAACTTTTGTTAAGACATGTTGATAGCAAATGAAGACGGGGGTTTATACTGTCAGTGCACAATTTGTCGATGGATGAGGGAGATTTTTATTCTCAGCAAACGTATTATTATCATTTCACATCTCCCACCTATCTATATACATATTTATAGTCTTTGCTCTTACGTTTTTTGTAACATCACGCCAGCGCATATTTTTGCTTTTATCTTTAAATCCTTAACCCCCGTCTCCATTAGACATTAACATGTCTTAACAAAAGTCAAACTTCATATGAAAAAAAACATTATTACTAATACTGGTTTTTTTATATGAAGTTTGACTTTTGTTAAGACTTGTTAATGACTAGTGGAGACGGGGGGTTAGGATCGATTGTTGCAACTTTTTACTGAATACAGTGATACTTAATTAATTTGCAAATATAAAAAACTGTCTTGCAAATTTGATTTGTTCAATATTTTTTCAAGTTTCTGTCGTGCAAATGGCAGGTCACGCCCCATTATAAATGCCCATATCTAATACAGTATTAATATAAACATACATTCATATGTATATCGATCGATTTTGAACACATTTTTTACACCAATCTTAAAATACTTTTATTTCTTACAATATAACAAAATTGGGACAATAACCGAGAATGTAGGCAAAATAAATGATATTTAGGTTTAAATTTAGTTTAGCGAAGCTTCTCCAATCAAAAAAGTATCTAGGGTAATAGAGAATAAAAAAATGGGCTTCTGAACTTATCACATAAAAATGTGATTGTGAACTACATTTTTGAACGTATTAGGTCAATATGAGGTCAATTAAAAGCTTTTGAATATCTTTCAGATGGTGCTGAAATTAAAAAAACATAACACATTAAGAACTAATGATATTTTTACCGAGTACGTAGGAAATCCTTAGAAGCGAAGCCAGTGTAAGTCTATGCAGAAAATCATTAATAAGCGAAGCCTGTGTTGGTCATACCAAAGAGGAGAAAATCCTTGCGCCCGCCCGAAGGCTGGCTATGCAGAAAATTCTCGTGAAACTAGATTTTTTCCGATATTTAAAACCAGTTTATACAAAATGAAAATAATACCCATACAACCCGTTACGTTTTAAAATCGTCTGGTTATCAAATTTGCTTTGCTTCACATACCCGATATATTTCGTAGAAATTATTAAACTTAAGTCTATTTTTGCTCATTATTGCTAGTTGTTACGCTGATCCTTCAGCATTTTTCTTTTTTAATGCCTCCATGACTCCAGCAAAGTTAGCTGTTATCTTTTTAACCGATTTTGGTGTAGAATTCTGACTACGAACACGCATTTGTGGTTGAGCAACATCATCGCTAAAGTCAAAATCATTCGATTTCAAAGGTCTGCAAAAGTAAATTTAAATATTTTTCGAATTAAGCCATGTTTAATAACTCTTACTCTTGAGTTTCCGTTGTATCGGTAGAATTCGTTTGCTCTTTGATACCACTACTGGAACAATCGGGTGAAGGTGGTCTTCGTCCAGGACACTGCCATTCCAGTTCTAGAATAACACCATTTTCTAACATATTATAGTACGTTTCTAGTTCTTCCGCAGTGGGGAAAAAATCATCTATCCCCTTGGGACAATTGTCGACGGAAGACGAAACTTCAGAGGTCATTTTTATTTTGATTTTTACAAAATGTTTAGCTTGTTTATTTTTTGTTTTGTTTTTGTATCGTTTTTATGCAGATGACAAAGTTGTAGTTTAGTTGGAGACTTATTTATCGATAACTTATCGTTAGGGCTATTAATTCCAGATGAATGTTTAGTCCAGATGTTTATCTTTTGTATTCTCTTTAGATTTTTTGAGGTTATATAAAAGCGAATTTTGTAAGTTTGCTTAAGTTTTAATTAAAAATATAATAAATTAAAAAGAAATATAATCACAATGTCCGACTTTGATAGCTTATCTTCTAGTATCAGCGACAAAGATTTGCAAGATTTCTTACTGATTGAAAAACAAAAGGCACAAGTAAATGCTCAGGTTAGTTTTATTGTAAAAAATTACATCAGTTTTTTTAAACCTTATAAATTCAATGTAGTTTGTTCGTTTAACAGATCCATGAATTTAATGAAATCTGTTGGGATAAGTGCATAGGAAAACCTGGCTCCAAACTGGATAGTTCCACCGAAACGTGTTTGTCAAATTGTGTGGATCGTTTTATTGACACATCTCTGCTAATAACAAGACGTTTTGCTCAATTACTACAAAAGCAAGCGGGTGGAATGTAAATTCCTTGTTTAACTTCACTATATTATTTTTAGCAGTTAAATTTATAGAAAAAATAAAAAATTGCTTTGGGTGGATAACACCCGTCTAATTTTTATCTCTATAAACAATCAGTTAATCCATGTTTTTCGACGTTCGAAGTGATTCGAGGCTTAGTCCTGAATAACTACTGCGCATTTTTGATGTCTAGGTTCTTTCTTAAATAAATGTAAGTATTTTTTTTTTAATTCAACATTTAATAAAATCGAAATATAGCGAGATAAATTCAAGTTTCTGCTTACTGTACAAAGGTCAACTGACTGATAGATTTTGAAGCAGATTTTTCAATCGTCAAATCTAATTAAGTGCAACATATGATAGTTAAAGGGCGAATTAAAAAAGCATCGTAACTATTGCAAACCTAACAATTTTACAGAAGAAATAAAATGTTTTGAATTGAACATCGATATTCTTTCCTTTGGAGATATTTTCCATTATAGAAGTCTTAAAAACTATCTATAGATATACTTAAGAGGTCATGATTAGTGCTGAAGTTATTAAAATTTAAAAGTTTTTTTAATTACGCAATTTTTCATTTATGGAGGTGAAGGAGGTTACTGCGATTCGAAAACAAAATAATTCGAATTTGTATTACTTAATTCATTATGTTTCTTTCCAATCGAATTATGCATCAAGCCCCCAGCTAAGGAAGTTTATATTATACATGCATATAAAGGCGTGAGGTAGCCATAATTTTTAAAATGCATTAGCAGCAAAGAAAACTATAACAATTAATTGCAGCAAGCGGCCAGTTTAAAATTATTGATACCTATGTACGAAAAATAAATAAATGTCATAGATGAAATATTGACACAATTTAACACAAAGATATGAAAATTATGATCACAACCCACACATAGTTTTCTTTGTGTGCATTGTGATCATAATTTTCATTGATTACAATAAAAAAAATCTCCAAGTAAATTTACCTTATGTATTCGCTTAAGTGCTAATCATAGACCAAATGAATTTGTTAAGATTAATTATAATCAAATATAATTTTTGGATAAAGAATTTTTTCTTATAAATATAATTATACTGTTATGTTATAAATTTAATTACACAAAAATTGGTTCTAAGGTCAACTTCTGTCTGCTTGTATGCCTTTAGATTTCTTTAGATCCCTGTAAAGATTAACCAATTTTTGCCTTTCAGTCTCTAACATATTACGGGTTGCCTCAGGTAAATCTTTACGCTTTCCCTTTAATTGCTTTTTGTCAATAGCAGAACTAGATTTCGAAGATTTAATGGTTGTTTGAGAGTTAGTTTTGCCATTACTAACTTTAGAATTGTCACTCTCTCGGAAATTTAAAAGATCCTTTAGTAATAGATTGTTCTTCTTGCCAGGCTGTTAAAATAACATATTAAAATAGAAAATATTAACATACCTACAACAAGAATCACTTACTCTGGGTACTGTCTCATTTTTTTGGGCTTTTCTTGGTAGAGCCAAAATATTGGGAGGTGCATGAACTATTTCACCAAATTTAAAAACATCCCTACGATATTCCAAAATTTCCTTTTCCTTCTCCTTAAGTTTATCATTCTTATCTTCTTGTATGGCCTGTTTTATCAATTCTTTAGCTAACTTTGGATCTATAGGTTTAGCATCCTTATCAAACATCTTCTTTTTCTTTATTTTACCATTTCTTAGTTCCTTTTTCTTTTGTTTCAGCAACTCATCTATTTCATTTGGTGGCTTCTTTTTTATGGCAATCTCTCCTTTTTTAGGATCTCGTATTACTTTAACACCATATTTGGCTTCATATTGAGCCTCCTTAAGGCTTTCGCTAGTGATTCGATTAACTCTTCTTATATAATCTAAATCTTCTTCGCCTGGCATCTGTTTAATTCTCTTGAACTTATTTGAATCCACTTGAGTACATTTCTTATTATTGGGCGTAGGAAAATGCTTTTTGGGTTTATCCTCTACACCGCTACGGATACGTCTGATTTTCTGACCTCTTTCGGCCTGATCAGCTAATTTTTTAAATTGTACAAATTTGTAGGACATTTTTTGGTCATCTTTTTGGGGCGGACTGTTGACAACATTTTTAAGCCTTTGTAAAAGAAAATTTGATTATTTTACAAATATATGTATGTACATGCATTTAAATATTTAATAGTTACTTTTTCTCTTTAGTTTCTAGTTGCTTTATAGGATCACGTATACCATGATGTTTACGTACGGGAATTTTTCTTCTTCTGGCCATCCTTTCTATTTTAGCTTATAAAACTTATTTTTCTTAAGCTCACGTTTTTGTTTGTAGAGCAAAAAACCAAACGGACACATTTTTGTTTTTTATATTATCTCTAATAAGTTAGAGACTAGTTTTATGTTAGAGGTGTGAAAAATTATGATTGATTTCATGTGATCCCTATTACATTGCGCAACTTTTGTCACTGCAATTCTTCCTTAGTCGCAATTTACATAGGACAGAAACAGGGCAGACATATTTTGAATTCTCTTTTGCTCTTGCTTAAACAATTTACATTGGACATAAACAAGACAGACAGATTTTTGCATATTTTATTTTCTGTGTTATATTCTTTACATGTTGAAAAAATTCCATTTTAACACACACGCACTCTACTTAAGAAAAACTCATTAAAATGCCGCCGGCTTGAAAAATATACCTAATGTGTGGAAATTCCATTTTACGCACATGCACATTCTACTAGAAACTCATTAAAATGAGGCCGACTTGAGAAATATAAAGTGAAGCAACAAAGAAAAAAGCGAAAAGCAGAAAAGAGAAACGAAAAAATGTCCAGTACACTAGTCATGAAATACACACTATACCTCTTCAACCCCTTGCCTACAAATCTCGTCTGTCTGCCCATTTTTCTGTCTAATGTAAATTGCGACTTATAGTACGTTTCCATGGAGCCCAATATTCATGCTTAGCATACAAAATTTTGAGGGCGAAGCACCTAGTTTTGAGGTACTTTTTAAGCAACTGTGAAAAAGTTTGCTAAAACTGAAAAAAAGTTTGTTTTCTTCTCGACGATCAGTTTGAATCCACTTGCGAAACATGAATAATTTCTTACTTCTCTAATTTTTATTATAAGTCTATCTGAACTAGATCTCTTTGTTTACATAAAGATGTAAAAAAATAAAAAAAATTAAAACTGTTGTTTTTTAAATATAAATAAATAAGCAAATAAATAATATACAACTTAAAATAGATAAATAAAACGCAAGCAATCATGTAATAAATTTTAAAATCCAAACAAAACGAAGCTCATATGTGTAGTGTAAATGGTATGATTCGCAAGCATTATTCAGAGAGCGAAGCAAGTACTTCGTTTTGTCGTGGAAACTTGCTATTACCTAGTGTATATACCTGATAAAAATTTGTCTTGATAAAATTCATATAAAAAAAAAAAAACATTATTTGCAATTCTGGGTTTTCTTTATATCCCAAACAATCGTACGATTTAATCACAAAAAATCTGAGAGAATTCGATCCTACTTAAAAAATCGTTTCAAAATGGCGTTGTAGATGCCACACTATCATACAATTTTGCGACTCTGATCGCATGGAAAAATACTATTTTATGATTTTTTTCAAAAGATTATCAAATCGCACACATGCAATTTTTGAAAAATCGTACAACTGAGTATGATAGTGAATCAATGCCTTAAGTTGACATTACAGCAAACCATGCATATGAATTTGTTTGTTGTTGGAATTTAGCATTTTTATAACAAAAAAATACATAAACGTAAACAAAGTTTGGCAGCTACATAACAAAACAGACGAAGGAAAAAAATAGTCAGCTGTTTAACTAACACTACCTTGTTTATTGTGCCATGAAAAAAACAGCATTAAAAATAAAGCCTTTTTTGTATATGAAGTCTGAGTTTTGTTAAGACATGTTAATGTCTAATGGAGACGGGGGGTTTATAAATAAAGAATAAATAAAGCAAACATATGAGAAATTTTTTAAACTTTTCGGTAAGACAACCTTTTTAAAATGAACTTTTTAATTGCATGTGTAAACATGAATGCAAATTGCAAAATTTTCGTACAAAACTCGTGTGCAATTATTTGCATGTGTAAAGGCAGCGTAAATCGATGTATTTACAATATGTTTCCAATAAGATAAATCCATTTTGTTTAATGTTTAATGTTAATGACTAATGGAGACGAGGGGCAACTTTTGTTTATAAATAAAGAATAAATAAAGCAAACATATGAGAAATTTTTGAAACTTTTCGGTAAGACAACATTTTTAAAATGAACTTTTTAATTGCATGTGTAAACATGAATGCAAATTGCAAAATTTTCGTACAAAACTCGTGTGCAATTATTTGCATGTGTAAAGGCAGCGTAAATCGATGTATTTACAATATGTTTCCAATTAGATAAATCAATTTTGTTTAATGTTAATGTTTAATGGAGACGAGGGGCAACTTTGGTTTATAAATAAAGAATAAATAAAGCAAACATATGAGAAATTTTTGAAACTTTTCGGTAAGACAATTTTTTAAAATTAATTTTTTAATTGCTTATGTAAACATGAATGCAAATTGCAAAATTTTCGTACAAAACTCGTGTGCAATTATTTGCATGTGTAAAGGCAGCGTAAATCGATGTATTTACAATATGTTTCCAATTAGATAAATCCATTTTGTTTTCACAAATGCAAGGCATATTAAACAAGGTGATAGCGTAAGGGAGAGAAAATTTGAGCAAAAAATTTTTTGAATTTTTTTTATATGGATTTTGACAGTAAAATAGATATTATTCTCTCTTAAAAAACCTGATTAATGTCAAACTCCATATAAAAAAAATTGAAAAACATTTTTAATATATTCTCCGCCTTGTGCAGTCACCTGGTTAAATATGCCTTGCACAAATGCCTAACTTGTATGCAATCGAAAAGTAATCATCTCTAGTTTTCTTTTATCTTAAAAATGGCGACAAAAATTTTTCTTCTGTAGAATAATTATTTCATGAGGATTATTAAACAATAGAATTTTTGCAAAAAGTTTATACAATTTTTACAATAGTTTTTAATAAAGACAAAAAAGTTTTGAAAAACTCATAGAAAAGTCTAAAAAGGTGTTAATATACATTGAATTTTAGATACTAAAATTTTAGATACAAGAAACAACCATTACTATTGCTTAAAGGCGTTGAAAGAAAAAAAATAAAATTAAATGTGGAGTCAGTGGTCCCAATATGGTGCGGCTCCTCCGCTGCCGACAACGGCTCCACCGCCACCTCCCCAGGAACCAGGTGTGGGAACATCAGCACCACCTATCATTGGGCCAATGTTACCTTCAGCAGCGGTGGCAACAACACCAGCAGCCCCTTTGCCGGTTGCTTCGATACCCGCTGCTCCAACAACTTCTGTTGGAGCCGCTGCGATGCCTGCTGCAGTAGGAACAAATCCTTACTCTCAGTATACTGCGGCCCAATATGCAGCCATGACAACAGAACAACAATACGCTCTACAGCAACATTGGCAGCAATGGCAAAGTTATCAAGAAGAATATGCTAGATGGCATGCCCAATATGGAGAACAGGTGTGTATAGTTTCTTGCACAATGTAGTATACATCATAGGAACTTAACTAATTCTTGTTAAATAAATCTGGATTATAATATTTATTTATATAGTAGTACATAATATACTTTTAAATTCTGTTTCAATGAATTTAACATTTCATTTAAATTTTTAACAAAATCAAAACTTTTTCTTCTAAACACATTAAAGTTTACTTAATTTTTTATACAATTTGGTAATTGAATATTTTTGTTTAATATAAAATAATGATCGCTGCATTGCACTGCTTTTTGTCCGATGTAAGAAATGACCCAAGATTTCAGATTACATCGGGCATACGTCAGTTGTTCACACAGAAATTGTGGA
Source organism: Phasia obesa (assembly GCA_949628195.1). Lineage (NCBI taxonomy): Eukaryota > Metazoa > Arthropoda > Insecta > Diptera > Tachinidae > Phasia > Phasia obesa. The sequence continues at coordinate 85,424,617 of OX451218.1, forward strand.
GCTATCCCCATTTTCATTTTTTCTACCTATAAAGCTAATTGTCTTCAATTCAAGTCTGTTCAATTTCAAGCCATTAAACATATGGTTTACTTGTGTATACCATAAATATATATATAAGCGCACCAATGATATCTAGTTTATTTTAACTTAATAAATCCTTTTGGTCCTGTTTTGAAGCCCTAAAGAGGGATGAGTAGGAATATTCCTGCAGATCCACACTCTAAGTACAGTTCAAAAACCATCCCTAAGCGCGGATAAATGAGTTTATTCTCTTAATATAGCAGCTCTATAGGTCTTGCAGTCTCGGGCTGACAAGCAGCACCGCTCTTTCAGTAGGAAGGGCTGGGCAGTAACAGAGGAGATGCTTCTTAGTCTCTTCCTCGTCCTGACAACTTCAACAGAAGTCATTGTACGGAAGACTTAATCTACTAGCGTGGACACCTATAGCGTAGTGCCCTGTCAGCACAGCTACAAGTGTGCACATCTGTCCTCGAGGGCTTCTCAGAAGAACTGCTGTCCACTTGTAATCATACTGAAGCCACAGAAGCCTTGAGATCGTGCAGGTGGGCTCGATTGGTTTGCGCAGCCCCCAATAGTCCCTGCTGAAAGTTAACATTACTGTACTTAGCGGGACCCTAACAAGTTGATCTATCTCCTGATTCCTAAGGTAGGTTCCAGATCTAGCAAGTTCGTCCGCAATTTCATTACCGGGCATTCCCGCGTGCCCCGGCAACCAAGCTAGCTCCAAGTTGAAATGTCTCGCCATCTCATCTGGAGATGTCCGGCACTCACGAAATAATCTGGACGTTGTGCAAACGTCCGATAAGGAATATATCGCAACTTTGCTGGCGGTACAGTTTTGGATATCTTTGCCTTATATCCTGTGGTACCTTAGCCAGGTTTCCGCTATTTTTATGGCTGAAATTTCGGCCTGAACAGTACTGCATTGGGTTTGCAGCCTAAACTTTATCCTTATTTGGCTGAAGTGCGTAGTATATTGTTAATTATACTACAGTATGTATGGTTTCCTAGTACAGGCACTCCATACATTAGTATGGGTTTTGTCACTGTATTAAAAAGCCAGTAGGCGTTCCTAGGGCTGAAGCTGGAGTTTTTGCCTATGGCCTTCTTACAGATATAAAGGGCTATTGAAGCCTTATTTGCCCTAAATTGAACATTAAGATTCATGACAGTTTGGTGTCTAGGATAACACCCAGTTATTTTGCCCTTTCAGATAACCGGAGCTCCACTCCGTTTAGGAGCGGTAGCAAGAAAGTGGGTATATTGTTTCTTCTGGTGAATAACACAACATCCGTTTTCTGTGCATTAACACTGAGACCACTTTCAGTGTTCCACCTACTAATTTGTCTAAGCGACACTGCTACCGCAACGTCATCCGCATATGGAACAGAGTCCAGCACCATAAGCGGCGTCCCTTGCTTAGCTGCCCTATAGATTGTAAATTATTTGTAAATTATATATATTATTATATTGCCAGCGATGTCCCAATTATCAAGAATAATGTTTATTGATAACTTTTGTTATTCGATTTTGATTTTTAGATTCTTACATATATTCTTTAATTCTTGTATGTATTTATATCCAAAATAAATATGTATATTGACAAAGTAAAAATGTATATTTTTTTAATATTATAGTATAAAAGGGAAATGGAGTTGGCTCAAAAAGTAACAACCGCTGCGCCAACTACGCCTGCTATCCCGGCTACGCCAGCTACATCTGCTTATGCATCAGCATATTATCAGCAACCACCACCATCTGCACCAAGTGGTAAGATTACAGGTCAACCTCAGTTGTATACACAACCGCCACCACCCCAAGCTCCAGTTCCAGCCACAAACACATCAAACCCTACTAATTATCCTTCTTTAGGACCTGCATTAGCTTCTCAACAACAACCACCATGGCAACCACCACAGCCCCCACCATCATATAATCAACCACCACCAAATTTCAATCAGCAAAAGGTCACCGCTAATAATTCATATATGAATACACAATTCCAACAACCCCCATGGGGTGGAACACCACAGCAGGGTGGTCCAGGAGGAGCCCGACCCTCACGTCAAGGAAATTCTGATAACTCTGTGTATAACAATCGTAATGATAGTGCAAATCGTGGCGCAAATACTGCTGCTGGTCCCAACAATTGGCAAGCTCCACCAAATATAAGGGGTCAAGATAATATGAATCGTAATAATGACCCTAACAATCGGGCAAATAACTGGAATACCAATCAAAATACTGGAAATGAACAAAAAAATAACTGGAATAATAGTGAAGCTAATCGCAATTTCGGATCCAATATTAGAGGTGACTGCGATTCTAGCACAAGTTGTAATGTTGATGAAGATTTACCCTCTGATAAAAATATCCCAAGGGAAAGCGAGAATATGGCGGATGATGGCGAATTGAACAACAGTGGGGCGAATAATCGCAATGTTGGAGGGCCAAATAATTGGAATAATAGAGGAAATTATCAAGACGGGCTAGAAACTAACGATTACAATCAAGGTCAGAGGAATTGGAACGAGGGTACTTCGGAAAGTAGTTTTGGACAAAATAATCGTGGATCGAATAATAACCGTGGTCCAAACAATTGGAATGATGAACCCAATAGTCGTGGTAATAATGGACCTAATAATTGGAATGATAGGAATCCGAACAATCGTGGATCGAATGATCGTAGTTTTGGTACTAATAATCGCGGTCCCACCAACTGGAATCAGGGGCCGAATAATCGTGGATCCAATAATTGGACTGATGGTTCGAATCAGCGCGGGCCAAACAATTGGAGCGAGGGTCCTAGTAATCGTGGTCAAAATAATTGGAATGAGGGTTCCAATAATCGTGGTCCAAATAACTGGAATGAGGGTCCTAATAATCGTGGCGCGAAAAATTGGAATGATGGGCCCAATAATCGAGATAATAACGGCCGAAATGAGTGGAATGATAATCGTGATAGGAACATTGGTTCGACTAACCGTGGTCCTCATTGGAATGAAAACCGTTCATCTGGAAACAACAGCAACAACCCAGTAAATGATTTAAATGAGGGCTCTAATAGACGTGGGCCAAATGATCGCAGTTTTTATCAAAATAATCGTGGTAATAATAATTCAAATGATCGGAATGCTCCACCAAATTTTACTAGTGATAAAAGAGGACCCGATAACTCGGAAAATTGCCGCGGACGCAATGTTGGCCCAATTCAAGGAAGTGGACCTATATCTGGTGCTACTGGATCTAATGTTTCTGGTCCTGGAAATCGTCGCATTACCGACCTAGATGAAGAAATGTTTGACCGACAATTTCGTCAGTGGGAACAGCAATTTGAAGATTGGAAAAAGGCTAATGCAAACCATCCTGATAAAGCAATGTACAGGCGATACGAAGAGGAATTTGAAAAACAGCGAAAGCGTATAGCTGAAAGACGTGAGCAAATGCGTAGACGTAAATTAGAACAAATGGGGTTGGATCCAAATCAACCGCCACCAATACCGTCACCAAGTCGTTCTCGAACAGATAGTGTCGGAATTGAAAATGAAAATCCTGGTAACCCAGATATCATCAGCAAAAAAAGAAACGATTCGATAGGAAGCCAGCAAAGCTCTTATTCGAAACAAAGTCAAGAGCACAATCAAGAAAAACAATCAACAGATACTCCAGAATCACAGCCAGAAATATCTAACCATAATGTCGCTAAAAAGGACGAACCATTGAAGGGCCACAAAAACCCCGATGATGATATTAAAAATATGGATGAAGAAACTCCTAAAACTGAAATGATTAAGGAAACTTTGCCACAAAAGAAGAATATAGCAACACCCTTGGGCAAACGTAAAAGCCGTTTTGATGCGCCAACACCTGTCATAAAAATTAAGCCAATTGAAAGTACTGAGGTAATTAACTTGGATGATGACGACGCTGATATAGAAGAACAAGTCGTGGAGAATCAAGGAAACATGTCAGAAATCTTTAAAAAAGTCGACGGAATTCCTGGCTTAGATTTGACCGATGATATTTCTAATCCCACTGCGTCAATAACAAGAGATAAAGACGCACCAAAACAAGAGAATAAACCGGATCAAAATAAATTGGGTGAAAATCCAGTTCTGACTACTACAACTCCAAAGAAAATTCCGTCTTTGTTTGATATAAAGGTTGATAAACCTGATATGACTGATATAAATGATGTTAAGGAGCAGACAGCAGCACCTGTTTCATCTTCAGCTTTACCCGATTTAGCCAAAACTTTAAATGATCCAGACTTTTTAAAAAGAATTTCAGAAGCCGTTGCACATGCAAAGGGCAGCGATTCTTTAAAGTTAGATGAAGGTAACAATCGCCAATTATCGTTTTCTGAATGGCAGCAACATAAACAAGGAGATGGGGCCGAAAACAAAATTGATAATATAGATCTTGACAATACTAATTCAAGAGAAAGTTTCCGTGATAAAGGTTCCAATCGCTCGGAGACTGATGATATGAATGTAAATTTCTGCTCTAACAGCGGTGGTGGTAACAGTGGAGGTAGAGTTTTACCAAACAATATGGGTCCTAACAATAACTTTGGTCCTAACAACAACTTCGGACCCAACGGCCCTAATAACTGGGGTCCCAATGGTCCTAACAACTTAGGTCCGAATGGTCCAAACGTCTGGGGTCCGAATGGTCCTAATAATTGGGGCCCCAACGGTCCTAATAACTGGGGTCCCAATGGTCCTAATAATCGTGGTCCAAATGGCCCTAATAATAATTTTGGACCTAATGGAGCAAACAATTGGGGTCCAAATGGTCCTAATGGTCCTAACAACTGGGGTCCTAATGGTCCTAATATTTGGGGTTCTAAAGGTCCAAATAATTGGGGTCCAAATAGTTCTGAAAATTTTGGCTCTAATAACAATTTTCGTGGTGGCAATAACTTCGGGCCTAATGGGCCTGGCCGCAATTTCGGTGGAGGCGGTTCCAACTTTGGTCCCAGTGATGGTTCAGGACGTAACTTCGGACGTAATGATGGGGCAGGACGTAATTTCGGAAATAATGGATCTAACTTTGGATCAAACGAAGGATTTGGCCGTAATTTTGGGCGCAATGATTCAAACTTTGGACCCAATGACGGACCTGGTCGAAATTTTGGAAGTGATGGTACTAATAGTGGTCCCGGCTGCAATTTTGGACGTGATGGTCCTAATTTTGGACGCAACGATGGACCTGGTGGCAATTTTAGCCGTGATGGTCCTGATGACAATAGGCGTAATAGAGGTCGTGGTGGCTCAAATGATAGACGTGGTGGCTCAAATGATAGACGTGTTGGCTCAAATGATAGACGGGGTGGTTCAAATGATAGACGTGGTGGCTCAAAAAATAGGAGCGATAGTGCTAACAATAAACGCGACAATTCAAATAATAGAAATAATCCAAGCAACGATTGCACCAACTCTGATGATCCTGGTAAAAACAACCGAAACATCAACAATCCGTTTAGACGTAACGATGGCCCTATGGTTACAAACTTAGAAGCAGATGATGGTTCCAAGTTAAAAGATCAAGCCGACTCATGGATTAAAGGGTAAGTTACTTTACAATTTTTAATACCTTTTTTTAGGGTAGTTTTTTACAAAAAGAAATATATTCTTCCTACCAAAATAACAAATCGCTGAAAATAGATGTCCACCAGTCAGTCTGCTGCTACTTTAATATTATATCTCAAAACTATACTCCTGGTATTATTCATCTTCTACCACAATATAAAAGATGCGATTGCCGTCAAATATTTTCCAATGGCTTTCGTGTTACATATTTTTGTATTAAAGTATGTATAATTAGTATTCAAAATTAATACCAAAAGCTATAAATCACAAAAAAATGAATTTACTTCTTTTGTAAAAGAAAAAAAATTATATTTTTGAAGAAATTAGTTGTGCGATTTACCCACTGTTGAACGAGAGACAAACATTTCCACTTTTACTACGTATTAAAGTGATTAGTTTCGCTTTACATTATATAAAAGATAAGATAATGCTCTTATTGTAAGTTGCATTCGACATTCGCTGCTTATCGAACATCGAATGTCAAATTCGAAAATTTCGTTGTGTAACGAATTTTCAATCGAACATAATTTTACTTGTGTCAGTTTGCGTGTGTCAGTTTGTAAATTTTAGGTTCTATTATGAGCAAATTTCGATCTTCGAGCTGATCGACCGAATTTTCATTTGATATTATGACGCACATTCGATAAAAATAGCGTTATTGTGAAATTGACTCAATTCGATTGTCCATAATAGTAAAAAGATCAGCTGGCACTATAAATAATTATTGTTTTACTAATTTATAAAGAAAAAATGTTATTAATTATTAATTAATTTGACCACGACGGAATTTAGTTTGATGATTCGTCTAATAAAGATGAATGGTCGTTAAAACTTTCCATTTTTTGCCGCTTGAACTTTTGAATATACACCCCTGATCAAAATAATAGATACACCGACAAATTTTAATATATTTTACTTCATGGTTCAAGGTTTTTTCGTAAATCTTACATGGAATTCTTTACTTTTAGGGCGATTTACATTCCTTTCGAAGTCGTTTCCGAACAAATATATCTTAGTTTCATCACTCTATAAAATACTTCTCTATTTTCTTTGACCTTCACGTCCGGTCCAATTTTTATGTAATTTTTTGCAAATTGTAACCCCATCGCCAAATTTTTGTTTTTTTTCTCATTAAAGGAACTTTTCTAGCTATCCTATCCGGAAGATTAGCCTTTTGTAAGCGTCGCCGAACTGTTGGAGCCCTTACAGAGTTTCCGATTTCGGCAGAAATCTTTCGATGCCTCGCAGAGGTTTTTTGAAACCTTACATGTCTATCTATTGCTATATTGTTTCTTAACGCTTCTTGAACAAAACAAAGTGATATGTTAAGACACTTAGCAATTTCTCATAAAGATTTTCCAATATTACGCACTTCAACAACAACGCTCTGTTCTTCTGTAGTACAGTGCATATTTGGACCCATCTATAAAATAATCTAAGGATACATTCAAATTATTTTCTTTCTAATAGGGATTACTTACCACGTTCTTTAGAAATATTAAAAAAAAAATTGTTTTAGTTATGAATTTGTGTTTAAATTGTACGTGTATCTATTATTTTGATGAAAGAAATTTTGACTTTAAACAATAAAAATTATTTTTTTTTATAACGGAACTTAATATTTTTACGCTTGCTTGATTTAGTGACATGTTTCTAAAATATTAAGAAACTGTAGTAAGTTACCAGAAGGATGAAAAATCATAGCTTAAAAGAGGTACCCGCTAGCGTAGCTATTATTTTGATCAGGTGTGTTGTTTTGTAATTAAAACCTTACATCTGAATGAAATTATAATAACATAATTTACTGCTGGCATTTGTAAAAACAAAAACAATAAAAAATTTACAAATGCTTACATTTTCATTTAGTTTTATAAACTCCTACACAGTATCGAAAGCAAAATAGTGTTCAATTAAAAATTCGCTATACAACGAAGTTTTCGACAGTGCTGCCAAGTCAGAATACGAATATAACATTCAATATTCGATGTGCGATAGCCAGCGAAGATGGAAAATCGAATGCAACTCCTAATAAGAGACAATATCGTCACACTTATGTTATTTTTTACAATTATTTTATATATTCGTTTTACAATTATTCAAGGTATAAAACCTTCTTGAGCTTACATTGTTTTTTTTTTTTTACTTGTAAATACATAATTTGAAATATAAATGATAAGATCCTTTGTTGATATCGATTTGACTGTTTTTTTTATAATTAGAAATTAAACCTTTTGCTTGTCTTGGTTCAATAGTAGTCCCGTTTTCTCTTTTTTTTTTGTGATAATATGAAGAAACATAAACCAGTTAACATTTGGAATTTATTTTCCATTTTTTTCGTCTCTTTTCATTGCAAAACTTATTCTATCGAACACTAATGCGGTGTTAATAGCGGCAATGGTAAACCTAAAATTTTAAATGATAACAAAAAGATGAACAGGAATCGTCGTAATTAAATCGAAAAGAACAAAAAATACGTATAGGTTTTGAACATGCTCTTTCCCTGTCTCTCAACCAATGAATCACGTACAATTCTGTTCTTTCATTAACGCTTTTTGGTGTACAGCTTTGCTGTAGCGTAACAATACCATCTGAGAAATGTAATCAGTAAACCAACCAACATAAATATTAATAAATTTTAAATAATTATTTTACTTAATGTTTAAGTACATAAATAGAAGAAAAGCATTAAAAATTTAAATAATAACGACATCTTTTCGTTTAATGGAATTTTGGAGAATAAATGTTATGAATTATTCATTTTACTTTAATGAACAAAATATTTAAACTATTGGTGTGTTTATTTTTTTTCCTATAAATAAAAATTTTAGGGTTTTGACAAAACAAAAAGTTATTGGACTAATTCCAATAGTTTTTACCTTTACAAAATTATGTAAAAATATTGTAAAATTTACCCAATAACTTTATTATCATTTAAACATTACAAGATATCATTTGTCCATCCGCCTATTTTAAATATAGAAGAGTCTTTCAAATAAACTATTTGTGTTACTGAAAACTTTAATTTATGGGGGATATAATTTAACTTTTTTTTAAAGATAACAATCTGTTAGTAATATTGATATTAAAATATATACATATCCTATACTCGTACATACATAATTAACAGAAAAAGAACAAGTTCTGTAAAATTTTAAATACGATCTCTCGATTGCAGTATATTTTAATAAATACAATATTAGGAAAATCATCTAAGGAAATAATAACAATCTGTTTATATGCTTATGCGTTTATGTGGACGTTAAAAACTTAAATTTTACGCTATATCTTTATTTACTTACTTTACGAAATAGTTTTTTGTTTTATAAAAGTATGTTGTAACTTAAAATTATCAGGCATGCCATGAAGAACGTTCGGAATTGATTAATGAATGAATTGATAAGTATGAATTCAGGTTTCTTACATTCCATTCGTTTGTCGAAAAAAAAAAAAAATAAAACTGTTTTTGTAAATATAGCTGGTCACATTAATAAGAATTTGCCAAACTTTAAACAAATATAAATAATAATTGCAATCTTAAACACAAGGTTGAAAACCGATACCATTATTAATACCGCCATCATTCACGCATATACCATTTTGCAAATGATATACAGTACGAGTTCGGTTTGCGCTGCTGAAAGGAAATCGGAGTTGTTGCTTTTACTGAAATGTTGCAATAACCGACCATTAAAAAAGCAAAATAAAAATCAAAATTTTTTATCGTAAAATCACTTCTTTTTATTACCTTCACATAAAAAATTCATATATTAAGCAAAGTTAGGTAAAATTAATACCAATCTTACTTTTATTGCAAGAAGTGAACAATGTCGCAATATAAAAATTCCATCAGTCGCTGTCGGGCATTTGCCGTGTTAGCATCGTTAAGTCTACAGTGTGTGTTTTTCGCGCTCTCTTTATCGGGTTTTTGTAGAAACACAGTTAAGCTCTACAGTGTGTGTTCTTCGCGCTCTATTTATCGGTTTTTTGTAGAAACACAGTGAACTTTTTTTGCTTTTTTTCTTATTTAATTATTCGATCTTTGCAAATACAAAGGGTAATAAGGAACTTTTATTATGGATTGGGGGCTTCCCCCAAACACAAATCGGTTTAGGGAACTTGGTTCCTCAACTGAAAAGGGCAGAAATAAAAATAAACGACTTCGTGCTGAGGAATTTCTTCCTTTGCCGCAAGTTGCTAGTAACGAAGAACACCTTCCAAGATACTCAACAATACCAACAATACCAACAAAAGCAGTAACAAGTTGAACGCGGACTAAACTTTATAAGCAAAGAAAGATTAGAGGTCACAGAAATGAGAAGTGGCGATCTATTAATAAAAGTACCAAATAGGAAAGTTGCAGAACAATATCTAAAGGCGAGCTACATAGAATGTATTCCTGTTAAAATCATATTACACAAAACACTTAATACAATCCAAGGACGCATTTTCTCAAGAAAAATCATCGATATTCCTGAAGAAGAGCTTTTAGATTCACTTAAACCACAGAAAGTGGTCGAGGTAAGAAAAATTCTAAAACGTGATGGTAATGATTTGAAACCAACTGGAGCAGCAGTTATTACATTCGACCTGATGTATCGCCCAGAAGTTCTGAAACTTGGGTGGGAGAGAGTGCCTGTAGAGGAGTACATTCCCAATCCCATGAAGTGCCAAAATTGCCAGAAACTTGGACATACCAAGAAACGTTGTCGCAGTGTAGAAATATGTAAGGAATGTGGAACACCGCCACCACACACCCCATGTCTACGTAAATACTGTGTGAATTGTCAACTTGAAACACACTCATCGAATGATCCAGACTGTCCAACATTCTGGAAGCATAAATCTGTAAATTATATTCGCATATCGAAGCGATGCACAAATCGTGAAGCCTGGGAAACCTACAATGACAACCCAACACTTAATACTTTAAAACCTAAAAAGAAAAATTCGCAAATATACGCGCAAATACTAAACGAAAAAGCATCTAAAAAAATGGCGCCAACAGAAAGTCAACAACAAAAGAAAACTGATGATAATTCACAACAGATTAATACCAGAACAAATGAACTTGCAAAAACAAACGTACACACAACAAACTTCACCAGCGAAGCCTCAAACGTCAAACAATTTTTCTCTGCCACCAATATGAACAAAAACAACACAAGTCTCGCGTCAATACTAACTACACCTGAAATTACTATTTCAACTGCTACACTGAACGATCAAATGCCGCAAACAGAACTCAATACACATCCAACTTTAGAACAATCATCAACAAATTTTTCACAAGAAAACCAAACAAATGACAACACCTTCTTCTCTGCTGCAGACTTGACAACTAGAAGCAATTCACCACGCACCTCACTTAAATTTAAAACAACAGATTATGATTGGCTTAATAGTTTATCTGATGATGACAAATTTTCAGATATTGACATCAATCCAAACTACGACCAAAATATAACTGAACACGATATGATTGATGATATAAATACAAGTTTAGAATTACATTCTACATCCAACAACCAAATTGTATAAAACACATCCAGAATTAAATGCAATAGCGTCACCTAATACCTTCAAAAAAGTAAAAAATAGCAAAAAGGATGGAAAAAAATAATTTAGAAATTTCAATGGATATCGAACTAAAACTTCTACAATGGAATATTCAAGGGTTTATCACCCACAAATATGCACTTGAACTCCTCATCGCCACACACAAGCCTAATATAATCGCCCTTCAAGAGACACGCATTATAGACAAGAATAAACATTTACTTTTTATACCCGGCTATAGAGTTTTCCACCATAACAAGGATTTCACATATCCAAAATCTGGTATCGTATTTTTAGTTAAAAATAATATTAATGTTACACATCACAGTAATTCATCTGATGACCTTCTTTTTCAAAAAATAATTATAAAGTCTAAAGGTGCGTTTAGACTGTGCTAATATTTGTGCAAAATCATAAAAATTTTGTTTGTCCTAGTGTAAACACTCGAATTTGTTAGCCACCAAATATTTTTCGACTGTTTGTTGGCTAAATAAATCTTTGTTTGTGAATAAAGCTTTGCATAGTGTAAACACTTTGTTAGCACGTCGTTACAAATATTTGGCTCGATATTTTGTTTGTTCTCACAATATTTTTGGCGGAACAAATAGCGACAAATAATTGTAGAAACGTTTGTTGCCAACAGTGATTTTTGACACTGCCTAACATAAAAAATAGAACAAAAAATTTATTAATTTATCAATTTTTTTGTATAAATTTTACACAACCTTTATAATTATAAAATACGCTTCCTGAATTCTTAGGAGCCACCATCACCACGTGCTTGCTATCTACGGCACCAAGGCAGTTTGGAAAATTCCATTTTTCAAGAAACTCATCTGCAACGCTTTTCCACTCCTCTTCGTTCGACGGAACCTTTTAATTAAAGAAAACGTAATTGAAACATTGCAACTAAAAATACTGTTACCTTCATAAAATTTGCTTTTAAAACATTATAAATAGCATCGCACACTTCTGGCACAATTCCTAATATCGTGCATGGTGGAATCCTAAAAACATATTGCAGCGACGAGAAACTTTCGCCAGTGGCCAAATATCGCAAAGTCAGAGCCAATCTTTCAGAGGCAGATATTGGTTCCCTCAAGTGTGTGGTTTTCTTTGTTATAATCGGCGCCACTAGATGCAGCTTTATTTGAAAAACATTAACATATATTTTTAATGTTAATATGTTGAATAATGTAATCAAGTTACCAAGTAATCGAAGTCATTTGAACCCATGCGCACAAAGTTTTTATGCAGCGAAGGTTCTTCAGAACGTAGTTCCTTCAGAAGTTTTTGGCAATATCCTTTCATTTTACGACGCTGCACCCAAGCTCGAACCCACATTCTTCTGGATCTTCTTTTTTTCTTTTTGCTGGGTTTCTGAAACTGCTATAGCTCCAGCAGTTATTAATAATAAATCTTCAATATCACTGTCACTAAACATTTTAACTTTTCACGTTGCTTCACAAACACAATTTGATACTATTTGGCAGATGGATTTCATAAACATAACAACAACATTATTTGACTGATGTTTGTCATACACACCGGACAAATAAAATTATTAGTGCAGTCTAAAGGGGTATACAAATATTTGTACCAAACATGGCTGACACAAAATCTTCTGTTATTTGTGCAAATAAAATTCAAACAAATATTAGTGCAATCTAAACGCATGCCCAAACATTAGTAACAAACCATACTATTAGCCCAAACCATTATTTGTTGTATTTGGACAAATATTAGCATAGTCTAAACGAACCTTAAGGCAGAAATTCATATCACCAACGTTTACAAAGAATGTGACATCAAACTAACAACACATATGATTGATAACATCTGCCAACCTAATAGCGCCCACAATATACTGATTGGTGATTTAAATTCGCAAAACATTTTATGGGGTTCAACCACAAATTCTAGTTGCGGTAAAATGTGGGAGAATTTCGCCGATGACAGAAATTTTGTGATTCTTAACGATGGTTCGCCTACTTTATTGAATACCAGAAATACCCTGACCTCTGTCGATGTCACAATGTCAAGCACAGACTTAGCGCCCTCCTTAACATGACACGCCTACCCATGCCTGAAGTCAGCGACCATTTCCCTATTATAATTAGTAACAGGAAAGATAAGATAAAGAAGTTGTTTATTGCACGATTTAATGACACTCAAGCAAACTGGCCTATTTTTGCTGAAAAAGCTTCCCAAGTAAGTAATCTTTTTCCATTGTCCACAAACATAAACAAAGAGGCAGCTCAAATCAAACGCATTATTATAACATCGGCAAATAAGAGCATCCCTTTAAGCAAGAGACCAAAGGAGAAAAACAATCCTGTTTGGTTCAACTCCAATATTGCGAAATTAATGAGGATGAGACAAAATGCGTGGAGAGATTTTAGAAGATGCCGTAATCAATCCAACATCCTGGAATATAGAAAAAAGTGTGCTAAAGTAAAAAGAGAGTGCAAAGTTGCAAAAAAGAACACTTGGGATAACTTTCTGAATTCCTTGAAACCAACAATGGATATTCGTTTCTTATGGAGAAAGGTCAACAATTTAAGGTCGGATAGAATGAACAATTTTCCACCTATTTGTGCCAACAACAACAGCTTTTTACACCCACAGGAAATTGCTGAACAATTTGCTATATATTGGACTTCAATTTGTTCGGATGACACATTGAGTCCTAGCGTACTAGCATCAAAGCGTAATTTAAAAATCGGAAGTCTCATTTCAAGCGCTGTTGTTCATGAATCGATTGCTTCTAAAATAAACGTTTCGGAACTCGAGAACATTTGAAGAACTCTTAAAGGATCAACACCGGCTAGGGATAAGATAACTTACTCGATGGTTAAAAACTTGCCCATAGAGCTCAAAATCCGTCTGTGCACTCTTTACGACAACATTATCCAAAACGGAATATATCCTCACGACTGGAAAACGGCGATTTTAGCACCTATCCCTAAACCTGGGAAAAATCCTGCCAGCTTGGACGGTTACCGACCGATTTCGCTCTTACCAGTCCTCTCTAAAGTTTTGGAAAAAATTTTAGCTCGAAGGTTATGGAGAATAGCTTTGGTTCAGGCCCCCAAAATTCAACATGCTTTCATACCCCGTCACGGGGTTTATAGCATATGTCATCAGATGGAGGAAGTTCTGCGTAGAAACTTTAAAAAACGCGTTCATAGTCTGCTATTATCAGAAGATATCGAGAAGGCCTTCGACAGGGTTGTTTATACCTTTATTATTCAAGAGATGAATGCGTGGGGAATTCCTAAAAATATTATGCAACTTATAAGATCTTTTCTGTCTCATCGCAACGTTTGCTGTGAAAATTGACGGATATTTTTCCATAGCAAGAGCTATTGATAATGGAGTTCCGCAAGGATCACCATTGTCTGTTGTCTTGTACACAATTTATGCCAACTCTTTGGCTAGGGCAATAAAGACTGTCCCGGGCATTGACTACGTTGGTATATACGCAGACAATATTTTCGCAATTTCTTCAGGGAATCAAAGAGAAGCAAATTTAAATCTAAACAACTTAGACAATGTTATCAACAAATGGGCTAATGACAGAAGCGCCGTTATACCGGCTGAAAAGGCAGAGATTCTTCACGTGTGCAGAAATAGAAGTTGCTCTCTGAACAGAGTGAACATTAGAAATGTTGATATTGCAGTAAGTAATAAAATGAGGATCTTGGGAATTCTTTTCTCAAGAAATCTTCTTTGGAACGCCCATGTGACATACGTGTCAAAAACTGAGTAAAGTCAACAATCTTCTTAAGCTTATTTGCTCACGCAACAAAGGGCCACATTTTAACACTGCTCTGAATATATGTCAGTCGCTTGTGACTGGAACTCTTTTGCATGGAGTTACTATTTATGGGTGGACTGCAAAGAAAAATATTAGAATGCTAGATACTGCCATGAATAATTGTTATAGAACTGCATCTGGTTTACTAAGAACAACACCTTTGGAAAAACTTAGAAGTGAAGCAGGCTATCAAAGTTTTGAAAATTTATTAGAAAAAAATGCTACTAATATGGCAGCCAGGGTTATAACAATTCCCACCGATGGACTCCATGAAACTTTTTGGACAAATCTGGACTCGTATGATCCGAGTGTAAACTCTGCCATTACGGAAGTCATTAAACTTCTCAAGAAGCGAAACATATTCTTGCCTGAAGAACCTTACTTACTACCAGAAGGCAACAATTTTGCTTTAACAGACACAAGCCTTAGTACTTTTAACAAAAACAATATAAGCCCAGTAGTATTTAAACAAATTTTACATAACAAAATACTAAATTTCAAGCCCGATATGGTGATATTTACTGACGGTTCTTTTAACAACGATGTCACTACATATTCAGTTGTTCAGCAAACTGGTCCAACAACATTCAACACAATTTTCAAAGAAAGATTACCTGACAATGCTGGAGTTTTCTCTGCAGAACTAGGTGCCTTAAAAGCTGCAATAGGTCATGCAACCGAGAAGAAAACTAGGACAATTATTTGCACTGACAGTCTCAGTGCAGTTAAAGCTTTGGCCAATAATAATAATGGTTTATATGATACTGTTATCAAGTTGCCCTCCGGTCAACCACAGTTATTAATCATATGGGTTCCGTCCCACATTGGTATCGAGGGAAATGAGGTGGCTGATAAAGAAGCTAAGAGCGCCCTAGAACTACCACATGTTACTCATATACCATGCTTATCGAATGTCATTTCTGGCCAATTTAGGAGCCTGCAAAAAGAACTCCAACCAACTCAACCAAGACCAATTTATAACCCCCAGTTCACCAGAACCGACTGTGATAGCTCGATTGAGAACAGGTAAAGCTGTTTTTAATACTCAAAACTATTTCAACCGAAGTGATTCTGATAAATGCTCTCAATGTGATGCTCCCTTGTCTGTTAAACATATTTTGACTGAATGCGTCTTATCGAAAATTGGCGAAAACCTGATAGAGCTAACTGATTGTTCAAGTCTGAAAATTTTGGATCCTATTAAACGTGCACTACAAACGCACGGTATTCAAGTATAGAATAAAAAGTTCTTTTTTCCATTGTTTTAACACATCTATTTTTATTATAATTTATCTTTTTCCTCAAATTAATTTTCTTTTAATATTTATTTCTTTTTCTTGATTTTCGTTCATAACCTTTCCTTATATTAACACATCATATAATTTTATATTAATAATATTATCTACTCTTGGTGCGCATATGGTCTAGCTACCCGGCGCCTTTAGTATACTTTTTAAATTAATTTGAAATGTATATTTTTATAAATAAATAAATAAATAAATAAATAAAAATTCCAATTTTACTTCAAAAGGAATTGCATTTATGCAGCATCTAAAAGCTGCACCATCAACGAACAAATCAGTGGTTTGCGGATTAATTCAAGAATAAATAGACGCAGTTGCTATGGCCTTTAACATGGCTCCTGATCAATGTGATCTACTGAAGTCCTTCATTAGATATAAGTGCACTGTTCCACTTAAGTTGAAGTATTTGATGGTATGTTAGGGAGTTTCTGGTATATTGTTTTCGGCTAACTAACTTTAGTATATCTTGCGCACGGTAGTTTTGTAATTAGCTAATCTTATACTTAATTTAATCCAATATTAACTGATGTTGATGTTTTTAAGTGGTTAAACAACCACTTAAAACCTTGTTGTGTTTCCCTAATCAATAAAAAAATGGCAACATTTTTGTGTAAATGTCATCAATTAATAAATAAAATGTTATCAACTTTTTACGTTTTCTAAAAAATTATTATCCTTTTTGTATTTTTTTAAATGCTTATATTTTGACATATAAGTATGTATGTATGAATGTTTGTGTGTTTTTATTTTTATATTTAAACCACAAACATTGGCACATTAGTTTCTGATTTATAAAGTTGTTCTGCTATATCAAAGTGCCTGAAATATAATATTTATTTTAATCAAAAAATATTAATTTATTGTTTTTTTGTGTTATTTTTAACTTTAAAATGATCAACACTATAGGAGCGTAGACTTACGACAGACACCTAGGGTATGTGTTAACACTACGTTTCTAAACAAAAAAGAGACAAAAGCTGCAATTATCGAGGCTTTTTTTGTAAAAACTTGCACTTATAAAGACTAATGTAAAGAAATTACCTGTTGCGCTAATCGGGATGTTGCTGTAATCGGTGGTTGCGCAAATCGAGTTCGCTCGAGCGGTACAGAAATTCCGTTTTCTTTAATTGCATCAGTCTACCGTGTCTGTATAAAAACACAATTAGCCATTAAAAATGATAAAAATAACCATATTACACGTTTGTATTAAAAAGTTTTCTTAAAATATACAGCTATAGACATATAAATGGAACATTTTAGCATGAGTTCTGTCATTTTAGCATAAAAATGTCGTTAAAACAGTTAATTAGCAACAGTTTTTTTATTTTTATAAACTTAAACTAAAATTCATTCTTATCAAAAAAAAAAAAAAAAAAAAAAAAACAATATTCTTTTAAGTATATACGAACGAGTACACCACTAAAACGACATGGACAATAAGTGGCACTATATTCAATAAACAGAAAAAAACTTTTGTTGATTGTTTGGTTCATACTACTATTTCATTATATCCAAATTTATAAAAATTAAAGCTTACATGAAGTATTCTTTATGACAAATTTTGTATGAAAATATTTAGTGCGAAATCCTTTGCTTCTGATGACAGCTTATTTTTTAACCGACTTCAAAAAAGAAGGAGGTTATCTATTCGTCTGAATGTTGCTTTTTTTTATGTATGTAACCGCAGAACTCAGCCATTTCTGAACCGATTTTAAAATTTTTTTGCTTTATTTGAAAGGTTATGCTTCAAGGTTGGCCCCATTTTAAAAACAGTTCCTTATATTAAAAATTAAAGGGTGTCCCCATACAACATACATGTTTTTTACGTGTATTAAGAACCGTAAAGGGCAGCAAATTAAAATTTTAAAAAATTGCGTGAAGCTATAGCTCCCAACAGCAGAAATTAATAAAAAAATAAATTTAAAATTTAAAGGGTGTCCCCATAGGTGACATAATATGACCTATTTGGGTCTATCTTTTGAACCGTTATAGACTAAACCTTGAAAATTTGACAGAATGTCGACTACTACGACCGTTGTAATAAAATGTATAAATACTCAAAATTTTAAATTAAAGGGTGCTCCAATAGTTCATTTAATTTGATGTATATGGCCATACTTTTGAATAGTTGTACACAGACCGCTGAAATTTACAAAGAACCTGTAGTGCTAAGTCAGCTATAACAAAAAGTATAAAATTTTGAATTTGGAACTTAAAGGGTGTCCCAATAGTTAATGTAATTCTATGTATGTGGCCAAACTTTTGAACTGTTAGAGACAGACAGCTGATATTTACAAGGAACCTGTATTGCAAAGTCCACTATAGCAACTATACAATTTGAAGTTAGAAATTAAAGGGTGTCCCCATAAATTACGTAATTTGATCTATATGACCCTATCTTTTGAACCGTTAAACACAAACACTTGAAAATTAGGCAGAATGTCCACTACTTTCTCTGGTATGATAACAAATATAAATATTTGGAATTATAATGTAAAGGGTGTCCCAATAGTTCATGTAATTTGATATATATGGTTAAACTTTTTAACCGTTATAGACAGATAGTTGAAATTTATAAAGAATCTTTGTGACCAAGTCCTCTATAACAACAGGTCTTTAATTTAACATTGTAAATTAAAGGGTATCCGAATAGGTGATGTTATTTGATCTGTGTGCCCATATCTTTGAAACCGTTATAGACAGAGGCTTGAATGGTGTCCCCATACAAGACGGATGCTGGTGAAAATAACTTAACTTTTAAACAGTAATAGGGAGAGGCTTGACATTCAATAGTCTTTATTTTTTCCCTCTAATTTTGGCGCATCTTTTATTTGGTTTAAATCTAATTCTTACAGATTACTTCTTACATTTTTAGTTTAGAATTGGTGCCCTTCTATCTGTTTTGAAGTCGGTTTTTTTTGCAAGAATTATTTAACGATAAAAATAAAACTCATAAAAAAGTTTTATTTTATTACGGAAAAATTAAATTCCTTTTTTAAAACTTTCATTTTATTTTTTATTTTCACGTTTAAAATATGTAACTGTTTATTTATTTATTTATTTATTTATTATTGATTTTCTAATACAACAAGACAAATTATCTTATAAATTATAGTATTAGAATCAGGATAGTCAGAATAATTTAATACAAAATTTAGACAAGTTATCAAAATTTACACAAATACATAATTAATAATTGATTAAATATGAAAAAAAACATAAAATAAAAAGAATAATTAAAAAAGAAAGTAATAATAATATTAAACTTGGATAAAACTTAAAATTGAAAAAGAGAAAAATTAGTCATTTAAGTGGTTGTTAAGTAATTTCCTAAAAAAACTGTTTTAAATAATTTTTTTTATTTAATTCTTAAAATAACTGTTATAAAATAATTTTTTGATATTGATAACTGTTATTTACGGTCGCTGCTTCTAGGTGAACCGAGAATTTAACTCTTGTCATTTAGGACGATGAAGATCCTGCCATCTCTTCTATTCTATTAGTTTCTGTTTCGTCATTCCATAACACGTTTTTCCAAAAATTAATGGCATTTTCTTTATGGGTTCTGGCAAAGGTTAATCTTTTTGAAATATTTTTTTAGAGTAGTTTGGTTTTTCTAAATATGTACCCAAGCAAATTTGCTTCATTTAATCTTCTCCCGGCAAGCCTCCTAGATATTTCCAAGTTCAAAGATTTATTAATATTGATCAATTTTTACCGTTCTTACTAAAGCTGCATCCGTTAATTAGTTAATATATCTAAATGTACCATTTATATGTATGTCTATAGCTGTATGTACACACAGTGCATGTAATTAAAAAATGAATGAATTGTTTTTCGAGCCTATTCCACCTGTTAATTTGTTAAAAAATCAGCAAAGAACTATACGCATACCGATATAAATTTAAGTAAAACATGGTACAAATACCGATACCACCGTTATGCATTGCTTAAAACAAACGAATTTAAAATTTCGCACAAATCTGGTAAGAAAAACTAACAGTTAATGTAGGAACTGTGTATAAATCATACATGGGAGAAATTCATTTCATTGACTAATGCTAATAAATATTTTTCCATTACCATTAATTTCAATAACGATAATGGCTTTTAATGAAACACTCGTTAGTAATTAATTATAAAAACAAAATCATTTAATCATCAATGATTAAATAATTTCAAAACATCATTAACAGCCGCATTTTAACACAAAAAAGAATAAATTTACTATCGAGCAATGACAAACCTTGTACAGCAAGATGTTGATAATCTTGTCAGCATCAGTTTTAAATAGGTGTCATGTACAATTTACAACATATTATAGTTTTTTTTAACAAAATTTGGAAATTTGTGTCGGAATGTAAACTAATACATATTTGTGTTTTTATGCATAGTTATTAAAAGCTACAATGATCATAAATTTATGTTTTATAGAAACAATTGCTTTTTCATCAAACATAATTAATAAAATGGTGTAATCATTTTATTAACATTGGTTAAAACAATTGAAAAAAAAAAACAGTAGCATTAAATGTTAGTTGAGAATTTTGTCATTGTAATTACTTTAAATAATGCTAATGAATATTCAATGCTAATGAATAATTTGATATAAATGAAATATTTTCTTTTACCTTAGTAATCTTCTTGTAGGTGACTGGCCCGACAAATGATTAAAAGCATTTTTCTACGACGAAAAAATAAATCTTTAGTTTCATACCGGCTGGTCTATTTTCATTTAGACTTAAGTTTTGAAATGGGAGTTGTAATTCTTAGGGGGTGGGGGTACGCCACGTTTGTCTAAAGTAGGACAACGCGGTTATAAAAAAGAAAATCAAACCGATTTTTAATTTGTGCTACTAAAAACTTTTCAACATACATGAGCTATTTCCTACAGTTCAGAACATATTTGAATTTTAAAAACCTTCCTTAGTTTAGTTTAAGTTTTTTTCTCAGCAGCGTAATGATTTTCTTAAAATTGATATGCAATATAAAGTTTCTATAAAATCAGACTAGCCGTTGAGAAACTATAGAGATATTTTCATTTTCTTTTGCTAAACCCCTATTGTGTATCATAGTAAGTTGTCCTCCTCAGCAGGAGGTGCGTATGTTTAGAATTAAATATATTATTTGGACTATGGCATGAACCTATCAACAATATAACGGTCCAATTTATACAGCAATGGCTGTAAAACAGTGGATTTGAAATGAAAATAATGATAATGAAAATGCTTTTTTATCATTTACAAATAAACATTTAATTGACTTTTAATAGATTTAATTGTCTTGAAAAACTGTTTTTTACTTATAAAAGTAAAAGCAATAAAAAGTAAAAAATAGGTAAAAAAATTCTTTTGGATTAATAAATAACATGATTGCAACTATTAAAGAACAGAAATTTCATAATTGTTTGAAATTTGGCTTTTAGGGCTTGACATTTTTTAAATGTTGTTTCTTATTTATGTGGCCAGTAGTGAACTTAAGCGTTTAAAATTGCGTTGTGAAAAAAAAATATAAATATAAATCAAATCCTTATTTTAAATAGTATATAGTTAAAAAATTAAAAATTTATTAATTGAAATACCCGGCATGCCCATAAAACTTGAACATATTTACAAGCACCTCCGACTTACAGGTTTAAGGGTCATTGTCTGCTCAACAAAGAGGCTTCAACAATACCAAAAAATCAAATAATTTGTTAATCCGCTATCACAATTCGTATTTTGATATGGTCAGGATGAATGGAAGTCTTTCATGCAGCTGAGTTTTAACAGTATTTTGGAGTTTGGGAAATGCACCAAGGATAACTAACTATAACTGCAAGCTAATATATGACAGAGATCAAATGCTTTTTTAAACACCAAATCTAGGTACAATAGATTGAGTTGATGGTACATCTAGCTGGCTGAGACCTCTAATGATTCTATCCTCTTCAAACGTCGTCTAAGGTTCATGTTTTTCAAGAGATTTGAAAAACCGTAAATTTGGCGATTAAATTAAAACATATTGTTTTTGTATATTAATATATCGCACTTGTTCCTCAAAAGCGTAACAACTCAAAATTTTTAAATTTTAACTTTTTGCAAAAAACCAAACCACAGAGGTCATATCTACCCACTGTAAAAATCTCCCTTTGATTTGTCTTCTATTCCGTGCAAAAAACCGTTATGACCCTCTTTGTGTTTTTAGAATAACTACTTTAGTCTCAATTAACGGAAACAGTTTTTGACCTCTACTGAAAATTCATGAATTTTGAGTTGTTACGCTTTTGAGGAACAAGTGCGATGTGTATATGTATTTGTTCTGAGAAGTATTTTTTGTTTGTTTAAATATGGTTTCCAAAGAAAACTGCATTTTATTTGTTAGGGTAAAAGCTAGTTCCTATACGCATTTTACTGGTTGCTTAGACCAGATCGTCAGGAAACCTGTTGTTTTTAAGAATTTTATTACTTATAGAGTATTTTTACGTATAGGAACTAACTTTTCCCCCAACAAATAAAATGCAGTTTTATTATAAAATGTTATGGGAAATAAGCATAGTATTAAATAATTAATAATTAAAATTCCGAAAAATTGTATTAATAAATATGGTTTCATTTCGGAATAAAATCGCTAACGTATTGTAAAAAACCAAAATGCGGATTTAACTTCCGGACGGTAATTAATTCGGTGACATGTCCGATTTTTAAATTGATATTTTTTTATTCTAATTTATAAAGGATTAGGTTTTTGAATATACTTTTTTTACGCTGATTGACTTGATATACATACATGTCTTTTTTATCTTTGATTTTTAAAATATAAATTTAGGTAAAGGTAAGCTCTACTAAGCGGTCTCGGCAAATATACCAATCTGCCGACTAATGTTTCCCCAGATATGGGGAGTGTATGGTGTATTGTGTCAATGGTCACATACATAAATCTTGTGCTACAGTTCGGCGCATATTTAAGGCTGTGTAAAAAAAAACATTTTTTACGCAAATATTTTCTTTGTTAGGAAAAAATATTAAAATATCATAAAATCAGATATGCTGTTCTGTTCGAAGGGCGATTTATTACTATATAGTATAATTTGACCGTTCCGAATTTGTCTGTTCCGAAATAATAAGAAATGAATTAAATTTGTTTCCTTAACATCGATTTAAAAACTAATTATATTATCTTCTTAGTCGAATGCTTTAACCTGCTTAGTCAACGTTTCTACATAATACAAAATAAATGCGTTATTCTCGATTATTCCTTTTTACCACAAAGTTTTTGCTTCTCTCCGAATAAAATATTTAATTAATATGACGGAGGTTATATACTCTGTAATTAAAATCATGTGTTCGTTTGTAATCGAATCACTTAAGAACGGCTGCTCCCAATTTAGGTTTTTACGAACAGAAAAATTAACCACGCCCACTTTAAGTAGCTAGAGCACGATAATAGGTAGATCTTTGAAATTTTAAACTAGTAACTTCCTTATTAATATTAATATATGTACATAGTTTAACGACACACAGGCTGGGTTGGAGCAGTGAAAGTGAAACATTATTATCGTGTACCTAGAGAACTACAATAGGTATCGTCCCGAAACTTTGTACAAGTAACCCTCATACTTATTTGCATGGTCTAGCTCCCATACAAAGTAAAAAATTATTATCGTGTTAATACGCACAGTATAGAAAAAAAAAAAAACAGATTGGATGGGAACAGTGGACGTTGTACCAGGAATATAAACTGAAACAGTTTTTAGCGTTAAAATAGCTTGCGTTTTCGAGGTTGGTAATACTTTTTTCCAAGTGTTTATTGTATTTTTTGTAGATGGGTATTCGCCGTGTTCTACGCCAACAATATTTAATGGCCGAGCAACTTTATTTTTTGCGGCAAAACTCCCTTTTACTTCAAAACTTCTTTTATCCGCTTTGGCATTGAAGTTATACATGTTTTACACTCTTCAGGTCTGATTGAGACCCAAATTCTAAATTTTTTCTTTTTAAATATGTTGAGGTTTATTTTGCATCGTTCTCTTCATAATATGAGCCATTATGAAGAGAAAGCAGAACCAAAGTTTTACAAAAATTGGAAATTTCCCCAGAAGAATAAATTTCATAAAAATTTAAAAAAATCATAGCAATCAGAAATTTTAAGAAAAGATATTTATACCCCGTATGTGACCGCATATATGAAAAAGAAAACACTCACTGCTTTGAAGAAATTCGTGGGGCGTATCGAACTTTGTAATAGGTTTATTTCTAATTCTCATGTCGACGAACTACGACCAAATTGGTGCAAAGTGCTCGTTTCGTTTCTTTTAATTTTTTTTAGTTTTTATTTAAAGAATTAGTTTATTTTTTATTTGCAGCACACAATTAAAATAAAAATGTTATAATTGTAGAAAATTATTTAAAATTTATTTTTTTAAGATTTCTTCTCTTTTAAATTATTTTTTTAGTTGAAATTTATTTATAATTCAATAATTTATGCAATTTTTAGTAATTTTATCATAATTTAACAAAGAAATCATCAGGGAAGTAAAATATGAAAAAAAGTGTTTAAAATCTGGTACCACAGGATATAAAAATGTCGAGAGAAAAACAGAGATCTTTCGTAGTATTGCCACTTCTTTAAATTTTTTTCTTCCTCATTGTGTAATAGTCGACGAATTTGTCGTACTGTGAGCAGTTCGTCGTTCCTTCCAATTATGTTTACACCATAACAGGGGGTTATTACGTATTTCGATTCGAAAAGGAAATCATTCGAATTTGTATGACTGTAACATTGTGCTTCGAAAAAGATTTCTTTCGAATCGAAATACGTAATAACCCCCCAGCACTGTACCTGTACAAGAAATATATTTTTAAATTTTGTTGTTGGTGTAGATGTAATGGATATGGATTAAAAAATTAAAATTTTTTTCTGTCCATCTGTCTGACTGTGTCCACATCACGTATAAACTACGCAAATATAGGATACTTTTGTCCCGTAAAAATATCTCATTTCTAAGAGAAAAAGAGATGAAAACCCGAATGTACACAATTTACCAATTTAACGTTTTGTTTTTGTAATCGGGAAATTTCAAACACTACAATAATAAAATTTTTGGGTGCCCCGGTAGTCTAGTAGGTAGTGTGCTAGTCTATCAGTCGGAGGGTTTTGGGTTCGATTCCCACCAAAGACTGGGTGTTTCACTACAACTAGTGAAGGTCTTCGTTACTATGCTCGATAAATTAAGTTAGAATATAATTTGTAATTGTATTGTAACATTTAATAAATAAAAAATAATAAAATTTTATCTAAAACTTATGTTGCAACATTCTGAAAAATTACCCAGTTACAGATACATGTGTAGTACGGGTACCATATCTGCAGCACTATAAAATGAAAATCTTAAAATTTGTATTACTTTCAAAACAAAAGTCAAATTTGAATAATATATTGTCAGAACGCAACCGAAATTCAGTTGCGTTGCAAAAAAAAAAAATCATATTATACATGGCAACTTTTTTCAGTTGCCAAGAAGTTATCGTAATTATTATTTTAACAGATCGGCATTTGAAAATAAATGTAAACAAGCATGCAATAAATAGAAAGTGAGTTTTAAAATGCAAAAAAGTGTTAGAATATAAAATAAATACAAACAAAAAACAAGTATTAAAATCAATCAAGGAAAAATACATACATTTTTTGAAATGCTAAGCTCTTTTATTTTGAGCCATTTTTTCTTTAATTTCCCTCTGACATTCTTCTGCTAAACTTGTTTGATGGTTCACAACTACTGAGCTTTTGGTTAATTTAATTCCAAGCTTCTACAGTGCATTCTTTTGTGTCAACAAATCCTCGGACACCACGAGCAATATGTGGCTTATTTTCCATTTCTTGTATTAAAAGCTCAAATTGTTGCCTGGTGGTGATTTTTACCATTTTGTAATCTATAGGCAAAAAATATATGTATTTAAATTTTCATTAAAGAATAAATTAATAAGAGACATTCTTACTTTTCTGTTTAACAGCCTATTTCATTTAAAAATCTTTAAAGCAACCAGAAAAAAACGGTTGCCTAACATTACTCAGTTGCCAGTTGCCATCCGCCAGTTGCCAGTTGCCATCCGTAATATAGCTTTGGTAACTGGAAACGCAACTAAAGTTAGGTTGTCATCCGCAATCGACTTATAAGCTTGCAAATTGACAACTATTAATGAATAAGTGAAACAATGGAGAACTAAGTTAAACTTAGAAGAAAAAACAAAACCTAGAGCTTACCTTATTTTAATGCTAAGGAAAATTTAAATTGTGAAATTCCCAAAAACTATCCAACTGCTTGTTTTTGTAAAATTTGAAAAAAAATTGATTTTTTTGTAGATTTTTACCCCCTTTTATAATATGAGTTTTATAAAAAATTATTTATTTCTTTGTTGTACAAAAACAGACAGTTGTTGTCTGCATAACTAAAATGTCAACTTATTTTCTTCCATTAAACAAAAGTCAAATCTATTTCTCTAAATCTTAAACTAGACAAATAAGCTGGAATAACATGATGTTATATGCCATAAAATCTAAACAAAAATTAATTTTAACTTAATAGCCTTAGGCCCATTATTATAACTTGCCTATAGCTAAAGTTAGGATTTTATGGAGCGATAAGTAGTTTTTCGCTATAATAACGAGAATAATGCTCATTACTATAACTTGTCCCTAAAATACGTGATAGTTAAAAGTGATTTTTAGCTTACTTATAATAACGAAAACTTATTTATCGCTCCAACAAAATCCTAACTGTAGCTATTGGCAAGTTATAATAATAAGCCTAAAATAATCAAATCTATTATATAAAATGTGCATTTTATTTTTCAGTCTTTTCTTAATTACTTTCAATTATTTCACAAATGCTCCTTCCTACATATATTAAATAGTTAAATGCATAAAACAGCTCAAGTTCAGAGTTGTGTGAATTAATTACGTTACATATATATATTAAAAACCTTATACTATTGCGATGTAAGCAATACTATTTAGATACAGAAAACATGTTGTTTAAGAAATCTTTTGCAGTAAAGTCATATGTGCTTCAGAAAATTTTTCAAATGCATCAGAAAACTTAAAAATAATTAAATTGTATTTTAGTTACATGGATAAAATTAAGTGTTCGCAAGTTTTCCTGAGTAGCAAAGTGATTGCCACCTTTAGACGATTGTATTCCCTTGAATTTATTTTATCTTTTATGTGAAGAAAAATGTTGCCAATGCAGTTGTAGAGCTGAATATATTCAAGGGAACCGTTGAAGCAACGTGTTAAGACAACCTGTTTTGATTGTTCAGTATACTTGCGCTAACCGTTGTTTCCGACCTCACGGAACGTAACCTGTAAGCCAAAGAATTATTATTTACAATTTATTATTTTACAAATATAAGAAGATAATGGTAGATTCGTTCTCACAAACCGACGATAGATGATTGAATGAGATTTTTCTCGTATTCCTTTATCTGAGTTTGGTTGGTCAAATATATGATGTTTACAATTTAAAACTACCAAAAATTTATAGCTGCGAAAAATGCTGAAGACGGAATTAGTTGTCCAGAAAATTATTTACATTCTGCTAGTGTCTAAATAAAATTTTATTTTTAATAATTATTACATCATTTGCAATCCAAATTATTTTTCTTAGAGAGAGTAACCCGAACTTAAGCTCGACTTCAAGTTTCATCTGTTACAAGAAACGTTAAAATGTGAAATTGAAATTAAGAGTTTTGAAAAAAGAAATACGAAAAATATAATGACAAAGTATCTACTTCATTAACCAGAAATATTTGCAATTATTCTTAAGAAATTTGTTTTAGAATAGTCTGTTTTAGTTTCAGAATAGTCTGAGCAGTAAGTTAAAAACGCAAACGTTTACATAAAGAAACACTATACAAATAATCTCAAGTCATCGACAGAAATAAACGACAAATTTAGTACCAGCGGCATACACAGACTTGCTTGCATCTGCAACTATACCTACATATGTATATGGGACAAATTGGACGAACATTAAAAACAAGATTCATAGAACTCATAAGTTCGTACAAACGGAAAAGTGAGGACTCCAATTTTGCATTACACCTTGATACTCACTGACACGCACCAACGGGAATAAGTGAATGTACGATATTTATTAAAAAAAAGAACGAATTCTAGACATTCTTGACTTGACTTGGAAATCTAAAAAATTTGAACTTTTAACGGAGACATTATTATAAACACAACCGTAGCCACAATTTTGACACCACTGAAACTATTGAAATACTCTTCTAACAAACGAAAAACACCCACAGACGGATTCACTTACCTGTAGCTTATAAAAAAAGACGAAAATATAGCATTTGTTAGCTGTTTGTTTGGAACGGTTTGCGGTTATTTTATTCTGTTGCCCTGAATAAAAATTTGCTTTAATATACCATTTTGAATTAATCCGATCAACCTTATGCGCGCTGTCCCGAATAATTCAATTGGAACTTAAATTTGTTAATAAATCGGTAAGGTTCCTTAGAAAAAGTTGTTTCAAAATTTAGAGATTAGGATGTTTGTATATCAGAAAAGGCGGAGAATATTTGTTACCATATTCTTCTCCTCTTGCTTATCTTGATAGCTGCAATAGTCATTGCAGAGTTGACCCATTCTGCTATCATCGGTTTTGAATATTAAAAAAAACAAGTAGAAGTGCTATATTCGGTCGTGCCGAATCTTCTATACCCTTCACCACGGTGATTTTATTTATACAGACATGTACAGCATTATCCATATTGTTGACTCTTTACTTAAATAAAGTCGTATAAGAAAAAATCATTATTCATGAGTTAAAGAAATAGAAGACAAATGAAAACAAATTCCGTTTGCTACAATTGTCGCCGTAATATTGAAGCTGAAGCTACATCGTAAACTCTGACATTGTTGTAGAAATACTTATTTTGCTTTTATAAAATTAAATAACTTTTTCAAAAACTTATAAATATTTCCTTCAAAACTTTTTGTTTGTATATGAATTTGTAATTTACAATTTTGTGACATTTTCTTTTGTTGAATAAAATAGAAATTAGCCTAAGTTGACGACAGCCACAGCGGTGGTCGTGTAGCCATGTAGCTTTGCTGGCTTCAAAATAATCGTTTACCTATAAACGTGTGTATTTTATTTTGACAGTTTGTAGTCCGTATCCTGATGATATCTATGTGTTTAATGCACCTAGATTTTAAAACAGAGATATCATCTATTTAAAAATCAAACGCATTTAAAAAAATATGTTACTCTATATATTAAATTTAAATTTAAATTTATTAATATTAAATATATGTTATGTTACAGTCATAATTTTCATTTTCAAAGAAATATTGAAATTTTTGTTTTAATTTTTCGAAAATTGTGTGTAAAAATTTTTTTCAAAAATAATTTTTTTTAAATTTTTTGTAAAATTTTATTCGAAAATTTTTTGGAAAATTTTTTTAAAAAATTTTTTTCGAATATTTTTCTGTAAAATATCTTTTTGAAAATGCTTTGTAAATTTTTTTGTAAATATTTTTGAAAATTAAATTTAAAATTATTATTTAAAAAATTTTTTTTAATTTTTTTTTAATTTTATTGAAATTTTTTTGTTAAATTTAGGACCTTTCTGCAATCTATATTGAGTTAGAATGGTCAGACTAAAGCAAAAAGAAATCCTTCCAAAAAAAATTTCCTCATATTGACACATGGGGGTTCTTTTAACTACTCCTATTTAGCAGTGGGTACCATGTGGGTCCATTGGCTACCTCTATGTATATTGCTTTCTATTAAGGTCTCCAATAAAAATCAAAGCAAAAAAACCCTACCAATCTAAAAACAAACTAAAATCGCCCCTCGCAGGGGGTTATTGATCCCCCGAGATCTGTATGCACTCCTCGCGATCTACCTGTTGCAGTCTAATATTTATTTGACAAAAAAAGGTAAAAGAAAATTATTAAAGCCAAAAAAAAAAAAAAAATTAAAAAAACGTGAAAAAAATATAGGTGGGCGTGGTTTTTGACCCGCAGCCTCCAAAGGATGATCCGATGTTGCTGAATTTCAATACCAAAATTTTCGAAACTATGCCTGACAGATTGGTGTGCTTAAATTTTTTGTATCTCTTCTGGTGCCTTGGTAAATGACATTACCACACTAACACGGACAGACGGACAGACGGATAGACGGACAGACGGATAGACGGACAGACGGATAGACGGACAGACGGACAGACGGACAGACGGACAGACGGACAGACGGACAGACGGACAGACGGACATCGCTTAATCAACTTCTCTATGTATAAGGATTCAGAATATATATACTTTATGGGGTCGGAAATGAATATTGTAGAAATTACACACGGAATGAAAATATGTTACTCTATATCATACATACATATGTATGTATATTCTTAATATTAAAAATATGTTATGTTACACTCATAATTTTAATTTTCAGAGAAATATTGAAATTTTTGTTTTAATTTTTCAAAAATTGAGTCTAAAAATTTTTTGTAAAAATATTTTTTTAAAAATTTTTTGTAAAATTTTATTCGAAAAATTTTTTTTCGAATATTTTTCTGTAAAATATCTTTTTGAAAATGCTTTGTAAATATTTTTGAAAAAAAATTTAAAAATTTAAAATTTTTTAAAATTTTTTTTTTAAAAATTTGATTGAAATTTTTTTGTTAAATTTTGGACCTTTCTCCAATCTATATTGAGTTAGAATGGTCAGACTAAAGCAAAAAGAAATCCCTCAAAAAAAAAAAAAAATTTCATAATATTGACACATGGGGGGTCCTTTTAACTGCTCCTATTTGTCAGAGGGTACCCGGTGGGTCCATTGGCTACCTCTATGCGTATTGCTTTCTATTAAGGTCTCTAATACAAATCAAAGCAGAAAAACCCTACCAATCTAAAAACAAACAAAACTCGCCCCTCGCAGGGGGTTGTTGATCCCCCGAGATCTGTATGCACTCCTTGCGATCTACCTGTCACACTCTAATATTTATTTGACAAAAAAAGGCAAAACAGAATCATTAAAGCCGAAAAAAATTAAAAAAAAAACGTAAAAAAAACGTAAAAAAATATAGGTGGGCGTGGTTTTTGGCCCGTAGCCTCCAAAGGAATGATCCGATGTTGCTGAATTGCAATACCAAAATTTTCGAAACTATGCCTGACAGATTGGTGTGCTTAAATTTTTTGTATCTCTTCTGGTGCCTTGGCAAATGGCATTACCACACTAACACGGACAGACGGACAGACGGACATCGCTCAATCAACTTCTCTATATATAAGGATCCAGAATATATATACTTTATGGGGTCGGAAATGAATATTGTAGAAATTACACACGGAATGACAAACTTATATATACCCTTTCCACCTGTGGTGAAGGGTATAAAAACTCAAAAACAAATTAAATCGATCAAAGGAAAAAGTTTAACCCATAGAGTAGCCCTCTCTATGGCAGTGTTGGCGAAAAGTTTACCTTTTTAATGATTAAATATTAATAAATTAAAACAATTTAACTATGATTAATGATTAAAATTAACAACTCGTATTCAAAGCTTTAATTTTTACGATTACTAATTGTTATTCACGATTATAAGATATACACTTATCCCTTACATGGTTGTACTAAAGATTGTTTATAAAGAACATATTTTTCACGATTTCAAAAAAATTTTAACGCAATAATTAATAAATTTTAATTCATTTTAAAACTTCGAACCTATTTTTCTTAAAGTTTTAACTCTATACAAAATATTTTATTGTTTTCTTTTTTATTTACATATCTTGTGCTCATATAATTAGGTCATCTGAAATAAAGATAGTTATCCCATGAATATAGAATCTTTTATTAATTTTACCTTATATAAGGATAATATTAAGTTGAAAAGCCCCTATTCCCTAGGACTTTATCACGTCTTTGTGGCATAGTTTGGAACAATACAGCACATTGGGCTGGACATAGTTGCTCCCATTCCACCTGCATCATAAAGAGTCAAATCTTAAAGAAAAATACGTTCCTAGTTTTAAAATGAATTAAAATTTATTGCGTTAAATTTTCTTTTTGAAATCATGAAAAACATGTTTATTATAAACAGTCTTTGGTACAACCATGTGAGTGACTTAATTAAATGAGCATAAGTGTATTTATCGTAATTAAAAAATAAAAAAGTATTATAATAGCGTTCATATTAATTTTTCATTTGAATATCACCTAAAGTTAGTGAATTTTAAAGGCCATTTTTATTTTCTAAACAATTTTAATTACACTTTATATATAACACTAGACAACGAAATTTAACTTTTTTTGTGTCTGTGTTAAAAGCAGAGTACCGAAATGTTCACCCACTGTTCATTCATGTATGAATGTGAACAGAGTTACTGTGTTAGTTGCGTTGTTAAAAAGCAACCAATATTTTGGTTCAAGAAAAATATGCACAAACATCTTTATCTCCATATCCTTAGTAATGTTACGCTACCATATGCCGAATGGCAAATGCCTCTTAGATGACAATATAAACAAGATAATGACCCTAAACATACCTCTTAGGTCTTAAAGGAGTGGGTCAAATATTTCCTTTATGGATTGGCCTTCTCAATCGTTAGACTTAAATCCAATTGAGAATCTATGAAGGATCGATAAGGAAAAAATTGCACTTCTAAAATAAAAAAGTAAGGAAGATTTATGGTCAATAGTGCAAGAAGCTTGATATTTAATTCCATTAGAAACTTCAATGAGCCGTAGATGCTTGGATTTTCCACAAAATACTAATAAATACAATATTCTAATAAATAAATTGCAAAATTTTTTGGCTCCGACAGATATTAATGACTTTTTTCAATAACTTAGTATATATTTATTTTTCTAAAATTTTTGTAACTTGTTATATATTATGAAACCTTAAAATATTTCCTAGTAATAAACAATTTAAAATACAAGAATTTTAGAAAAATGTACTTATTTTTCTGCCTTACCTCAAAACTCAACAACAGCCTTTAGTGGCCAATTGTGGAACAATATTAACGTGAGTACCTGCCTGCTCGGCCTAACCTCACGGTGGTCTTACCACCGAGTGAAACTTAGGCGTAGACTAGCACCCCCATTGTGTAGTATAACAACACTTTACGATTGCCACCAATCGCTTTTTGTGTGTGATACAGTCACAATGAGTAGCAATTTATATAATATGGCAAGCCTTTCCAAGGCAAGCCTAGATCCACATTATAACCTCTTGCTTAGGGGTTTGGAGACTATCCAAACTCCGTCTGATGAGAGTGCAACAGCACACTTGATCGACTTTGCACCTTACCTACATAAATCGATCTTAAACCACAACCACCACGTGTACCCCCGAAGGGGACCTCACCAATAACCGGTCACAGAGAGGATAGGCTCTCTGTGGGGCCACCGATTCCCGTGGTACCAGTCCTTTGGGCACTGGTCGGGCCTCGAAGAGAACCCGTATGATTTCACACACAGACCTTTTCTTCCAGATTTAGGCTCTAGGAACCCTAGCATCTGGTGCCCCTATTTTCCTCGAGTGGACCGCGTCAAAGTATTTGCCATATTCCTGCAGTGACAATTGGAACCCCCGGGGGTAAGCCTTTAGTGGCCAGTTGCCTCACGCAATACAGTTTCAACGCAACTACATTTGGGTTGATGTCTATAACCGACTATTAATTACAGTTAACTCATTAACCGCCAAAACTGATAAAAAAAGCATAAAAAAACTTAAAATAAAAAGTGAATCTGTGGAGTAGAGAGTGTGTACCCAAATGAGTACAGCGGCATAATGTTTTTAAACATTTCTTGCATTGCCACTTAAAGTAACCATAGTACTAAGGAAGATAAAGGTCGAGCTTTATTTTGGGCATTTTGGCGTAAATACTATCTTGCAATGGAACGTCGGAATAAAAGTTGATCCATACTATCGCTATGACTCATTACATATAACCGCCAAAAGTTTGCAATGGACATATCTATTATATAGGTAAACAATGCCCACCACCTTACCGCGAATTGCAATACTATAAAGTGAAAAAGACTGGTCCAGTTCATCTTTTATTGTTTTGAAGGGGAATACCGAAGCAGACCACTAACTTCATGGTTCCCTTCTCGACCCACTTCGCTCCTCAATGATTTCTGCCATCCGACTAAAAAATTTACAAATATTTCACTTTCATTGTGCCGTCACTACCCTTTTATTCTCGACTGCAGTGATTTCAGAATGCCGACTGATACACAGTCTGTGGTAATTGCTAACATTTGCCCTTTTATGTTAGCTTAGGCACAGACTGCGAGAATCGTCCTACCTCGAATTTTAACTAGGCCAGATAATACTTGACTGTCCGTGACCTGTTACTAACACAGTTCAGTTAACCATTTGTAGACACCCAGATTATATCCATGCTCCTTCATAATTTTCCTGCCAACTTGTAGTGAAAAATTCAAGAGTCTTTGATGGGAATCGAACCCACAACCCCGGACTGATAGACTAGCACACTACCTACTAGCCCACCGAGGCACCGACCAGTTCATCTACTCCCACATGTTTGTTGTAAGACTGAAACACCTTTAGAATGTTGACATACATTTTTTTCGCCGTGTAGAAGACCAACCTTTTACAGCTACTAAAGGCTCAATTGCATCTTATCTAACGATGATACTTTTGAACCTTAAAGCACTTTATTAAATGTTACGACTAAAAGCATTGGTTCGTTCATTTTTCGGGAATCCCTTATTTCATAGACAAACACCCAAGTATGCAATGACATTTAACAGTTGTATTTAAATTACGATAACTTTGTTAAAGTTAATGGAATATCATATTTTTTATATATTTTATAAATAGGAATACTTTCTGTTAGATAATTAAAATAAATACAGTAAAAGCTATCTCGACACACCAGTTTTGTAGAAATTAAGAGATAATTTTTCAACAGTTGACATGTACATAGCCAGATTTTTTATT
Organism: Phasia obesa; assembly: GCA_949628195.1. Lineage (NCBI taxonomy): Eukaryota > Metazoa > Arthropoda > Insecta > Diptera > Tachinidae > Phasia > Phasia obesa. The sequence goes on from OX451218.1 coordinate 85,459,889, forward strand.
ATTAGGGGCAACAGGTTTCTTTTAAGCTAAAAACAAACAAAAAAAATCATAAAAACTATAAAAATCTTAAAATTATCGCCTAAAGTTTACCTGTACTGAATTGAGTGCAGCGGCGCCAAATGGGTTAATTTAATCAGAATTAGGTCTAATCTGATTAAAATTTTACAGCAATAATACTTCTAATGGCTGTATCTAAAATCCTAATTAAGTTTAACACCTAAATTTTTACTCCTTATTAAAAAAAAAAATGCTTAAATGGCCGACTGGTCGCAGTGCCTTTTGAAGCTATAAAAAGGAAAGAATGAGTTGCTTAGATCTCTTATTTATTATGTAAAGAGAAATAAATGAAAATATACCAATTTAATAATAGTTTTTAAAAGGTAAGGTAACATTTTAAAAAGTCCCTTGTCCCCTTTAATATTATATCTGTTCTGACTGATAGATCTATAACTAAAAAGTCTACGCTAAAATTTGATAGCGAAGTAATAAAATGCGTTAGTTTTTCTTTTATTAATTTTGCAAAAAAGAACGCATCATTTTCATGAAAATTATTATTAAAGTTTTTTGTGTGTTTTTGTAATATTTTCATCAATAAAAGTAAAAAAAATAAGTAAATAAATAAAAAAAGAAAAAAAAAATCAAAAAACTTTTTTATGATTACACTGTGCAAATTACAATTATAACAGCCCTGATGATCGTGGTAATCTTGACTATGGTGATTACTATCGCCCCGTACAAGTTATTGACTATTCGAATAGTATTGCAACACCCACAACAACAATAACGCCAAGAGTTATTGATTATGGTCATAAGCCGGTGGTAAATGATGATATCAATGCATTTAAACCCTTGAAAATTATTAATTATGATCATGCCTCAAAGGCTAGAAATAACCAGCAGCAGCAAGCACGTTTAAATGCTACACAAAAGCGTAGGAAGAGAAAAAATAAAAATAATCCTAAGCAACAACAGCAGCAGCAGCAACAAAATCAGAAACAGCAGCAACAACAGCTAAGGCAAAATGCCACAACGGTCTCAAATGAAGAGAAGGTAAAAAGTGAAAGAAATAGTGGTGCATTAGAACAAAAAATAGTGTTAATTATTTGTTTTGTTTTTGTTATTAAAGGATTTACAAGAACAAAATAATTGTGCTGATGCTGCTGATAAAGAACATGATGAACTTGAAGAAATTTCCGATGTTGAAGAGTAAGTAGTTAAATATTTTAATTAATTATTTCAACTAAATGTTAATTAATCGTGGTCAAATGTGATAGTTTGTAATTTGATAATTTAAATTTCATGTTGTTAATTTAATTTTCATGTTATCAAAGAGACTTGGTTTACGACTCTCATATGGTCCTCTTAACGGGTCAAGTGTTTTTCAGTCTTATATTCTGGTTCATGGAGGACTGTAGAGTTCTACTTTATATGATAGAAGTTTTAGGATGGCTTTCGAAATTTTCGTTGACACTTTGGTGGCTCTCCTGTCACAAAGACCAAACAGTAGCTCTTGAATTTAATGGAAGGATCTGTTATTCAGTATAAGCCGTCTACTTCGTGTCGCCCTAATTTAATTATCCGCACATAGTTAGGTAAACAGATCGATAGAATAGTCATGGCTAGCTCCGCTATATCTATGCCGCTTGGCCGTGTATAATGACAAGCATTCAATTGGTAAATAAGAACAGGAAGGACATCTCTAGGAAGTTAACAGTGTTAACGGGTCATAGTGCGAGCGGTGCACTTACTAGTAGTCCTGTTATCAAGTTATCAAGTAGTCTGAGTTATCAAGAACTATTCCAGGTATTATATATCTCAATTCGACAGGATTTGTCTAGCTATTTGTCAGGGTCCAAATTAGGATGGACAGCATTATCTGAACGAGTGGAGAGGTTTTATTGTCAAAACGGAATCGCTTGACTTTAGTTGAGAGATTCTGGTACGTAAACCAACCAACTAACCAAGCCTAGATATGTTTGTAGTGACTACGCAGTGTGCTACTGAATTATTTTCAAAATAAAAAGTTTTTAAACCGCTATGCAACGTTACGTGAACTATGCAATTTTAAAACATTTTCATAGTTTGCAATTACTGCTGGTTTAGAAGTGACCTCACGCCACCCTATACAAATTGCCCTAAGATCGAAGGATCCAAGAAATCACATCAATATATTCATTGTTTTCATCCAGATTCATTGAAGGCATCAGATTCATATTCCGATATACCAAAAATTTAAGACTATATCATTCATGTTAATCGGTTTCAATACCTGAACAAGACCTGATCAATATTATTGATTAGAATCGTTTCCATTGTCATGTTGTAACCTCCACTGCCTACTGCGGCAGCAGTAATTTATCTTTATGCATAAGGCCGAAGTGATTGATAGAATCGTTTCCATTGTCATGTTGTAACCTACACTGCCTACTGCGGCAGCAGTAATTTATCTTTATGCATAAGGCCGAAGTGATTGATAGCTAACTATGCCGCATATGATACCCATAAAGTGGCCAAAGTACACGATTTTCTTTCAATAAAAAAAAAAAAAAATAAAAATTCAGTTAATAAAATGTAAAGATTTGTTAGGAATTCATTACTAATTATTCAAACCGGAACCGATTAATTAACAATTAGTCATAGTTGTTTTAAAAAGAAAAAGATAATATTAATGTTAAAATTTTTTCATGTAAAGTATGCCCGAAGAACCCCAATCGCCGCCTCCTCCTCCGCCACCAATGTTTAATACAAGCGGAAATTTCACGTCATTTGCTTCACAGGACGCACCCACTTCAATATTTCCCTCAACATCGGATGCAAATGAAAATCTGCCAAAAATGTCTTCAACTCATGTCCAAATGTCCATACCCACAGAGGAGAACAATAATACCATATCCATTGATGAAATTCTAATGAAACCGGGTCGTCAAACGAGACCCAAAAAAATATGTATGATTTTACGTGGTCCACCTGGCAGTGGTAAATCACATGTTGCCAAGTTGATTAAAGAAAAGGAAAAGGAAATGGGTGGTAATAATCCGCGTCTCTTAAGTATTGATGATTATTTTCTAGTTGAAAATGATTATGAAGAAAAATGTCCCAAAACTGGCAAGAAAGTAAGTAAATTAATATCGACATTAATTTGTTTAACTAAATAACACAGACATGTTGGTGTCTTTTTCTTTTTCTTGCTTTTATTTAAATCACAGATACCGAAAAAGGAGATATTGTATGAGTATGACAAAGACATGGAAGAAAAATATTTGGAATATTTAATAAAAGCTTTCAAAAAATCTGTTGCTGATAATTTTTATGATTTTATTGTTATCGATTGTAATAATAATTCATTGCGTTCACTGAATGAATTTTATTGTCATGCAAAAGATTCGGGTTTTGTGGTAAGTATTGTTTGCCCTTAACCTTTTTTTCTTTTATTTAAAAAAAATGATGCGACACAAAACAACACATTGTTGGGTATATTTCTATATTTTAAACTCCATTTGCTTTATAAACATAACACTTTTTTTGCTCCCATATATATTTAGCCCTACATAATAGATCTATTTTGTGACTTGGAAACTTGTCTTGAACGCAATATTCATGAGCGCAATGAGAAGGATATAAAGCAAATAATAGATACTTGGAAGCCTACGCCGGGCCATTACATTAAATTAGACATTTCTAGTTTATTGCAGAACATTGTTGAAATGGAAGATGCTGAAGACATGGCAGTGGTAAATATAAATTAATATTTTCTTTATTTTCTCTTTCTCTTTTTCATTTCCTTACAGCATGTTTAATACTTTAGGTTTTTGTTACAAAAATTTAAAAATTTAAATTCAATGTCGTTTGAAAATCCTTGCTATATTTAAAGATTTTATTATGACACTTAGGTTTAAGTTCTAATTTTAAGTTTAGTCAATTTCTAAAAGTGAATTTATTTATATTTATCATTTAAAATTATTAATTAATCAATTACTATTATCTCGCAATACCAATTTGCATACTTTACATATCTGTATATGCAAATGTAAATTTTACCCCCCGTTAAAAGACGTTTGTTAAAAAATGGTTTTATTGTTATTGACCCCAAAACAACATCTTGATATTAATAAAAGTTCATTTTAAGGACTTGATATACTTTATGGAATTTATCAAAAAATGTCTGAAAAAAAAGATATCAAATGTCTGAATTGAGCAAACCTTGACCCATTGTCCTCTCTCAGTCGAAAACATACATGAATTGATAATCATTGAAAATAAATACATTTAATATATTTAAAGTGTCTTTGTGGATTTTAAAGATAAAATAACAAATAATTATAATGTGGTCATTACTAGGTAGGTAAATAAAGCAACAAATATAAAATTTTAAAAAGATATTAAAATTATTTTAGAGAATGCATATGTTAGTTTTAAATACTCATATGTAGCTCACAAAAAAAAACTATTTGTGCAAATTTATTCAATTCCAAACGAAATTTATGAATGTTTTTCAAAATTGCAGGCAAGAACACACAAGTTATATTAATCAAGTTGAACCACAAAACTGAGTTCAAAACTCAGTTCAAAACTGAGTTCAAAACTCAGTTTTGTCTATTAAAAAAATAAACATTTTTAAAGTCCAATATATTTTTATCTTTTTTTATTGTCAACTCTTTAGGACCTTTAGTTATTAAGTAAATATAAAAAACCAAAATAGTTTTGACATTTCTTGTCCCTTAGTTTTATGTAGCAGACATATGAGAAGAGAAATGTTACATCAAATGCAATTCAAAAAGTCGAAAAGTTCCACGTGAAGCAATCAATCTGTTTAAAGTACGGAAAAGGTGTTGATTTATGCTTATCGATAACTAACAATGTTAATCGATAAAAGTAAATTTATTTACCACAAATGGTTGGGACATTTTTATTTAATTATTTAACTTGTAAATTAAGAAGTCTTTTTGTAAAATCCTGAAAATACAGTGCCGCCTCAAGTTTACAAAAAAAATCTTTGAAAGTACCGTTATGTAATAAAAAATTTTAGACGATTTGCTTTTAGTTTAAAATAAATACTCACGCTGGAAAAACAAAGCGAATAAAAAATAAAAAATAAAAAATACGCACAATATTACTGAACATCCACGATCAAGATTTATTACAACAAAGTTGCTTAAAATGGCTTAAAAACTATGACCTTAAAATATAACGGCGCAAGCATTTAAATCTATCCGCAATTGGGTAAATTAATTTAAACGTATCAGTAAATTCACAAATAATTCAACTCATCCAGAACTTGCAGTTAAGGATGTTACTTCGGAAATAACCGGTAAGATCTACGATACCATAGACAATCGTGTGACAATTTTCTTTGAAGATACAATTGGTTAAGTAACCATTAATTTATGATTATAAACCAGAAATAACACAACAACAATTAATGCCAGGTGAATTTGCCGCGAAACAAGGAGGAAAATTGGTTGGTAAGGTTAAAGATTTTAAGATGTGCACTGAATTTTCTACACATAAGAAATGTTATTCATCAAAATGGAGAGTTTCATTTCTGCAGTTTCGATTGCTCAACTGCTACGATTTGAGTTTTGAATTTTTGAGGACCTTCCGAATTCATACTTTAATAAAAGCAGATTGATTATGTTGAAATATGATGATGAGATCATGATGATGTTCCGCTATTCTCCAGCTGGGGAGCAAACGGTCTCAATCAATGACTTCCAAAGGACTCTGTTGTGGGCTGTTCTTAATGCCTCGTTCCATGAAAACCCTGCAGTAGTCAGGTGACCTTCAGTTGCGATGCGCAACTCCACTGCGCCGAGAACCTTGGGGATTGTACTGCATCGCTGCAGCGAAGTTGAAATAAATATAAAATATCAAAATAAAAAAATGTGTCGCCATATTGTTGTATTATTTTAGTAGTAACTGATCGAATGGGCAATGTAGCCCGTAGCCCGTAGCCGAGGCTGACATATGCTGGGAAGCATATTTAAAAAATTAATGCCATGAAATTATCTACCAGATTATAAATTTCTGCCTTGTATTTTTATATCCGAGACACCTAAGTTTTACTTTTAGTACAGCCACAGGTTATAGTAAGCATAAGAGACCGCTCAGTCGCATTAAAAGAAAGACAAGCCAAATGATAAATGGGATTGAATTATATAAGGCAGTAAACATGACTTTGAATGTTGGATACGCAGAAGGAGAACTTGAAACTGAAATAAAAAAAAAATTTTTTAATGGAATGCTTTGAACTTTAAATAGATAGAATGCATGTTTAGCTTGCAAATATTAATTATTGAATTTATTGCACCACTTTTTTATTTTATTTTTCTAAATAAATACTTAACGACAGCAGCAGAGCTGTAACAACAGGCAAAGTTGTAACAACAAAAAAACAGACCATATACACAGCTAAAACATTTGATTGATCGAAACGAAACCCCAACTAAGCTAAGGTATGCGTCATCATCGAATTGCCCGAAACTTTATCAAAACGATTAAACCGAATACATGTATTTGCCATGAGAACTGCAACACTCTTGAAGGAAGAAATAAACAGGTATGATTGCTCTTAAGAAATTTAAGAGATCATCAAATTGCAAGGAACTTATCAAAAAGAAGCAGTCTCAAAATTCAATTTATATGGTACTCCACTAATTCAATTAGGCTAAGAAATTGAAAGATTATAAGATTAACACTTAACTTAAAGCAAATGACCTAAATTTCCTAAAATAGGAAAATAGAACTTTGTGTGTTGGATTGCAAAAGGGACATAATAATTTCGAGCTAACACTGTGTTCCATACGAATTGTGTTATCTCTTTCTCATTTTAACTTCTGCATAAAAAGTAAGATGAGCTAATAAAACTGTACTTAAAGCTTTAGGATTAATGGTTTAAATAAAGTTTTGCAACGATTTTAAATCTGTTTAAGTAGATTAAGAAACAATTAATATATTATTGAAATTTATATCGAATATAATTAAAAGGTTGATACGCTAAATGCAATAGAATCAAATTAACATGAAACATTTTTTATAGGCATTCGTCCCATTGTGACGCCTCGAACACCCACCAACTTCTCATAGTTCCTAAAGAAGTTCTCTTATAAACACAAAAAAAAACATATCTTATTAGACCCCTGAGCCCCCACGTTCTGAAAGTTTGTCTAGATATCTAAGCCAGAAATCCTGTAGTGCTGCAGTACTCCCCATAAGGGGTGCCTCTATACATCGACATGCAATACGTCGAATCGTACAGTGTCCTACAATACTGACGACCAGAAACGACATAAAGTTCAGGCGGTGCAAAGATTTGAGGATTAAGTTAGCCAAGCGTTTACGTTACGTTACGGTCGGATAACTAGGCCTTGATGTGTGACCTTATTTAACTTAATTTATTTCTTATTTACTCGTAACATATTTGTTAAAATTTTTGGTTACACTTCTTTCTTCAAACATTTGTCCCGTCTGACTTAAACTAATAAAACAACTGTTTGATTTGACCCAGCTATATAGTGAGTGTGATGTTATCTAAAAAAAATAACTTCTTTTGAAAACGTCTCTATTTACAGAACAGGATTTTAACAGTCACTTTACTCCCATTAACCCAACTAATTTATAGTTTTAATAGGAGGTATAAAATCCTGTACAACTGTAAAACACCATGATTTCTTAACCTAAACATATTTAGTTATTAGAAATTAAAAATATTTAAATAAAACTATATACATACATATATCTTTAAGAAATGTTGAAACTATTTGAAAGTCCCTGAATAATCATCTTAATTTTTGTCATTTATCTTCGAAAATTGACTGCAAAACTAAATATGAAAACATTTGCTCCTGAGTCCACCACCACGACCACCCTTTCATATCAAGTATGAGGGGAAAAAGTAACATATAAAACCAAAAATAATGTCTGATACTTTTGTACTAAATTTACTTAATATCTTGTTATAAATCAATATCACAATATTTTACTAATTTAAGAAAAATTAATTTGAATTCAAAAAAAAAAAAAAACGTTCATATCCTTGTAAAGAAAAATGTGATGATATTAAATTGAAATTAGATTAAAATGTTCTCTAAAGCTATAAACGTAATTGTAAGAAAATCCATGCTTAAAAGGCAACGAAAATAAGGTATTTATTTTCGCCAAAGTAAACCTTTTGAATGATACAACATACATTTTAAACTTGTTTTGGACAATAATTTCTTTACAGGATGATAATGCAGTAAGTGAAAATACTGGTACTGACAGCAACATGGCGACTGGTCAAAATGAAGCAGATGAAATTGCAAATGAAGGTGATCATGATATTGAGGACACCATAATGATCGATGATGAGGATGAGGATGATAGTAATGATTCCGTTACAAATGTAAGTGAACGTTTTTAATAACATAAAAGGGCTTTTCAAAATGCGTTAATGGTAGTGAAAACTTAACGAAGAAAAAAACAATGGCTAAATCTACAGTAGACAGTGGCATGTAATATTTGCTTCAGGAACATTAATTTTAAAACGACTTCAAGAAAAGGAGCCGGGTTATCAATTGATCTGTATTTTTTTATCAGTTATTCAGTCTTTTCTCAATCTTTTTTTAATATTTTTGTTTTAAAGGTTATGCTTACAGATTAGTCTTATTAAAAAAAATTCAAATTTGAAGAATTAAAGGTTGTCCCCATATAACACATGCGATTTTAACATGTATTTTGAACTGTAAAGACACTAATTTTAAATTTAAACATAGACCGCATCACTTTAGCTCCAAATAACAAAAAGTAATAAAAAAATAAACTTAAAACTTAAAGGGTGTCCCCCATAGGTGACGTAATTTGACTAATATATTTCTATCTTTTGAACCGTTATACCCAGATTTAAAAATTGCACATAATGTGCATTACTATGTCCGCTACAACATGTATATATATTTAAAATTTAGAAATTCAGGGGTGTCTCCATAGGTGGTGTTATTTGATTTATATGGCCTTATCTTTTAAACCGTTTTAGATAGATACTCAAAAATTCAACAAAGTGTGTTTAACCATGTTCACACTAGCAAGTAAAACAAAATAAAGGGTGTTGCCGTAGTTTATCTCATGTATTTATATGGCCTAATCTTCCGAATCGTTATACTTGAAATAAAGGTTATGTAATTTGAACCGATATAGGCAGCACTTAAAAGTTACACAGAATGTCCGCTAAAACAAGTACAAATATAACCCACACGTGATGTAATTTTATATACAGTGTTGGAAGAAAAAATAGGCACACATCAAAATTTCAAAATTTTTATTTACCATTGCATAAATAACGGATTTTTATTTAAAGATATTTAAATTGTCTACATAAATGAACTAAAAAAAATTACAAACATGCTCTCTTCGTGGAAGTTTTATAAATATTACCATTATTCTATTCTACCATTTTAAAACTTGGTCGAAGCTCGCTTCATTTTGATAACCTCGTGACATCGCCGATTCATTGAATTTACAAGATTGGCATAAACATCCGGGAAAATAGAATACCAAGCTTCGTGAATTTCATTCCACAATTTTTTTGTTTATTTTTATACTTAAAAGAGCCAATCTTATTCTTAAGGCCTTCCCATAGGTACTCGATAGGTTTTAAGTCCGGCGGACGTATTGCAGTTATTACGACGCAGGTTGTGGTTCGAAAACTCCGATCTTTTTCGGTCATTCTGATTGCAAAGGAGAGGTAAATTTCTAGGACTCCGATCCAAAAGTCCAGCTTCTTGAAGCCTTTTTTTTTATTGTGTGACATGAAACATAAGCACAGAAATAAGTCTTGAGGCTATTTGATGACTTCAAGGTATTAATCTTAGAAGTACGAATTAAAGAGTTATCAAAAAGTTTTATTATTCCACGGATTTTTCCTCTAGTTTCGGCAGATACCTTTGAGTGTATTGCGTTAAATACTTTACTTTTGGAACACTTCATTGTCTGAGTAATTTTTTTAACGTTAAATCCTCTACTTTTAAGTTTATCATCACATTTTAGATTATTAAAAATAACGCAATTCACTAAAAAAAATTCGTTTAGTCAAAATAACTACATATTTGTCCTTTTTTATTCATTATTTGAAAAAATATTCTGTTTTGTGAAATTTAAACACAATTCTTGAAACATGTCCCTATTATTTCTTCCATGTAAATTTACTCAATTGTCTACTTTTCTGCAAATAAGTTTTAATCTAAAAGAGACAAAGTAAAAAAGAAAACAGGATATGAAATCCTGTTAAGTTTGAAAGAACTTAACAGTTATTACCAAAAATAATCGTCCATATCTAAAAAGTTTACGACATGATGTTGAGAAAGAACCAATTGTCCATATTATTTCTTCCAACACTGTATGTATGTATACAGCCTTATATTGTTTACGGTTATAGACAGACACTTCAAATAACAATAACTCAAAATATAAATATGTATGTCTGTCTGTCAGTCAGTCGGTCTGAATCTGCATCACATAAAAACTACTAGATACATTTTAATAAAATTTGTTTCGTCAAAATATCTCATTTCCAAGAGAAAAAGAAATAAAAGCCAGAATGTATACATTTTTACCGTTTTAAAGGACTCAACAACACACTTTATTTTAGACACCTTTTACACATCTCCACAATAATACAATTTTATATAAAACATGCAAAATCATTGTAATTTCAAAACAAAAGACGTCGCAACGCGTTGCGGGCACTGTTAATCTCATATATGTATATAGTGACGGTCTAAACTATTCACACTGCATGTATTTTCATCTAAAATCTTTTATATTTTTGATGTCAAAAAAGTTAGCCCAACACAATATTCAGCAAAATTTATCAATGAATCATTGTTGTTAAATTTTAGATATAAATGAAAATATCCACAAGTATGTGTATTAGACAAATGTCAGCGAAATACATATAGGCCCATTAATAAAACTTGCCAAAAGCTAAAGATAGGATTTTGTCGCAGCGATAAGTAGTTTTTCGTTGTTTTTAGTAAGCTAACATTTAACTGTCACGTACTTTAAAGGCAAGTCATAGTAACGAGCCTTACCCTCTTATTATAGCGAAGCACTAGTTATCGCTTCGACAAAATCCTAACCTTAGCTATTGGCAAGTTGTAATAATGGGCCATAATCTATTGTTGGGGAATGTTAGTTTTTTTCTCAATCTAGTTTTTGAATGAAAATCAAAGAAAGAGATAAAAATTAAATCCTAAAAATCCTAAAATACTAATAATTTAAACATTTTTATAACAGTGCGGATTCTTAAAAAGCAAATGGGAAACAGATACCACTGTCGAAAATTTAGGTAAGTCAAAAAATCTGAAAAATTATTTTTGTTTATTTTCTAAATTTTATTCAATTTAAATTCAATAACATTTTTATAAATTCATTCACAATATTTGTTTTACTTTAGCACGTTTGGATGGCACGAGCAAATTGTCGACAAAACGTAAGCCCACCATGGAAGAATATTTACAAATGGATGAGTGGCAACCGCCTACAAATACTAAGGGCAAGAAGAGGGTAAGTTTATTTAATTTTCATAGTATTTATGGGATGTAGTATTAAAGGATGTATTTTTTAAATTTACGATTATGTGTAGTATATGTATGTATGTATGTATGTATGTATGTATGTATGTATGTATGTATGTATGTATGTATGTATGTATGTATCTTCAATATTTTTGAACTAACAATAATTACTCGTATCTTAAGTCTAAAATAAAATATTCTTTTTAAGTCCAGCTAGTGCTAGACAAAAATAATGTTTGTTTCACGGATTTTGAAATCATTTGCGGGTCATCCCTCTAATGTACGGCCAAGAAAAGCAGTATCTCTTCTTTTTAGTCGAATGTAACCAGGTTCATTGTATGTTACGCGCCAAAGGGTTTGGATGAGATTCAAGCCTCTTTAGATATGTGACTGCATATTTCGCTATTTCTGCTTTAACTGATGGCATGTTTAGGTCTTTGTGGATGTTCGAATTTTTTATATACCAGGGAGCAGATGTAATAATACGTAAAATCTTATTTTGGCGCCTTTTAATTTTTTCTACATTGCTAGCTGAGGCAGTGCCCCATAACTGAATCCCATAACACCAAATTGGTTTGAGGACCGAGTTGTACAGTAGAAGTTTACAATCTAAGCTCAGGGTGGAGTTTCTGCCAATAAGCCAGTTTAGTTGTACTGCTTTTAGTTTCATTTGTGTTAACTTGAAGTCAATGTGGCTTTTCCAAGTAAGGCGACGGTCAAGATGTATACCCAGATATTTAACGTCTGAAAGCTGTGGTATCATTTGGTTATTTATGCGAATAGGAGGGATGAGGCATGAGTCTCTACGCAGTGTGAAAGTTATGTGAGTGCATTTTTGTTCATTCACTTTTATTCTCCATTTTTCTAGCCATTTTTCCAAATTGAGTATGTGGTCTTGTAAAAGTTGCGTTGCTTCTTGGGCACTTTCATGAATACTTAAAAAAGCTGTGTCATCTGCAAAAGTTGATGTGTGGACTAAGGTGCTAATTGGCATATCCGATGTGTACAGTAAATATAAAATTGGTCCCAAAATACTACTTTGGGGAACTCCGGCTTCAATGAGCTGTGGCGAGCTTAAAAAGTCACCTTCTTTTAGTAAAAACTTGCGATTCGTTAAATAATCTTTTAAAAGCTTATACAAGATTTCGGGCAAGTTCAGCTTTAGCTTAAATATTAGGCCTTCGTGCCAAACCTTATCGAATGCTTGAGAAACGTTGATAAAGAGCGCAGAACAGTATTTTTTTTCAATACAGATGTTTGTTGCTTGAAGGTAGTCCTCACAAAAATCACACAGTAAATGATGTTTAATTCGAGCCCTTATTAGTATTGCTGAACCACCACATGCTCTGCCACGGGGGTCTTTAGTGTCATATAATATATAGCCATTGATTTTAAAAAAGCTATTTGTTGTTAAATGAGTCTCTGAAACCATCATGACGTCAATTTGTTGGTTCTTCAAGAAGTACTCGAGTTCATTTTTGTGTTGGCGTAAGCCGTTTGCGTTCCAGAAACATATTTTTAAACAGTTCATGGTTTGTTAAGTACCGCCTGCAACATCATAGATTGCATGTGAACCATTTCTTGCATCATGCTGCTCATAGAGCTCATAAAACTGTTTAACGAATGCACTAATGTCTCGATACTTGCTTCGAGACGATTGTAGTTACCAGATGGTGTTTGTTCTTTAGCTTCTGGATGCATATTTGGGGTGGAATTGGTTAGGTGTCGCTTTGTGTGCTAAAACATGATTGGATTTTAACAAATTTGCGTATGAAACATGTTTGGCTGTGGGTTGAGCTAACTGAGGGTAATGAGCATTTGCTTGGTATTGTGGCTGCCTAGCAGGAGTATTTAATTTCTGAGTTGACTTCCTTACCTCAGAAAAAACTGGACAGCCTCTGTAGTTAGCAGTGTGATTTCCACCGCAATTGCTACATTTTTTAACCTTCGAGTCATCCTTTGGTTTGTCGCATTGGGCGGAACAATGAAGCTCTCCACACACAACGCAAACCGGAGGCAACTTGCAGTAAGCCCTTGTATGGCCGTATTCTTGGCAATTTAAACACTGAACGGGTCCTGACCGCTTTATGTGGTTCCTCTACACTTATCCTGCGGTGTAACAGATATTTTAGATTATAAATGGGATGCGTTTCATTCTTTAATCTAATATCCCCAGGTTCCAGTTCTCGATTTCTGAGATTGTCAACGCTTTTAACCTTAAATCCTGCTTTTTGGAGGCCAGCTTTTATTTCCACTGGATTAACATATGAGTCTACACCTTTGATGACTACCTGTAGGCCTTTGCTACTCTTCAGCTGATAGGTATAAAAGTTCTTATTGCAGCTTTCAAACTCCTTTACTGCTTTACGATAACTACTACTATAAAATGAATTTTAGTTTCATCAATGTTACCACGCTTGCTTGGAATTACATAGAATGAATTTTCCCCGATAACTGAAATTAACTTATTTATTAATTCATTCGAATTTTTTTCCCTTAAAAACATTGGTGGTGGTTTAAACGACTTGGGTGCCGTGTTTTGTTCACTTGTTTCGCTATCTAAAATAGCAAAACGATTTTGGGAACTTATTCCGTTAGCCTCCTTATCTTTAAGTACTTTGGACATTGGTGCAATCTGCGAAGATTTAGGGCTTCGACCTCTTTTCAATACAGTTATATATCTGTCCATTCCCACTTACGTCTTAGCTTTTTTGCACTATCCATATTACTGTTGGTAACACTGTGTTCAGAAGGCGACTTGTTTGTAGTTATATTATTGTCATCGCTTAGCAAAAGCGACGAACAAGATTGGGCACGTATAACTGGCGTAGAATTTACACACAAATTATTTTCAGTTTTTTTGTTTTTATTTAATTCAACATTGTCAAAATTTTTGTTGCTTAAATTAAAGAGGCTCATTAGCCCTTATTGTTTTTGTTTTATTTTTAAAGTAGCAATTCAATATGCCGTTGTAAAAAATAAAGAAAAAGAAAGAAAAAAAAAAATACAGACAACTATGTTGTTGTATTAAAACAGGTTTGTTTTTTTGTTTTTGTTTGAAATTATTCACACAATGTATGTTTTGTTTTTTGTTAATGCGAGCTAAAAAAAATCGCGTCCGCACTTATCAACGTCAAAAACAAAATCAAAAAAAAAAAATATATATGTATATATATATATGATCCAAAATATTGGTCCAATGTCGTACCAAGAAAAACATCTCCATATCATAATGTTTCCACTACCATGCTCAAGGGTCTTTGTAGTGTACTTGGGTCATAAGCTTTGTTTTTTTTTGTCGTCTTACCCAAGCTCTTCCATTAGGTCCGACTAAGTTAATCTTCGGCTCATCAGACCACAGGAGGTTTCTCCATTTTTTTATGCCTTCAGTTCCAATTCATTTGGCGTGAAGCTTTGCAAAATTTAAGCGGGGTTTTCTTTGTCTGTTGTTTAACAGCGAAACCTTTTGCATAGCTCTCCCAAACAAATTATTTTCCCGCAAACGTCGCTTAATAAATAGTCCACCTTGACACTGGTAGCTCTAATTCATTTTTCAGCTGTACTGCAGACATGAAAGGATTTCGCGTAGATAACACCTTAATTGAATCATCGTCCCTTTTTGTAGTTCATGGTTGACCTCTCCTGAGATTTAATTTTGTGTTTTGAAGAGCATTATTTACTATATTGTGACCTTCCAATAATTTGTACAATCTTATGTTGACTATTACCATTACTTCTTTATTATTTTTTTTCTTCCTCAGTACAATGTTTCGAGTGACCCATTTGAAAATATTCTTTGTAAATTTTTGCTCCAATTTGTGTTAAAATGTTTAGTTGAAAGTTTTTAATGAACGTTTTTTAAATTCAGACGTTAGATTTTTTACTTGGTATTATTTTCAAAGTAAACCTATTAATTTGTGAATGTTTCAAATAACTTAGTATATATTTATTGATGTAAATTTCTTGCAACTTCTTGTTATATACTAATAAGGCTTACAATATTCTCCAGTAACAGGCATTCCAGTTTCATTTGTAACCTTTTTTTTAGTCATTCTTCAAACGATATTAAAAATCATGAGCAACTGAACCTATTTATCTGCTCGTAACTGTATATAACAAATTCATAGGTATTTACAGAGGTCGTGTTAAAAAAAAATTGTAGTCAGGAATTTTTTGGCTTGTTTTTTTTTTAAACACTCATAGATTCTCAATAGGATTGAGGTTCGAACTTAGAGCGGGATTATGGATGATGTGGACAAATTTTAATAACAGCCACAACCGCACAATGTGTGACTTATGTTTTGGGTCATTGTCTTGATAAAATTTTAAATTTGTTTTGTTGTCCATTATGAACCTAAGGCCCCTATTACGGTTTACAACTCAACTCTACTTCAGTTGAAATTTTACAATTTGGTATTATCAATTACAACTCAACTAGTCAAAAATTGTTAAGTTGAATTTAAATTGTGTTATAACTCTGTTGTAGTTTCACCGTTTACAACCCTGTGTTAGTTCGGTTAACAAAAGTTTAAAAAAATTACAACTATCAGTAGCAGTTGTTTCAAATTACAACTCATCATTAGCAGTTGTCTTTCAAGTTGTCTTTTAGACAACTCAACTGAGTTGAGTTTTAAACCGTAATAGGGGCATAAATTTCTGCGCACTACTAATTAAATGGGTCCACAAAATATTCACATGTTGACGCGCGTCCTTTGTGAGTCTTTAAAAGCAAGCTCACCCACTCTTTGACTTGAGATACAGCCCCAGATCATTGTATACATTTTTCCAAATTTTACAGTTGGGATGATGTTCATCATTGTAGTACACCATCATCTTCAATTTCATCACAAAATATTACATTGTCCTAATAGTCATTCGGCTGTGAAACGTTCAGAATAGCGATGGAAAATCTCTTCTATATTTGCTGCTGGCAGGAGTGGTTTTTTTCTTGCTGCTCTTGATGAGTATTTATTTATTTTCTATTAAGGTCTGATGCACTGTCTCGTGGCAAACAACAACACCAAGCTCTTCCTTCCACTCTGCTGCTGGTTCTCTTAATACAAATTTAAATCAAAAATTAACTTAAAAAGTCATCGTTATGAACAATGTACGCAAATTTTAACGAATAATCTAAAAAGAGATAAAAAAAGAAATATTTTTGTGCATAAACAATGTAAAATGAATTAAAAATTTACTTTTGTTGTACTTATCTTCGAAAAAGATTACATTTTTGTTCGACACGATCTCTGTAAACAGCTATAAGTTTATGATATTTGTATGTACATAAAATTTTTTTTTCGAATAATAACTTCAATAAATTAATAATAATCTTCTATATATACTATATAAAAAAAATTGGATTGTGTTAGAAATTGATGTTCTCTGGAATGCGTGAACCGATTTTGTTTCTGCAAAGTTTATATGAAAGGTGACGTCAATACCAAGGTTTTTATGTACAAACGGTCTCTGTATGTGTATTGGTTCATGAGTTATAGCCGGAATAGTTGGCGTGGTACCGCCCATACAAAGTAAAAAATTATTATCGTGTTCCTGGCGAACTGCAATAGATAGCGCCTTGAAACTTTGCAAGAGTAGCCTTTGTGCTAAGGCGCATAGTCTGCCAAAATACAGAATGAATGGGGACAGTGGGCGTGGTACCTCGCATACAAAGTGAAAAATTATTATTGTGTATATAGAGAACTATAATAGACATGGTCTTCAAAGTGGGTACAAGTAAACCCCATACCCATGCGTATACTCTAGAAAAACATAGGTTGAATTAGGACAGTGAGCGTGGTACCCCCCATACAAAGTAAAAAATTATTATCCTGTATCTAGAGAACTGCAATAGGTAGCGCCTTTGAATTTTGCATCAGTAACCCCTATATTAAGATACATTGTGTAGAGAAACACAGACTGAATTTGAATGGAGGGCGTGGTACCACCTAAACAAAGTGAAAAATTATTATCGCGTACCTAGAGAACTACATTAGGTATAGTCTTGCAACTTTGCACAAGTAACCCTCATACTAATGTGCATAGTCTAGCAAAATACAGACTGGATAAGAATACTGGGAGTGGCACATCCCATTAAAAGTAAAAAACTGTTATCGTGTTAATAGGTATAGTCTAGCAAAGAACAGGTTGGATGGGAACATTTTTGACTTGAGAATAGCCTGCGTTTTCGCGTTTAAATTTGGTCATACTTTTCTTCCAAGTGTTTATTGTGTTTTTTCTGGATGGGTGTAGCAAAGCGCACCGGGGATAGCTAGTAGTATATAGATTTGGTCAACTAATAAAGAAAAAAATAAGATAAAAAATAGGGTGACTTTAAATTACTAGTTTCGTTAAGAAGCCTCGCTGTTTTCCAGTTAATTTTTAAATCTGTTAGAAAATTATATAAAATTTCACAATTTTTATTTATTTTCTTTTTTCAGGTTCGCTGGGCTGATATTGAAGAAAAACGCAAACAGGAAAAAATGCGTGCAGTTGGCTTTGTTGTTGGCCAAACCGATTGGAAACGTATGATGGATCCAAATGCTGCAAAACGTGCATTAAATAAAACTAAATTTATTGAGCGTGTTAACAAAAGGCGTTAAGAATTACAATGTTTTGCATTTATTATAATGTTGAAAACATTTAATTTTTTTTTTTTAAATTTCAATTTGCACTCTTAAACTGCTTGAAGAAGAATTGTGTTTTTTTTCTTCTTAATTTTGGATTTTATTAAATATTTTAATTTTAAAATATTAAGCTCTGATCAACTGTCAACATACATTTAATTTTGCTTTGTTTAATTATTAAATTAGAAAGAAATAGTTTATATTGTTTTTATTTTACCATTTTAATGAATATCTTAAAGACTATTCAAAAAATTATTAAAAACCTAAAATTTAAATAAATTAATAAGTTTTTAATTTTTTTTAAAAGTGTATACTTTTTTTTCTATGCAAAATTATAATTGAAATTTAATAAAGATATACATACATACATACATACATACATACATACATACATACATACATACATACATACATACATACATATAAAGAAATACGTAGTATATAGAGATAAAAATAAATATGTAAAACTTTATTTCTAAAAGCTGTTTTCTTATTATTGAAAGTTATTTAGAGGTAGTAACCATTTTAAAGGATGATAATGATGATGAAAAATAATAAAAGAATAAGCTGTAAATTAATTGCAACCACCAGTCAGGGAATGATAAAATATTGTTACGGAATGTTTTAACTTATTCTAACTCCCAGTTTTTAGTCTAGCATAGTCAGTAGCAATTTTCCTTGTAGCGGTGCGCAGACTTGCATTGTTCTTCTATTTTTCAAAGCGAAACTAATTATTGACTGCGACGCTGCTTTGTCTATTACCAGAATGCGCTTTACTACGTTGATATACTCTCAAACAGTAAGATTGCTATTTTTCTGCTGCATCACACATTTGGAGATTGTGGAGCACTCGGTGTTGGGAGCTGGCTGATTCCTCTTTTGAGTTTTACGACTCCTGTGATGTTTGATACGACTTAAGTAATTGTTTATATTAGGTCGGTTGTCGACAAGCTGTAGCCGATTGGATAGCCAAATTCGAAGAATGTATTGCATGGGTACAGTAAGAAGATGAATTCGCGGACAACTTTAACAGTACAATTCAGACGGCCCTTACGTAAAACAATGAACGTACTACATATGCCCTCTCTGCTAGTAATGCCGGTACGTTCTAGTGGTGGTGGATTATTTCTGTTAATGGGTTCATTGCTGCCTTACAATTTCCCTGAAAATGGCCGACTTTAGCACTTGCCTTTACTCATGGTCATCTAATGTCAGGTTCTTTAATTACCTCGACTATGGTTTTGCCCTTAGCAGCAACTTCCACTTTTAACATCTCGTAAGATTAAAAATACTTTAGCTTCCCAGAACCTAACTAGTTTTAGGGATACTTAAATCTGAGAAACTTTTTAGCCTACCTATCGAGGGGTTATTGCCTCAGGAGCAGCGTTGCTAAATGTAAAGATTTATTCGTCTTTTTCAGCTTTTCAAAGCATTAAGAAGTTTTTCAGTTTTTTATTAAAAAATAAATTTTTCTGTAAATGTGTAAGCTTCTTATAGATCTTTAATATTTTAATATTGTTTTATCAATTTCAAAAAGAACAATAAAATTAGTATTTTCATAGAAGTGACTAGATGAACCCGTCAACTTTTTGCGAAGTTTTGTTGTACATCTTTAACGGATTCCTTCATTAGCCCATAAAGCTGTATGTTCACAGACTATCCTCCAACACTGCAGACTTATGTTAATTTTTTTTGTCCAACTTCGCACTTGGTGTGTTACAGATACCTGTGTGTGTGAGTCCCGACTAGGACTTGGATGATTTATTTTTATCTTGAAAGTAAATCTGCCTGTCTGAAAAAAACACTAGCTAAAGTAGTAAGATACGAAGAATTTCGAAGATGGCAGTAGATAGAATATACGAACTAGAAAATACAAAATAAAAATGTTATTTAAGGCCGTTTGACGGTATAATACAAGTACTATTGATACAATATTTTGAGGAAAATGAGACCCTGAATGAAGAGTTGTTACTGTTTTTAGAAAAATTGTAAACAGCGTATAGATCAGGGAGGCGTTTTATAAACAAATTAATTTCTTTTTCTATTAAATGTCGAAAACTAATGAGAGAAACTGTATGTATGATTTAACACTAACAATTGCTTAATTCTTAAGGGCGTATTTTTAAGATTTTTGGATTATTTTATTCACTTTTCAACTAATCTTTTTTGCAATTACCTAAAGTCTACAAAAAAGTTGCAAAAAAAGTTTTAAGATTTGTTTATTGCTAAAGTTTTTGGCTTACGTTTGTGTTAACAACAAGATTTAAATGCTTAAGAAAAGATAAATATCCGTTGTATCAAATTTAACGTCCCTTTTCCTACAAAAAACTAAATAAAAAGAAAAACAATCACAGAGGATAGTGATAAACAGATATTTCACTATCCTGTCTCTATGTTCATGAAACGATAAAAGACGAAGGAAGCAATGTTTAGTTTTTGATTGTTTTGTTTACACTTAAAACAATGTTTAGAATGTCAGTAAAAAATAACAGAAGTGATAAACATAAAAGAAAAGCGTAGTTGAAAATACACCACCCACTAAAACACGCAGGCGAGACATTTGAGAGAAATACACCACAGCTAACAACGAAATACGATTAAAAACTTTAAAAGAAAGTTTAGTCGAGTGCAAATTGTCAAACATAACGGTCATGAAATAGAAAATAAATATTCAATTTGTTTAATTTTTGTGAAAAAACAAAAATAAAACGGCAAATAATTAAAAAAAAAAATTAAAAAAGCTCGACTTATACAAAACGGTTGTGCTTAAATTTTATTAAATAATAAATAAATTTGTGCTTTTTTGTCCTTGTTTTTTAAGGAAAGTTATATAAATTTGTAGTGCAACAAAATGTATTTTTTTGTTTGAATCTATATGCCCAACCAAAATAATCCTTAAACAAAATCTATTAATACTTAAGCTTTAGCTTATAATAAAAATAAATCAAATCGCTAAGGAAAAAAGAAAATTAAGAAACAAAATATTTAAACTATAGTTTTGTTTAACATTAATATGGAATCAGTATGTCCAACTCCGTAGTTACATTGTCTTCATTTAATATATTATTTTTCACACAAGGTAAGTAAGTAACCAAACCAAATCAAATCTTATCTAATCAAATCAAGTTAAATTAAATTAAATTAGTTTTTAAATAAACACAAAACCACAGTAAACTTTCTATCGAAGTCCTTTGAAAAGTAAAGAAAATAGTCCATGCCATTTTACATAACACTATGATGGAATCAACATTAAGTTTTTTTGTTGTTGTTTTTGCTACTCCTTTGTATGTATTACATATACATATACATATATATATTTTTTTATTTGAGTTGTTCTTACTTCCTTTTTTCGTACCAAACTATAAAATGAAAACAGAAAAGGATAATACAACAATAAAAACTAGTATGTATGTTCATTTGCCTAAATAAACAACAAGAACAATAACCAAAACATTGAAAAATAACAGTTGGAGCAACAACAAGAAAAAATACTGCCAACAAACTATTATTTATTGTCTGTCCCAAAAGGAATTGCTCTCCTTACTTAACTCCACCACTACTTTCGTATTGTTGCTGTTTATTTTTTCTTTTTTGCAACCACTACCTCTGTTCGTTGGAAATCCGGATGCGTTAAGCTTTTGAGTGACAAGATAGAATTATTTACATACATATGTATACGAGCATAATGTAAGAAATAAAAGAATTATTATTTTAACGTTAAAATGATACAAAATAATATTTTAATTTGTTCACTTCAAATAATTGCTCATTAAATTTTACCCAATTTTTACTTTACCATACGTAGTATAAGGTAAAGTATAGTAATCATGAAAAAATTCGAGGTCGGGATTTTGACGGATTTATACGTTTTGAGGTCTCCTGAATCCATTTTGACTATTTTCGCGATGATGTCTGCGGGTGAGTGGGTGTGTATGCCACTATTTTTGTACAGTTTTTACAGGTCATACCGTTTGACATATCAAAATGAAATTTAGTATGTGCTTTTGGTATATGGAGATGAAGAGCTGTATAGTTTTTGGGCATAATCGGAAGAAGGCAAGGGGTAGTTTTCTTACCCCCAAATTTTGTAAACGCTGTATAGGTCATACCGTATGACACATAAAAATCAAATTAAGTATGTGCCTTTAGTTTATGGAGATGAAGAGCTGTATAAATTTTGGACATAATCGGGAAGGGGCAAGGGGTAGTTTACTTATCACCCCAAACCAAAAATAATCAATTCTTTATATATAATTCTTTATATATAATATACTTTGAACTTTTATTCTTTATGTAATATATCCATAAAAATATCTGTTTCCAGTGGGTATGGTAAAGTTGAGTGTAGGCCACTCCAGTTTTATTTTTTTTTTAATCTATGACAAGTTTTAATTTAAAATAAAACTGGGTATTTTTTATACCTTTCAATATAAGTGAAAATGGTCTGTTATTCCTATTGTAATTTTTACAATATTAATTTTAAATTTAGTTTAAAAATAGCCCCTAAAAAATTAGCCCTTTAAAGAATAGCCCCTATTCAGTCATTTTATACACTTCACCACAGGTGATGGGCACTGCATGAGCACAAAAAACGAAGCTCATAACAGGCTCATAATAATATTTCATTGCACACGAGTAACGATAAGTGGACAATAATAAACAGCGAAGACCAGCGATCTAAATGCGATGAGCTTGCAGAGTTTCCATAAGCAAGTTTGAATAAATATGAGTAAATGTTGAACAGTTTTATGCTTTGAGTGAAACACAAACGCATTTCGAGTGTACAAAAAGAAAAAAAAAAAATGAACAAAATTTTTTAACAACATTACTTACATACGTTCAGTTTAAGGTCTTCATTTCAAAAAACAAAAAACCACTCGTGCAAGCAAAAAGACGCACTAAGCCTTATATATTAGTTCTACACAACTACCAAACATGAGACGAGTAAACAACACGGCGCTCCCTAGGATTCTCGATCTGGATAAATAAGTTTATTTCTTTTTATGAAAGCCGCAACAATCTTACGCGATATCATAAACACAAACTTTGTCATTTAGCGTTTTTTTAGTTTGCTTTTTAAAAGCCTTTACGTAGAAAGTATGTACTAAAGGTATGCGTCGAAACATTATACTATATTGAACATTCATTCCAATATCAGTGACCAAAATCAGTCAACCAAAACACAATTCATTTTTTATTAAAAATCTATTTTATTCTTATTTTATTCATCCATTTTTCTGTTTCATTATTCATGTCTTAATATACTTTTTTTATTCATTTTCTTTGAAGGTAGAAATTTGTGCGATTACAATTAGAGTTTTTTAAAAGTCCCAAGATCTTAAAATAATAGACAATTTTGATTTGTTGTTTATTTTGTTTTTGTTGATATTGATGAAAACGTTCTTCAACGTAAGCTGTTGCTATTAGAATTTATAAAACTGCATAAATTTTGTTTAAACCAGTGATTAAAAATGCTTGACTATTTTCAATGCATATGTAATTGCTTAACTATTGCTTAGAAAAAGTGTGCAGCAAAAGCAAATAAAAAGAGCAACTGATTTGCTTAAGCTTGCTATGTGTCTCTTTCTGCAGCAAAGCAATTACTTTAAAAACATTTGCTGTTGCTTAAGAAATAAGTTGTTCTTCATTTTTATTTTTGCTTATGCTTAACTCTTTACTGTGAAGTAGTGGCTGACTACGATTGCTGTTTTTGCTGTTATTTGCTGTAACACGCTGCTTCAGTCTTAAGTTTTAGAAAATTCTTTCACAGTGAGAGATTGAAGTTATGGCGCCACGTATAAATAAAAAAAAAAAAATCAGTTTTGAAGATCTGAAAAATAAAGATTTCCAATATTGTTTTACAGCAACAGCAAAAGAAGAAACAAACATTAACTTATTGCTTAAGCAACAGCAAACGTTTTCAAAAAAATTGCTTTGCTGATTGCTTTGCTACACAAAGAGACAAAATGTTATATAAATGCGGAGGAATTTAGTTTTTTTATTTGCTGAAAAAGATGTAAGCAAAGCAAAGATTTTACTGCTGTTGCTATTTTTAAGCAAGCAATTCAAACCCTGGTTTAAAGAAGAAAAAAGGGATTCATGCAAAATTACCCCAAAAAAAATTACTATAAAATTTTACAAAAAAAATGTATAAAATTTAAAAAAAAAATTGTTGGTAAAATTTAATTGAAATTTTTTTTTTTGAATTTTATAGAAAATCTTTTGTAAAAATATTACAACTTATTTTGTAAAAATATTATAGTAATTTTTTGTAAAAAATTTATAGAAGATTTGTTTTTTAAATGTTATTGTAAATTTATTTTAAAAATTTTATTGAAAATTTTTTGGTAAAATTTTATTGAAATTTTTTTTTAAATTTTATAGAAATTTTTTTTAGTAAAATTTTATTGAATAATTTTTTTAGTAATTTGTTGTAAGAATTTAATTTTTTTAAAAAATTTTCTATAAAATTGAATTTTCTGTCAATATGAATTGAATTTGATGTTTACAAAATTGAATTTGATGTTTTTAAAATAGATTTTAAAGTTTACAAAATTGAATTTAAAGTTTATAAAATTTAATTTGAAGTTAAAAACCTAATTGTATATAAAAATCGCTCGATGTTTGTATTTTGTAAAATTTGTTTGTCTTAATTTGAATTTTATTTTACTTGTATCGATAGGGTTGAAAGAATATTTTTCGCAAACTAGGTGATCAATTAAAAAAAAAATAAAAATTGAAACAATTTTATTTTTACACACCAGCAGAATGTAATACAGTTACTGAAAAAACATCATCAATTTAACCAGCCAAACTCAGATAATACAATACGAGAAATTTTATTCCAGTCATCTTTAGTTAGTTAAAACGAGATCTTCTGCTAGTGTCTTAAAACAAATACATACATATGTATTTATATATATTCAATAAAAAATTAATCACCTAATATTTAAAAAAAATTCTTTCAACCCTCTTGAGTAGAGAGAATAAAAAAAAAGCTTGATATAACAATCGTTTGAATGTTAATAAATAGTTCGTCGGATAAACTGAAATCTTAATAATAAAGTTTTTGTTCAAAAGACAAAGAATTCTGAAATTTTTGAGACTTGCAGTGGAAAATAATAAGTCACAAGTTAGCTAAAGAAAGCTAAATTACTGTTTCGCAATTTTTCAAGTCCCGGTATAAGACGGCAGTGCTCCGGAGAAAAGTGAATTTGAGTTTTCAGGTGGCTGAGATCTTCCTCGTATTCATTAACAATTTTTTTCACAAACTCTCCAACTTGCAGAACTTCAATTATGTATATGCGGGTTTGAAGCTGTCTGCAATAGCTTCGGAATGCAGAGCGAGATTAAGTTCAGGTAACTTGTGTTTTATTTTGCAAACAAACCGTATTTACTTCCAGCCTCAGCTGATAAAATCTAAGGAAGTAAAGTAAAATTGACAACAGCGCTATAAATTTTTTTTCAGGGATCGCAAATAATGATTATTTCCCAAATTTGAACAAAAAAAATCATAATGAAGGAGATATGTTACAAGATAAATGAGTACACCAATATAATCGCTATTACGCGGACTACCTTTACGTGCGTTAATTTTTATTATTTTGAGTTTTATTAAAAAACTCAAATTTAAAAATTATTTATTGAGTTTTAATTTTTTGCTTAAAAAATAACAGTTATTTTTCAAGTTTTATTTTTTGGTTGGAAAATAAAAGTTATTTTTTGAGTTTTATTTTTGGCTTGAAAAAAAAATTAATTACTTTTTGCATGAAAATAATAGTTATAAAATAAAAATTACTTCTCCAGATTTGTTTGTTGCTTGAAAAATAAAAGTACTTTTGATTTGCATAAACATACATACATATATATGTATCCATATTTATATTGATTAGCGCAAGTTTTGCATAGCGTGCCTGCAACACAAGTTACTGTAGAAAGAGCCTTTTCCGCCCTAAATCTAATATTAACTGATTTAAGGTCAAAACTATCTCCAGAGTCCGTACGTAAACTCTTATTTGTTAAATTAAACTAAAAAATGTTTTTTTGATTGGAAAATAATTTTTATTTTTCAATCAAAAAAATAAAACTCGAAAAATAATTTTTATTTTTCAAGGCAAAAATAAAACTCAAAAAATAACTGTTATTTTTCAAGAAAAAAAAAATAAAACTCAAAAAATAATTATTATTTTTCAAGCCAAAAATAACACTCAAAAAATAACTTCTATTTTCCAACCAAAAAATAAGCAAAAAATAAAACTCGAAAAATAATCATTATAAAGTAATTTTTTTAATAAAACTTATAACCGTTACGATCCCTGTTTTTTTTTCATCTTTCGAACATAGTCAAAGATCGAACATTATTACTGTTATCTAGCAAAGTAACGAAGGCCTTTACTCGTTGTAGTGAAACTCTGAGAGTCTTCGGTGGGAAACGAACCCACAACCCCGACTCTGATACTCTAGCATACTACCTATTAGCATTCCTTAGTACCCGGCAATTTCGTTCTCGTCGTTATCTAATTTTATAATTTTTTTTAGCGTATATGATGCGTTTTATCAGATTAGAACATTATTTTTTTATATCTGAAAATATTTTATATTTATATTTTCTCTTTTTGTTTTATGTAGGGGTATCGTGAGTGGGTGTATAAGTTTGAGCATATGGTTGTTTTATTTTTTGGTTCATTCTCTTCCGTTTTAGGGTTTTTTATTTTTTGCGTTTTAAAAGCCACTCATGACGGTCTTTTGTCATTATTTTCCAAATTAGTTTTTTCCTTTTTTATTGTTTCTAAAACAAAAGAATCTTGTCTCGTACACACAAATTTGTATGCGAAAACAAACATACGCACACGCCTATTATTTCTAGCGACATGGAATCTTTTTGTTCAGCATCTGCATTGTGGCCCTTAGTATTATATTAGTATAAACTACGAGTACATAAATCTATTAATATATTTTAGTGCCAACACTTAAATCTACTTAAAGAGTATATATACGTTAGATGAAGGTACGAGGGTAGTTTGATAATTCCAAGCCTTTGTATTTTCAGTGCAGTTACTTCTATAATAAAGGGTTATAAAAATAAAAAGGAGGCATGCTGAAGTCAACAAATTTTTAAAAAGCTGACTTAAACAAGAAGCCTATAAAACGTTTAAACCGTATAAAGTATACAAAGCTTACAACGCGTTTCAAAGCGTGTTATGTACTTTCACCTTAAGTTAGAATATAAAATGAAATTGTATTATAACATTTAATAAATAATTTTTTTCATATTTATTTATTGTATGTTCCTTATGTATGAACTAACAATAATTACTCATATCTTAAGTCTAAAATAAAAATAAATATACTTGTTAGGTCCAGCCAGTGCTAGACAAAAAATTGTATGCTTCGCGGTTGCTCCTATCATCCCTCCTTCTTAGACGAATGTAACCACGCTTATTAAGTAAGTTTCGGGCCAGCGGATTTAGATGTATTACAAGCTTCTTCAAATACGTCACCGCATGTTTCGCTATTTATGATTTAACTGTTGGCACGTTTAGATCTTTGTGGATATTAGAGTTTTTGATGTAACAGGGAGCAACTGTGATCATTCGTAGAATCTTATTTTGGCGTCTTTGAATTATACCAAATTGGTTTAAGCATCGACTTGTACAGTAGAAGTTTGCAATCTAAGCTGAGTGTAGAGTTTCTGCCAATGAGCCAGTTTAGTTAGACTGCTTTTAACTTCTTTATTCTCCATTTCTTCAACCATTTTTCCAATTTGAATATGTGATCTTGTAAATGCTGTGATGCTACTTTGGCGCTTTCATGAATACTTAAAAAAGGTGTGTCATTAGTAAATGATGATGTGTACACTTGATTGCTAGTTGGCATATCGGATGTGTACAGCAAGTATAAAATGGGTCCCAAAATACTACCCTGTGGAACTCCGGCTGAGGTGAGCTTAAGAAATCTCCAGTTGAGTGGTAGTGCAAATGTTTGCACTACCACTCAACGCAGATTTAGTGCAAGAATTCTTCACTCACTCAATTGATTGCAAAATTTTTATTTGCAATCAAAAAAAAAATCAATTGATTGAAAAATTTTTACTTGCAATCAATAAAAAGCTGAATTTATTCATACTCTCAATCAACTTTCAAAAATTATTGGCCATGAGAATTTTGAAATAAATTCGTTTTTTTTTTGAATTTTTTATTCAGTATTGAAACAAGGTACGTAATGGTAAGAAATTAATTATTAATACTATATAACAGTTACATAAAAATTTTCAAAGTCAGTTCGAACAGTACTAGATAAGTTAGATTCCTAGATTTTAGTGCAATTGACGAAGTAAATAAAACGATTGTTTAAATCACAAGTCTTCTCATATCTTTGATATTAGATAATTCAACAGTAGAACAAAATGATAGCATATGAATAGAATTAAATACTTCTCTACTGGGTTTTGAGACTGAATTGGGTTGTCTTAACAAATATCCAGTAATTAGGCAAATGTTTTTAAAATTCAACACGAATTTGCCTTCTTTTGCACCTGTGAGGCCTTTATTTTTCTTTAGTGGAATGGTAGACACTCAGAAGATAAAAAATTTGGTGGTAACAGTTTTGAAAAGTTTGTTGCAAATAATTTTTTGAATTTTACTTTTTTTATGTATCCATTTTGTTTATGGAAGTAAAAAAAAAAGTTTGTTAAACTAAAAATTAATTAAATTAATTTTTGAAGGTCTAGATGGTCATACTCGTATATTTATGTTACATATATAAATTAATTTACTGTTTTATATAATCATTAATAAATATAAAATAAATTGAATTATATTTTTAATGAAGTATTAGTTTTCACTTTTGAATTAGTGAACAAAAATAACAATAAATCAAATTGACCCTCAAATTGAATGCAAAATTTCTTCTTGCAATCAACTTGAGTGAAGAAAAAAAGTTGCAATATATTGCTGATTGCATTTTTTGAAATCAAAATAATTAAATTTTAGTGCAAAGACTTTTTAACTCACTATCACTAATGTTGATTGAGGCTGCAAATTTTACAATCACGATTAGAAATCAAAAAAATGAATGCAATAATTTTGCAATATCACTCAGTGTGAGTGAAGATTGCAGAATTAGTGCACTACCCCCAACTATGAATTCAAATAACATCTGATTTTATCAATGCCAGGAGCCTTCTTAGAGTTTAAATTAGTTATTGCCTTTTCAATATTTCGAAGCTCAAACCTTAGGGTAACTTCCGGACTAACATCGATAGGTGGCAGCTCGGCTATATCAGTCGAGACAATTGAAGTAAATACGTTTTTTAAATGATCAACAAACAGATTACCTTTTTCGGTATCATTTCTTGCCCAGCCTACACAAAAAGTTCGTAATGGAGGCTTACGTACGACTGGTCTTTTAAGGTTTCTACGTGCACGCCATAATGAATAATCTGATATTGGGGTTGGGTCCAGATCTTCCAGGTTATTTTTCAGAGATGCTACTCTTCGAGATTCTAGTAAGTCTCTTAGCCGCTTCGTGTAATCTTTAAGTCTAGTTTGAGGAGATCTATGTTTTTGCCACTCAATAAATAAATAAAAAATAAATAAATTTAATATGTTAGGCAACATGAATGCTTGTATAATCTGGTATCAAAAGATTATAAAAATATCCAGAAAAATACGGAATTATGAGGAGAGGAGGAGAGTATTTATTAGCAACTTGGCAAATTTAAATTGTTAAAACAGCTGTTATAATAAATTACCGACAAGTTTGGCGGAATTTTTAACGACGAATTCGTCGTTTTGGGCGAAATTCGTCGTTCGTGTTCCTAGCATCATTAGTTTGTTTTTGACGGCTATTTAATTTTAACAAAAATGGAAAGAAGTGCTGATAAAACCTTATGTTTTTTTGCGTAAAAAATCTATTAAACCAGAGAAAGGCTTGATAAATAACACGAACACTCTGCAGAATCCACTTTCAATGGTTAACAAATGTTTACATTTTGCGTTGTGGTTGGGTCTAAAAAATGAAGTATTGGGCAATTGGAGATTGAAAGTGCTTTAGGTGGATAAGGTTATAAGCATCTTAACCGAGCGGATAAATCAAGGCCACTATTACGGTTTACAACTCAACTCTACTTCAGTTGAAATTTTACAATTTGGTATTATCAATTAAAACTCAACTCTTCTTCAGTTGAAATTTTACAATTTGGTATTATCAATTACAACTCAACTTGTCAAAAAATTTTAAGTTGAATTAAAATTGTGTTACAACTCTGTTTCACCGTTTACAACCCTGTGTTAGTTCGGTTAACAAAAGTTTAAAAAAATTACAACTCATCAGTAGCAGTTGTTTCAAATTACAACTCATCAGCAGCAGTTGTCTTTCAAGTTGTCTTTTAGACAACTCAACTGAGTTGAGTTGTAAACCGTGATAGGGGCACAAATTTTACATGAATATTTGCGAGTACCTCACATTTTCCATAAATGTTTGGATATTAAAAAAATATCCGCGCGGTGGTTGCCGCGATTGCTCACACTCGACCATAACTTATGTTCAGGCGCATATTGACCAAGTTTTTGCGCCGTTTTACAACAATGGACGAAACGTGAATGCATCACAACACCCGAGAGATCAAATAACAAAAAAAAAAAAAAAAAAACGAGGAACTCTTTAGATGAATTAGCACCAAAAAAGGCTATGGTGGGTGTGACCGAACAAGGTCATAGTCACAGTTTTTTTAGGTGCACACACTGTCACTCATATCGCTTAACTTAAATATTTTTAATAGGTTTTGGACGGATTCAATATTGATTTGAAACAAACTTATTTATTGGAAAAATGTGCTGTTCCATCAAGACAATGCTACACTGCATATGTGAATTGGGCTACGAACTACTTACTACTCCATCCATGATAATTTTCAGATTTAGCTCTTTGCAATCAATTTCCTGTTTCAAAATTAAGAAAAATGGCTGGGTAAGAGATTTGGTTTAAACAAGCGAGCTCATTGTTGAAACATATGCCTTTTTGGCCTAATAATTTGAAGGAATAAAAAAACTAGAAAGATGATGATTAATATGTAAAGAGCTTAAAGAAGAGTGGATATGTAGAGAAGTAAAATGCTTGTTTGTCGAAGAAAATATCTTACCCAAAAACGACACAGAATTATCAAATTGCCCTCGTAAACATATCTGTCTATATATAACAATCTAAGATGTATGAACTTCCAAACCATATTTTTATCAATTTTTCTTTGGATTGTTTTCCGCTAGATAAGTTTCTGAAAAACCCAAAGAATTACATATGTACGAGTATGTATATAATTTTTCATAAAAACCAAACGAATATTATTGATGATGAACTTAAGACAAATTGAGTTGACTTTTTATTAAATTTGTTCTTTCAACATCATCCATGCGGTTGTTAAAATCCATAAAATTCTTTTGGTAAATATTAATTAAAAGTAAATTGTGCATTTGCGACTTTAAATTTAAACAACAACATATTTTTCTGTTTAACTGTTCTAAATCTTTCTTAAAGTGCTGCGATTATTTACAGAATCTATACATATAATAAAAATGTAACAGGACCATTTCTGTACATCAATTTTTTTTAAATAGAAATGGAAACAAAACAGCAATTTTTCGAAATTCTGTCCATATGTCTGTGTTCTGATCACATAAAAATTACTGGAACAATTTTAATCCAATTTTGTAAGGTACTTTGGTATCTTGGCAAAAATATCTCATAGGAATTTTTATACGCGGTTTTTTCTGTTTTGTAGGTGGACTTTGGGGAGGGTTCGGACTACAAACTGGTGAATGATTTGTTTACCTGGTTTGACCTCAAGTAGTTATGCTCTATTAAGTCGGAGATTTTAAAGCAATTGAACCTTTTTTTAAAAAAAAAGTTTTAAAATTTCTAAAAGACAGAGACTTAATTTTTGGGAACTTGTTAAATTATAGAAAATTTATTTTGTAACAAAATCTTTTAAAACAAAAAAGTTATAGGCATTTAATAATTAAAAATATCAAAAAATTTGTTAATTTTAACAAAATGCAGAGAAAGTCAATTTTGGACCCACCCTGTTCGCTGTGATAATGTTGAAATATTTTGGCTCCCGAGGTACTCTGGTATATATTTTTCATAAATAATTGATTTTTGGCCGCCTTCTCAAAATATGTGCCACAGTACGACGTGGCGGGCACAACTAGTCTTCTATATTTTGACTTAAACTTTTTTTTAAAGTTTAAAGCCTGGAGCAAAACTGCATGTTGGCTTTAGGATAGAATTAAAGACTTAAAGTTTGCAAAAAAAGTTTATTTAATCTGCTTTCAGCTTCATATGTGTCGACTTTTTTTTTTACAGAGTAGACCTAATACAAGTGTCTTTTTAAACCATATGTTATTTTGACACTGATGGCATTTTTGTGCCTGAAATGTTGACTATTTTAATATTATACCAAAATGAGCAAACTTATTTCTAAAGTAAGGACAACGAATTTGTCAGAAAAATAATTTTTCCTAAGGTGCATTTTCGTAAATAATGGCAATATTTATGAAAATGTACGTACATAACGTGCCCAGACACGTTGTGTACGTCCTGACAATATTTTGTTCAATTTTGCTTTGAAAGTAATCCACACCAAATTTTAGGACTCTTGCGTATTTACTTTATATAAAGGTACCCATCCCTGGATAAAATTCTAAAATTTATATAAAATTCTAAAACTTAATGTAAAGCTCTGTAAAACACAGACAAAAAATGAGTTACTCATTATTTAAAAACAGCGCCATCCGTTGCGCAACATTGCTTAAAATATACTGCTTTCTCCACTTTCTCTGGGAAATATGATATTTTGCGGAAAAAAGTATCTTTTATTAGAATCAGGATACTAAAGTACCTCCTCACGAAATCTTGTTAAAATTCATCTAGTAGTTTTTACGTGATGCGAATACAAAAAAAGAAAGACAGGCAGGAAATAAGTTACTATTTTATTATATGTATAGATTTTGTAGCTTTTAGATTTGAAAGAAATCTCTACCAAATTTTAAGACTCTTACTCAGGAAGTAGCAACATATGTTTTATATAAAATTTTATTTTATTATACATTGACTAAATTTCCCGTTTGAAAAAAATTAAGGTGCTGCCAAATTTTCAGTATTATTAAATCGGCAAAATTGCTTACTTTCACCTTTTAATCTCTATTTTTTCTTGGAATGAGTGCCTCGATAGAATGAGTGGTAGCGCGCTAGTTTATCAATTAGGGGGTTGCGGGTTCGATACAAACCAAAGACTCTGGGTGTTTTCTGCAGACAAGCACAGAAGCTGATCGGTACTTTATGTCGTTTATAATCATCGTTTACTTCTTAATCATTGTTTTTGATAGTAAATGGTCCCAACAACATTATTTTTACACTTTTACACTATTGTTGTAAATTGTTTCTAGTCCTGGGATCAAGGCGAATTCATAACAGGTAAACTCGAGAGCTCAGCTAACTATTTTTTGTCTCCATCTTCTAGTGTCAAAATGTACTAACATATTTTATTTTGACAGTCTAAAATGATTTATACAAAAACAAAATGTAGGTATTTTTATTACAGAGTTTTTTTTGCACCTTATTTATTGTGCCATATCTTGGGATATTTAAAATTTAATTTGGAAAATTATTACAAATATAATTTAAATAAAATTGACATATTTAAGCTTCCAATCCTCAAAACTGTACTTTGCTATAGCTCGATTTATAAATTAAATATGTTAAGTAAAAGTGTCTTATAAGGGGTGATCCAAACACACAGAAAATTGAAATTTTATGGAGAATGTTTATTATCATTTGAAAGAACATTCTTTGACATTTATTTTTTGAAGATTATATCTATCAAATGTTGCTATGTCGCAGATGCTCAACGGATGAGTCCAATTTTCGATGACTCGTTCGAGTATTTCGACTGGTAACTGGCGAAGGACACGCGTGATGTTTTCCTCCAAGGCTTGAATCGAAGCGGGTTTATCCGCATTAACTCTAG
This sequence comes from Phasia obesa, assembly GCA_949628195.1. Lineage (NCBI taxonomy): Eukaryota > Metazoa > Arthropoda > Insecta > Diptera > Tachinidae > Phasia > Phasia obesa. Next base: position 85,494,085 of record OX451218.1, read on the forward strand.
ATTTTACATCTCCCCACAGCAAAAAGGTTAACGGTGTGACATCACACGATCTTGGTGGCCCAAAACGTGAAATTATGTGCTCACCGAAATGTTCGCTCAATAAAGCCATTGATTAATGCGATATGTGGGAAGTGGTGCCGTCTTGCTGAAACCAAACCCAGAGAACGAGCTTCAATTTCAGGCATCAACTAGTCGGTTATCATGGCACGATAACGGTCGCCATTGATGGTTACGTTCGCACTGGCATAATTTTTAAAGAAATATGAACCGATGATTCCACCGGCCCATAACCGTTGTTTATTCTGGATGAAGTGGCAGCTCTTGAATCTCTTCAGGTTGCTCTTCGTCTCAAATGCGGCAATTTTGTTTGTTTACATACCCATTGAGCCAGAAATGGGCCTCATCGCTTTGAAAACGTCGGATCTTCTTGGAACTTTTCAAGAGCCCATAGAGCGAAGCGATTCAGGCGTAAGTCTTTCCATTATGAAATTCCAAACAATACTAAAATAATAACATGACAGCATGTTAATAAGATTTTAAAAATGATTTAGTAGGTACTTGGGTTCTTGCAGTTGAGATAAATCGCTGAATGTATTTTTTTTTACAAAATTCACCCGGGTCTGTTGGTCCTAAAATTAAAACATATGTATATCCCTTGGGCGTATGAACCGGTTTTTATTTTAACTTTTGCCAATTTCTTACAGTTAAGATAATTAATCTAAATCTAATCAGTTAAGATAATTAATTAAAAAAAAGCACTGAGTGAATTTAGTGAGAACTTTAGTACAGCTACAGAATTACCGATCTACATTTCAAATCAGCGTGTCCATTGCATGGTATATGTATATGTAAATATGTATACTGTCAGTACAATGCAATTACTGTGCAAAAACATTGTCATCGTTATCGTACGATATTATTTATGCATGTGACTTTTTTAATTAAAAAAAAGCGAAATACTGAAAATAAAAATGCAATTTTATTTTAATTAATTCTTAATCCAGCTCAATTCTTCTATTTATCACAAATTTATTTGTTTTTTATTTCTCTTTGTGCTTTTCGATTTTTTTTTTTGACAGAGATGCCAAATGTTACTAATTTGCATAGGTAGAAAAATTGTGTTGTCCACTATCAAACTGCAAACAAGTAAAGCTGTTGATTAATATAGCGAATGTCGTATTGTTTAAAGTTTGTGAATCACACTACAGGTGTAACTTTTTATTTGTTATATTTTTTCCTATAGCGGATATAATTTCACATACTCTGTATAAGTTTACGTTAAAAAAAGTCATATTCGCAAAAATCGCGCTACAATCACAAATGGCACATTTTGCGTAAAAATTTCAAGAGCTTCTGTGAAAATTCCAAGAGCTATATATTGTAATTCAAAAGTTAGGAGAGATCACGCCACTGTCGGAACACCCTTTAATTTTTATTTTTTACACTTGTATATATGGGAACATAGTAGTTTAAATTATTGTGTGTGAATTTCAAGTGTCTGCCTCTTACAATTCAAGACACATACGCGATTAACACTTTACTCTTGCGTAACCCTATAAATTTTAGTATTTATTTTATAGCTGCCAAAATAATACAGCTTTTGTAAAAATTTCAAGAGTCTAGTTTATATATTTATATATATATACATATATATATATATATATATATATATATATATATATATATATATATATATATATATATATATATATATATATATATACCAGCCATTCTCCAGACTTGTTGTTGCCCAGAATTTTTTAAAAACCGTACTATATATTTCTTTTCATAATATCTATATACATATAATAATATAGTAATTCATTTCCGTCTGTCTGTCTGCTTTTCATTTGTGTTCGCATCACGTAAAAATTATTGTATGGATTTTAACAAAATTTGTGAGGAGGTACTTTAGCATCCTGATTTCAATATAGGATAGGAAAAAAAACCTTATTTCCAAAAGTTAATAAAGAGAAAAAGGTACTGTATACTTTAAGGCACCTTTTATTTTTGAAAGCGGTATATTTTAAACACGGTTGCGCAACAGATGGCGCTGTTTTATAATAATGACAAAATATTAATTACTTTCTGTCAAATAGCCAATTGAATAAAATTTGTATTTTTACTTTGTGGAATTACGATGCTATTAAAATAGTTGAAACACCTTTTACAGAGCTTTACAATAATTTTTAGATTTTTTTTTATAAATTTTAGAATTTGATTCAGGTACCTTTATGTAAAGTAAATTCATAAACCATAACTGAAGCACTTTAAAAGTAAGAGTCCTACAATTGGTGTTGAATACTTTCAAAGCAAGACCGAGCAAAATATTGTCAGGACGAACGCGACGTGGCGGGCACAGCTAGTTATCTATGTAAATAAAATCAAATGTCGTTCGTTGGTAATCATATCACTTAAGAACGGCGATTTGGCAATTTTTTTGTAAATCTTCATCATACCCAACATGGTTTTTTCGGATAATAAAAATTGATCACGCTCACTTTTTAAGTAGCTAGATAATTATAATCTTTGAAAATGTTCACTACTAATTTTATTAATAACCATAGTTTTTCGAAACAAAGTGAAAAATTATTATCGTGTACCTAGAGAACTACAATAGGTAGAGTCTTGAAGCTTTGCACAACTAATAACTCTCGGATTAATGTGTATAGTACAGCAAGATATAGACTGGATTGAGACAGTTGGTGCGGTACCTCGTAAAGTAAAAAATTATTATCGTGTACCTAGATTTTGATTTTGGTTCGAATGTCTCTACTTTTTAAAGATTTTTAATGAAAAAAACTACAAGCGTCACAAAATATGAGTTGAATTTTACTGTCTTCCATTAAATCCACAATTGGGAAAATTTTGAAGGAAAAATATACTGAAGTTGTCTCCGTTTTTTGCTGCAAGGGGGCGATAAGTCAAAATTAAGTAATTTTTTATTGTTTCACAAATATAATCGCTAAAAATTTATTTTTTGCAACAAGAACTAAAAATTTAGTTTGTGTAAAGTTTAGTATATTTCCTATTAAATATATATAAATTTTAATATATAAAGTTTATTTATAATATTTTTTTTAATTGTTATAAGGATCACATTTATTTTAATTGCAGATTAAAAACTTTTATTGAATATTACAAAAAAAGGAAAGATATGGTCTGTTCTTTTTTTCCGGCTTTTCTACTCTTATAATGCTTTCTATTGATCGTGCGTGAGTTAATTTTTTCTCACCGTGAGATAAAAACAATCATGTCCTTGCTCTCCGATTTAAAAAAGAAATAAAATTTTTCTTAATTAGGCTAAATATAACTACTAAATATAACTGCAAAGTTTTAAAAGTCCGTGTCAACTCCTTCCATTTTTGTCCCATCGTTATATGGGAACAAAGCACTGTGCGTCGTACCTTGCATATAAATTGAAACAGTTTTGTCGTGAGAATAGAGTGCGTTTTGCTATTGATGTGTTCAAGATTAACGTGGGCTCCTGCCACGATGGCTTTATCCCACGGTGCTCTTAACACCGAGTGAAATAAAGACGTAGACTAGCGCCCCCATTGTGTAGTATAACAACACTTTACGATTGCCACCAATCGCAATTTGTGTGTATACAGTCACAATGAGTAGCAATTTATACAATATGGCAAGCCTTTCCAAGGCAAGCCTAGATCCATATTATAACCTCTTGCTTAGGGGTTTGGAGACTATCCAAACTCCGTCTGTTGAGAGTGCAACAGCACACTTGATCGACCGTGCACCACATCTGCTTTAATCGATCTTAAACCACAACCACCACGTGTACCCCCGAAGGGGACCTCATCAATAACCGGTCACAGAGAGGATAGGCTCTCTGTGGGGCTACCGATTCCCGTGGTACCAGTCCTTTGGGCACTGGTCAGGCCTCGAAGAGGACCCGTGTTAAAACAACAGACCTTTTCTTCCAGATTTAGGCTCTAGGAACCCTAGCGTCTGGTGCCCCTATTTTCCCCGAGTGAACCGCGTCAAAACATTTGCCATTACTGCAGTGACAATTGGAACCCCCGGGGGTTGTTTTCGCTACAATGTCTGTTCGTCTGTCAGCTCCTATTTCTGGAATCGTAAAAGGTAGAACTTTAAAACTTAAGTTGTATTATAATGGCCGCTATAAAAAAATAATAAAATTTGTATAGTGTTCCGAAAGTGACGTGTTATTCGAGTATATGTCTCTAATTCTTGAACCGTAAAAGGCCGACACTTGAAATTTCTACACAGTAAATAAAACTATTATTACGTAAAAGGCTGGAAACTATAGAGGCTGAATTTAGAGACGAGAAGGCTCGTATCCGCCCGGATTGCAGCTATGTCGATGTCGGTAAATACACTTCGAATAATTATTGAACAATTGATCAAAGGGAAGTCACGATTGTACCTGCTTTTTGCTGACTTAAAAAAAGGGTTCGATGCAGTCAATAGAAACGTTATATGGTTAGCTTTAATAAATAAACGAGTGCCAAACAAAATAATACAAGTCATCAAAACTTTCTTACACTAACGCGGAACTTTAGTTTCTACACAATGGGACAATTAGTGATAGCTTCACGACCAATATGGGCGTCCGACAGTGCTGTCCTCTATCGCCACTACTCTTTGCAGTGGTAATGGACTGCTTTAGGGAGGAACAGTGCAAGAAGAAAAGGGATATTGCGTGGAGTTTTCAAAGACCTCTTTAAAATATGCAGATAATATTTGATTTCTTTCACATAAACTTTCGGAGATGCAAGATCAAACAAAAAAAGCAGCAACACGCATATCACCATCGACAATCACCAAATAGAATACGTTGACTGCTTCTGCTACGGGAGCAAAATATTGTCAAGCGCTGACATAAAAAGCGCAGAAAGAATAGGCTCAGTAAAGCAAGAAGTGCATTGGGAAGACAAAAAAAAATATATGGTTGGCACCAGAAATCACGAGAAAAACGAAGACCCGTATTTTTAACGCATGTGTCAAGTCGAACCTTTTTACAGAAGTGCAATATGGCTGGTCAGTGAATCGATGAGGCAGCGACTTCAAGTTTTTATAAATAAATGTGGCATATACTGGCCAATACAATAACAAACGAAAAACTCTGGACCTTGGCCCAAGAAGAAGAGCACATACACATACAGATATAACTCAGAAAGTGGAAATGGATAGGACACACCTTAAAAATGCCAGTATTTAATGTAACCAGGATGGCGCTGGTATGGATCCAAAAGGGAAGAAGATAATGGGGAAGATCCAAAAATACTTGGCATAGGTCTGTAAAGAAAAAATTGCGAACAATAGATCAAGTTGGATATATCTTGTTGAAGTGCTATCTATGATCCCGTGAGGAATAAATAAAGGAAAACAGATTAAAACTCGCTATATAAACACGTATAAAAAATAAACCTTTTAATTTTTAAAAGGTGTCCCGACAGTAATATAAATGTTAAGTATATAGACCCTACATGTGTGAGTATAACTCGCACTACACCGATATTTAAAATTTTTTTTTTTTGTTTTGGCGATCATAGTGATAATTTTAATTATTTAATATTATGCTAATTACCCATAACGTTTTATAATAAAAATGCAATGTATTTGTTGGGGGAAAAGAGCTAGTCCCTATACGTATTTCACTGGTTGCTCAGGCCAGATCATCAGGAAACCTTTTTCCTAATTTTGGAGAAGCCAAAAATACTCTATAAGTAATAAATGTATGCATGTTAATAGAATAATATTACAGAATAGTAAAGCTTCAACAAAACACCAACAAACAAACCACGTTTTTATTTTTCCTTACTGTCCTTCTACAATTGGATGGTTTTTTGTCATCATCACACCTTACGTCTGCATTTAATATTCTGTAATATTATTCTATTAACATGCATAATTCTCATTGTGTTTTGTAGAATTTTATTACTTATAGAGTATTTTTGGCTTCTCTAAAATTATGAAAAAGATTTCCTGATGATCTGGCTTGAGCAACCAGTGAAATACGTATAGGGACTAGCTCTTTTCGCCCAACAAATAAATTGCATTTTTATTATAAAACGTTATGGGTAATTAGCATAATATTAAATAATTAATATTTAAATTCCCAAAAATTTTTTTAATGATAATTTTAAGTTTATCAGGCGAACTCTTTGCTTAACTAAATTTGACATTACGGAATCCGCAGGATACATCAATTTGAAACTTTTGAGTGACTGCTTAGACTAATTGGCAATGCGCTCGTCTATCAGTGTGGTGGTTTTGGGTTCCCGCCAAATACTAAGAAAAAATTGGCTGTGGTTCAAAGATGAAACGTATATATGTACATACATATGTACATATGTATGTATGTATGCATATTTTTATTTGAACATCTTGTCTTTTGGAAATTAAAAAAAAACTCAGTGTAAAAATAAATGGCTGGAAATTTCAGATGCTTGCTTCTTTTGAGCAATGTGACACATCACGAAAGGTTTTCAAGCTATTAAATATCGCTTGAACAAATTTAAAGAAAACTATATTGAAGAAAAAAAAAATTCAACATTGTGTTTTTTTCATCAAGTTGAGCATTTCTAGGGGTTCACCCCAGTAATCTTTATAAAATATACTTAAACTCATATTGAAATGAGTTTGTCCTTTGGTTTAAGCAAAGAGGCTTTGCACTGTTAGAGAGGCATTATTTCTGTAAATAGCCTAGTTTTTTTTTTGCTGCTGCTGTTTTTGTTTTGTCATTGTTGCTTTCTTGCTATTATAACCAACCACTACGCTGTAAAAGAAGAATAGGAAGACACACAATAGTTAAACTATTTTTAGTCCTATAAAGCAATGACAACACACAAAACAATAGTACAGTGGTTTATGTTTTTTTTCTGTTTTTAACTTAAACCCCATAGCTCATGACTTTCATTTTTAGGTTTCATGACTTACTATTTGCTGTAGGAATAGTTTGAACAACATATAATTTTTTCTATATTCAAGGAAACAGTAATTTAAATAGAATTGTATCATACAAGTATAAGTTTAATTTTACACGGAAAGTATGAAAATCGATAATTTTGTTTGTTATTTTTAAATAACAATCGTTCCAAAATTGACGCAAGATTTTAAAACACGTTTTTTACCTGTCTGTGTTTTTTTATTTTAAATACTAGCTGTGCCCACACACGTTGTGTGCGTCCTGAAAATATTTTGTTCGATGTTGCTTTGAATGTAATCCACACCAACTTTTAAGAGTCTTACTTATTTACTCTATATAATCCCTGTATAAAATTCTAAAATTTATATAAAATTCCCAAATTTATATAAAATTCTAAAATTTATATAAAATTCTAAAATATATATAAAATTCTAAAAATTATTGTAAAGCTCTGTAAAAGACGTTAAAAATATTTTAATAACAACGTAATTCAACAAAGTAAAAATACCAATTAAATACAAATTTTCTTCAATTGGCTATTTGGTAGTAAGTAATACATATTTTGTGATTATTTAAAACAGCGCCATCTATTCCGCTTCAATTAATTTTGTCATTATTTTAAATTAGCGCCATCTGTTGCGCAACCGTATTTCAAATATATCGCTTTCAAAAATAAAAGATACCTTGAAGTATACAGTATATTTAAATCGGTAAAAATCGTCACTTTCTCTGCTTTTTCTCCACTTTCTCTTGGAAATAAGAAATTTTTGGGGAAAAAAGGTATCCTATATCACAAAATGTTGTTAGAATCCATCCAGAAGTTTTCACGTGATGCGCACACAAACAGAAACAATACAGACTCATTTCCTGACTTACTATTTTATTATATGTATGTATGTATAGATTTAGTAAGTGATATGGGATTATGTATTAAATAGCACAACAGCAGTAAAATAAGCCGAAACAAAATTTCTAACGGCTGGGAATTTTGCCATGCGACGGCGGCTTGATCGCCTGACTTCGTTTCGATTTAAGATTTTTTTAAATTTTTATTCACAAGAATTAATTATGAAAAATATATATGTACATATGTATATAGAGTGGTGGTCATATAATTAAAACATTCGTTAGAGCATTAATTTGTTCGTTTTATTTTTCATATATGAAAAAATGTAGATAAAAAGTTTTAAAAAAAAATTTGTTTCTTTTCTTAAATCTAAGCGTGGCAGCTATACATTTGTATTCCTTCAAAAAGTATCATAAATGTCTTTTTGAATTTATTAATAAGCTCTTACTTTCTCTTCCGAACAACTTGGTGTTTTACTCATACCTAACAATTTTTTTTAATTCTTAAATTGGTTGGTGGAATAATAATATTCACAAATTGTCAGGTTAAACTCCATTAGCCTCCTTCAGGATCTGTTACGCGACCTATACCTTCGTATAGGAAGTAAGAATTTCCAAATTAGCTTCGATTAACACGACAACCAAAACGATTGCAGGGGGTGATTAATGCAACCTCTAATAACAGAACCGCTATAGTATAGCTATTCGAGTAAGACAATCAGCCAGTGCGAGAATGAGCCGCCAACCACTCGAAGGCCGAGCAACAAGGACGGCCAGATTGACTTTAAACGATAACGACAAGGACGCGCTAACGATGTTCCCCAACCAGAGTTACTTTACAACTGATACGTAGCAATTAAAACCTTAATCATTTTACATTAAAACTATTTCTTAAAACTTAGTTATCAGCAATATTTTTGTAAAATAAAGTGAAAAGGTGTTATTATTAACAAACCTGAAACTGGTCGTAAGTACTATTAATAAACTTATAAAATCGAAATAGTTTAAGGCCCATTATTATAACTTGCCTTTAGATAAAGTTAGGATTTTGTTGGAGCGATAAAAAGTTTTTCGTTATTAAAAGTAAGCTAAAAACCACTTTTAACTATCACGTACTATAAGGACAAGTTATAGCAATGAGCATTATCCATATTATTATAACGAAAAACTACTTATCGCTCCAACAAAATCCTAACTTTAGCTAAAAGCAAGTTCTAATAATGGGCCTAAGTCTTGGAAGTTATTAATAATATTTTAGACAAGAGTAATTTGTTGGTCCACTAATCGTAAATTAAATTATTTTATGATAATATATAAACTAAATTACGTTCAAAACAACAAAAAAACTAATCGATTAATCGAATATTTTTTAAAGTTTTATTCGATTAATCGGTGTAATATTATGTTTATCTACTATCAAACTAACACTTAGAAAAAGCAAATAATGGAATTAGGCACTTTCTAGAGTTTCAGTATTGAAATTACTTAATAATATTGCAGGCCTGAGTCAGTTTTTGGTCATTAAGCAATAAAATGGACGACATTAAAAAACCTTTATTCACATATTAAATAAGAGCAAAATGTTCTATCTCACGATGAAGAGAGTTCGTATTTACATGCTTTCAGAAATAAATGAAAGCCACTCAAAGTTCAGTTTCAAGGTAAACTTTAAATTGAACCGCCAAAAAAACCACTAGCTCTTTATCGTGGGTTAAAAGTTTGTATGAACAAAATATTTGTCCCTTTAAAAAGAATAAAAAGTTCATATAACTAAATCACGAAAACCTCTCAGTTTAAGAGTTATTAATTAGTAAAGCCAAATATCTTTTTTACAGCTTTTTAAGGCCATTTTTACCACTTAAAAGCGAGGGGCGTGGACGGTTTATGGTTTAGAAACAACATTTTTACCGAAAGTGCACTGGGAGCGAAAAAAATAACACATTTTCATATATTGGTGGTCTAATGCCCATGGTGCCACAGAAGGTTGTAGTATATTACTTTTTAAAACTAAAGTACTCCTCCTCTGCTATGTGCTCTTTAAGGAATGACCGATTTATATTCATTGGGGTGCGATTCGCCCTCCAGTCTTGCTGTTGCTTCTCCAAGGATTTTTAAAAATTGTAATATATGTGACCCGGTCTATGAAAAGGAAAAGGAAAAAAAGGGAAAAGGTGGCTTATGACTCAAAAACAAAATTTCGAAAAATTAGCTGTTAAAGATAAACAATGCAACAATTTGCAACAATGCAACATTTTTGAGTCATAAGCCACCTTTTCATAGGCCCGGTCACATATATTTATTTTCATAACTTTATCAAATGTCGTTCGTTGGTAATCGCATCACTTAAGAACAGCTGCACCGATTTGGACATTTTTTTAAATCTTCATCATAACCCAACTTTAATTTTTACAGAAAGAAATATTGACCACGCCCACTTTTTAAGTAGCTAGAGAACTATAACAGGTAGATCTTTGAAATTTGCACCATTAACCCCCTTATTAATATACATAGTTTCGCGAAACACAGGTTAGATTGAAATAGTAGTAGTGGTACCTCCCATAAAAAGTCAACAATTGTTATCGTCCTCCTGGAGTTCTGCAATAGGTAGAGTCATGAGTCTTTGCACAAGTCCCCTCATACTAATATGCATAATCTAACAAAACACAAACTGGATTGGGTTAGTAGGCGTGGTACCTACCATAAAATGGGAAAAATTATTATCATACAACTAGAGAACTACAATAGGTAGAGGCTTGAAACTCTGCAAGGGTAATCCTCATACAAATGTGCATAGTCTAGCAATATACAGACTGGATTGGGACAGTGAGTGTGGTAGCTCCCATACAAAGTTAAAAATTATTATTGTGTACCTAGAGATTTAGAATATGTAGAGTCTTGAAAGTTTTCTCAAGTAACACTTATACTAATGTGCATAATGGATTAGGATAGTGGGAGTGGTACCTCCCATACAAACTAAATTATTATTTTCGCATGGTCTAGAAAAAAAAACCAGATTGAAGGGAAACAGTGAGCTTCGTACCTTGCATATAAACTGAAATAGTTTTGTCGCAGGAAGAACGAGCGTAATATTTTTTTTCAATTTTATTGTATTTTTTGTGGTTGAGTGTAGCGAAGCGCAAGGGGGATAGCTAAATATTTAATTTGTTCAAATACTGTCCCGCTGTGTGAAGTGTATTGCATTCGAATCAAGGACATAAAAGAAAAATAAATAAAAATTCAAATTCATGTCCCTGATGCTATAGAAGGTTGTGTTGTATGTATTTCTATTTTAAGACTGAAGTGCTCCTCCTCTGCTATATCCTCTTAACGAAATGGACGATTTATTTTTAACATGTTTTAACGCAGCCCCGCTGTGTGAAGTCATTAAAGCTCTATTGCATTCGAATCAAGGGCAAACAAAAAAAAAAAAAAAAGAAATAATAAATGTTAAAAACATTATTATTTAGTTTATGGTATTGGTCTTTACCTTCTTACACATTTAATGTATTTATTAACACATTGTTGGCGATTATCGTTTTTGTTAGCTTTAACTTTATTAACTTTTGTTGCAGTCGAATGTTAAAAGTTTTGGTTGGTCATAAATGTAAGGAAATTCATCCATACATTCATTTAATGTCAAGGTCATTTTGGGTTTTTGATTTTCTATGCCCTGCCTTCATTTTGCATGCAATGTCTATAATATACGAGAATGTACGTATGTGTGTATGTAGTATATGTATGCAATTTTGTTTAATGTCTGTTTGAAGGAGGCATAATAGTGAAATAACTACATTCATATATATTTTGTTAGTTTAAGTGTTGGTGTTTACTTAAGTATTTTTTCTGTAAATCCTTCTTAGTTTTTTAAGTGTGTTTTTATTTGAAGGCCCGTCTAAGTTGTTGACTTCCGCCTCGTACCTCAATATATTATTTTAGTTATACTTCCACTCCCTTCCGCTCCCTTCTGTTTTTTATGCTTGTTTTAATAGCACCAACGTCGAAGACGATGATGATACATACATATTTGGTAAATAAGTTTCTATTTTAACAAGTTTTTCAAACATAACCTCTCAAATTTACACATGCAAACATTTTGTATTCCTTTTTATTGTGAATTCTTATGGAGAATAAATAGACTTTATTTTGCACTTCCTTCTGCTTGTAAACTAAGATTATTATAAATATAATGAGGGCGCTTAAAGTGGCATTATTTTCTAATAAAATATAATTTACATATACACATGTAAACTCGGTAATATACACATCACTGAGCGCAAAAGATGTATCTAAAGGTGAATTGGCGGTTATTTTTAGTAATAAAAGAATATTACCAAAACCTGTTAGATGGTTTTTGTATATTTTTGAATTGATGAGTTTAAAGCACTTTCCGGACAATGGCTCTACTTTTGGGGTACTTCATGAGAACTGTCTTGGTAACAGAATAAAAGTAAATACCGGGGTACGGCAGGGATGCGTCATGTCACCTCTGCTGTTTAATATTGTTCTTTATGTAGTGATGGAGACCGCAACAGAAAACTCTACCGGAATTCAGTGGGGCATATACAAACGGTTAGGTGACTTGGATTACGCCGATGACATATGCCTAATATCACACACGTTCAACGACATGTCTCACACACGTTCAACGACATGTCTCACACACGTTCAACGACATGTCTCAGCGAAAGCAGGGTTAAAGATAAACTTAGAAAAGACTAATCAATGCGTGTGAATACTGAAAATAGACGGCCCCTCCATCTGAGTGGTACCATGGTTGAGGATATTGACAGCTTCTGTTATCTCGGCATCATTATCAATAACAATGGAGTATCTAGTGTTAACATCGAAAACCGCATCAATTGTGCCCGACGGTCGTTTGGTCTTTTAAGTCCTACATGGAAGGCTACCCATATCTCTAGAGAAACGAAAATCAGCATATTCAACGCCAACGTGAAGTCAACGCTATTGTATGGGTGCGAAACTTGGAATGCAGCTGCACGCTACATAAACGCACTCCAAGTATTTTCCAACAGATGCCTAAGGAGGATTTTAAAAATATTTTGGGCCAAATGTTATATCCAATTGCGACCTGTAGACAACCACAAATCATACTCCGCTGCGCATCGAAATACTTAGACGTAAGTGGAACATGGGCAGCCATTGAGTGGAACCTGCAGGGTAACAGAAGAAGGAGAAGACCCGCACACACGTGGAGAAGGCAGTTAGATTCTGAAGTAGCAATGTGTCTATTCAGTTGTGCTAAACCTATTGTTTATTAGTTTGTGTCTGGGGGAGTACACAGTCGTATACCAGGCAGAAATGCTTCGATTCAATTATAAAGCGCTCGAAGAAAATGAACGTGAACTGCAAATTTGTGCTTGAAAGTGTCCTAATACTTAATAGAATTGCCTCGTTAAATACGGTAACCTTGACGTTGATAAAATAAAAACTCAATGATACAGTAGGAAATGATGCTGCAGACTAACTAGCAATAAGGAAAGCTGCTGAAAATTTTGTAAACCAGAAGCTAAAATTGACCTGAACTTGCAGAAGTCGAGGCAGGTGACAAATTCCGTTCGGAATTGAAAAGATTCTGTAGCTACCATTCCAATCGGAATGGTTTTTAGTTATGGTTATGACAACATAACAACAGATGTGACATAAACAGCTGCCTTCAAGAAATATTTGTATTGTAGTGCCAAATTATTCAGTATTTGTTTAAGGAAGAAAACATTGAACAAAAATGCCGGACATATAATTGCAGCTTGCTAATAGCAAAACAGATTAATACCATTTCAAGTATTTAAAAATATATACATAAAGAGAACAAAATAAAGAAAAAGTGTCTGTTTGGTATAATAAAAAGAAATAATGTTTAAAAGTATAAAATAATTTAAACAGCTACATCCGTCATCAGCATTCTTCGTATCTATATAGTGTTTAATTGTAAACATCATCTATTTAACCAACCAAACTCAGGTAAAGGAGAACGAGAAAAACTGTATTCAATCATCAATCGTCAGTTGGTGAAAACGAAGTCTACCACTACCTAAAGAATCCCTTTTGTTTAATGTTTTTACTTTAATATTTATCAGCTTATATTTGTTGTTGCTTCAACCAACCTAAGGTTAGCAATGAAAGCTACTTTTCGTTTATTTTTTTTTTCTCCCAACATTCGTTTTCAGTTGATAATAAATTAATAAAATTTAAAATATTCAATATAATTTTATTTATTTATATTATTTAAAATATATAAATTTATATTGAGTTGTACTAACAAAAGACGACCTACTGAAACTTATACAGACTGACCAATGTCCATCTTTTTGTAAGTTTTATTATTGTTCCATAAATTAAGTGTCGCCTTGTTATTTTTAAATTTTTTTAATTAAATTAACACCCGGTTTTCGGATTTTTAAACCTCGAACCGATCTGTTTATTTGCTGCTGGGAAATGTATGACTTCAAACTTCGATGAATATTGCATAAACTTACATAAAACTGGTAACTGTTCGTGAGTAAGAACATAATAATCAATATTTTTTCATTTGCGCAACGGTTAAAGAGTTATTCAAAAATGAGTGACAAAAAAATTTATTTCAAGCGAATTTAAAAATGCAAAAAAAAGAAAATTAAATTTAACCTTTTTATCATTAATCTCAATGTATGAAAGCTACATAAAAATCAATACATAAATCTTGATTTTATTAAAAATTATATGGGTACGGAAATAAGTGTTGTTAACTGCGTAAAAACCAATGACAAAATTATAACAGTGTAAGCACCTTGTAGTTAAAGACTATATGATGAAACTTTGCTTGTAAGGTGTCTTGCCATAAGATCTTATAATAATAATAAACTTAATATACTGCAAGCTGTGAGAGGCTGTATGTAAACATTTTCTAAATATTTTAAAATGTTGAACCTCATTCCAATGCATATAAAAAATGCAGCTTTAGAAATTTTATATAAAGATTTGTAATTCGAAATCACTCATGTTTGTTGTTTGGTTTTGCTTTTCATTGGTTCGTTTATTTATTACCAAGATACGCCATGTAAAGGGTGTTGCAGTAATATAATAGCACGGTTAGTATCAGTGTCTTGTAGAGAGTGATTTTTGTCTGTCGAGAGGTGGCCTTGTTTTTAAACTGCTTACCTAGTCCAAAGTAGCATCTATTGGCCAGTATTATTCTTCTCTTTATCTCAAAACTGATGTTGTGTGTTAATGGCGGTACTGAGGTAGATAAAATCGCTGACTACCTAAAAGTTGTAGTTTTCAACTTCCACTGGTTGCCCGAGTCTACTGGACGTCTTGTGAGTTGACACCATCAACTTGGTTTTATCGCCGTTTACTGCCAGACCAACTTTTTCAGATTCTTTTTCGATTTTTTCAAAGGTGGCAGTTACAATGCAATGCTCGACCCATAATATCTATAACGTCAGCGTAAGCGTGTAACATGTGTAGTGTATAGCGTGCCAGTTCTATTCACATTCGCATCCCGTATAACTTTTTCTAGCAGGATATTAAAAAGGTCACACGATAGAGGTTTTTTCCTATTTTAACTGAAGATCGCGTATCAGTTAAGGTCATCCTGCACAGCCGTATTAGTTTTGTAGGGATACCAAACTCAGACATGGCTGGAAACACCTGTCAAAAGCAGCCTTGTTGTAGACAAATAGATGGTAGGTGTGGATCTGTTTTTCTTAGGTTTTTTCCAGGATTTGACGTAAGGTGAATATCTGGTTGATGGTGGATTTGCCAGGTCTAAAGCCACATTGATATGACTCAATTACTTCGCCAACTTTAGATTTTATATTTTTGTTTTTTTTTTTAGACACCAAAGTCAGGACGGCGCTTAGTGCGAGCTGATTTCACAATAGACATTCTGCACAGTCATAAAGTAGCGTGCTCGCGTCATTGTCATTATTGCTTGAAGTCAATTAGGCCGTCCTTGTTGCTCGGCCTTCGAATGGTTTACGTCTCACTCACACTGGCTGAATTGCTGTACTGTTGTACTGTATTGGTGGTTGTTTTAATCAGCCACGTGTAATCGTTTTGGTTATCGTAACCTACTAATTTGAATTAAATAAGTCGGACATTGGAGGAGCACCATTTTTATAAACTCAATTTTTCACTGGAGGAGAACTATTAAACTCAACTTTTTCACTGGAGGTGAACCATTAAACTCAAGTTTTTTTCACTGGAGGAGCACCATTAAACTTCTCACTTCCTATACGAAGGTATAGGTCGCACTGCAGATTTTGGAGGAAGCTAAGGTAATCACACCCTTGCGCTTTGATCTCGTACCTTTGCCATTTACCAATTTTTTGGACAGAAACATGGACAGAAACAGAGTGCATGGTTATCTCAGGTGGAGATAATGTAAACTGGCTTTCGAGATCGTCGATTTTACGCCGTTCATCCTTTTCTTGTGAGGTTTTCACAAGTCGGTTATATTCCACACAATTGCAACGATACCCCTTTCAAATGAATAAGAAATCTTGATGATATCTCAAACACACTTTGTTTATTTTAAATTTAAGAATATGAAGTGGTTAATGAAAAACCCTATATTAACCTAACAAAACATGCAGAAACCGATTAACAGAGATTTTTAAATCAGGCAGAATGCATCTTTGTGTTTAGGTTTTTTTTTTTGCAATAACGCGGATTAATGAATAAATTGAGCAGAATTTATTTCTGTTGTGTGTGCAAAAGTTTACAACAAACGTTTGGATTTTCTTGCGTTCTCAAAACCAGATGCATAATAATCAATAAATCTTTGCATATTTTTTACTCTTTGGAAGAAAAACAAACGCTGGAAAGTCAAGTTGTATGAAGAACAAACATTTTGAATGCATTTGTTGATTTGCATTCAAATTACGTGAAAATCCTTGAATTGCTGTCGTTTTAGTTCTACAAATACTCCTTGTTGTTTTAAGAAATTTTCTTTGTTTATTTAAAGCAGGACGATATAAACAAATTATAATTTTTGTTTTCGTTATTTTTTGTGCTTTCCATTCTAATGATATTTTATGGAGAAAAACAAAAAACTTTGTTGTGGGTGAGTGGGGTTTAGTGGTTAATGTGTGTGTATTACAGGTGTTTAAGTACGTGTGTTTGTGTGTATGTGGCAAAGGATAAGTACATCTGTTAGTAGGTTTGTGGCTTTTTTATATGTGTATTTCAATTTAGATTAATGGTTTTGTTTACTTTACCAGTTGAGAGCCGGAAAATTCCAAGAAGCAGCGGAAAAAAATGTTTATATATTCAAGGTAACGCTATAGAAAAAAGCGAAATTCAAGAGAAAAAGAATGTTTAAAAATAAAATTCTACAAAGAGATTGTCTTCCATTTTAATCTCACGAATCGTAAGACCGGTAGATATGGCGAACCAACAAAAAATCCAACAAACATTTATTTTAGTTTAAATTTTCATTACACCTTATACACCATATAGAACATTTACATAAATCTATACAACTCTTAAACGCATTTAAATAGGATTCGTAACTTTAAGCTTATTTATTTATAAATTAAAAAAATTATAAGATAATAATAAAGCAAAGAGCTTTAGCAACACTGGCCTTTAGCTCTGCATTTTATAAAGCTTATTTTATAAAAAATAAATTAGAAATAAAATATATACCAAGTTAAAGTGCCAAAACATAGATTTTTATTTTTACCTTAGTATACATACACCGTCAAGTTATAAAAACAGCTTGAAATATATTTTTAACGTTTATTCTTTGCACGCTGAGAAACACCATGGATTTATATTCTACTAGCTGTGACCGCTACTTAAATTTATATACAATTTTTAGAATTTGTATATACAATTTTATATAAATTTTAGAATGTTATCCAAGGCTGGGTACCTTTACATAAAAAATACGTATCTGGATGGATTTTAAAAAAAAATTTTGTGAGGAGGTACCTTAGCATCCTGACTCCAATATAGGCTACTTTTTTACTTTAGCATCCTAAATCCAATATAGGATACTTTTTTTCTACAAAAATATCTCATTTCCAAGAGAAAGTGAAGAAAAAGCAGTGAAAGTACGCAATTTCCGGTTTAAAGTTACACTGCAATTTTCGGTTTAAAACTGAGATATTTTAAACACAAACCTTTTATTTTTGAAAGTGGGATATTTAAAAAACTTGGATATTTTAAACACGGTTGCGCACCTTTTTAACCGACTTCAAAAAAAGAAGGAGGTTATCTATTCGTCTGAATGTTGCTTTTTTTATGTTTGTTCCCGCATAACTCAGTCATTTCTGAACCGATTTTAAAAATTTTTTCTTTATTAAAAAGTAAATGCTTACAGATTGGTCCCATTTTAAAAGAAGTTCAGAATTTTGAAAATTAAAGGGTGTGCCCATACAACATACGTGTTTTTTACCTGTATTATGAACCCTAAAGAGCACCCTTTTAAAATTTAAAAAACTGCATATCACTATAGCTGCCAATAACAGAAATTAATAAAAAACTAAACTTAAAAATTAAAGGGTGTTCCCATATGTGACGTCAATTTAAATATATGAACTATTTGAACCATTGTAGACAATCACTTGAAAATTGGACAGAATGTCAAATATTTATAATCAGAAATTAAATATTTATAATTAGAAGTTAAAGGGTGTCCCAAAAGTTGATGTAATTTGATGTATATTGCAATACTTTTGAACCGTAACAGAGAGACGGTTGAAACTTACAAAGAACCTGTATATCTAAGTCCTTTATAACATCAAGTATATAATTTAAATTTGGAAACTAAAGGGTGTCCCCATAATTGATAAAATTTTACCTATCTAGCCCTATCTTTTGAACCGTTATAGACAAACACTTGAAAATAAGACAGAATCTCCACTACAATGTCCCGTATAATAACATTTATAAATATTTAAAGTTATAAAGGGTGTTTCAATAGTTGATGTAAATTGATGCATATGGCCAAACTTTTGAACCGTTTTAGACAGACAATTGAAATTTACAAAGACTTTGTCCTTTAAAATAATTGTTTAATTTAAAATTTTACATTAAAGGGTGTCCCCTAGGTGATATTGTTTAACTTATATGGCCATATCTTTGGAACCGTTACTTTTTATTGCTGTGTCAGTAATAATAAGTGTAAAAAAATAAAGGGTGTCCTCATATCTGAGGTAATTTGTCGTATATGGCTTTATCTGCTGAACCGTTATGGATAGACATTTGAATGTACAGAACGTATATTACTATGTCCGTTAGAGCAACAAGTTTAAAAGAATTTGATTTTAGTACTATTTCTTACATATTACTTCCTTTTAAATTTTTAGTTAAGAATTGATGCACATATATTTGTTTTGAAGTCGGTTTTTTTGCAAGAATTATATTTTTAACAGTAGGATATTCAAAAAAAATTTGCGCATCATATGGCGCCAATTGAATAAAATTTGTATTTTTACTTTGTGGAATTACATTGTTATTAACATATTTTAAACACCTCTTACAGAGCTTTACAATAATTTAAAGAATATTAGAATGTTTTTTTATAAATTTTGCTATTTTATCCAGGGATAGGTACCTTTATATAAAGTAAATACATAAACCATAACTGAAGCACTATAAAAGTAAGAGTCTTACATTTGGTGTGGAATACTTTCAAAGCAAAATCGAACGAAATATTGTCAGGATGCCCAGGACGTGGCGGGCACAGCTAGTTTATAATAAAACCATACTTATACCAATTTTATATATGTATATGTTGCTTTCAAAGTCTTCTGGTAGAGACGCCGGTGATTGCATATTTATTTATTCAAACAAAAAACTTAGTCCCAGATGTGTTCTCAATGCAATATGTTCAAAACATATGAAATGGAATTGTATGTGTATAACAAACTTTTGAAAGCAAATTACCAAAAACAAACATAAAATATTGTAAAATAATAATATGAGAAGGCCCTGTCTAAATTGAACAAATACTACTAGCCCCGGTGCGCTAGTAGGTAGTGTGCTAGTATATAAGTCTGGGGGTTGTGGGTTCGATTCCCACCAAAGACTGGGTGTTTTACTACAATGATTCAAGGTTGTAGTTACTATGCTCGATAATTAAGTTAGAATATAATTTGCAATCGTATTGTAACATTTTATTAATAAATAAAAAAATAAAACAAAAATTAAATTTCAACTCATATAAGTGTCTTATTTATAACACAACTAGAAATAATTACAACCATATAAAAAAATCAAAACACCTTTTAATTATTTAATATTATATTAATTACCCACATTGTTTTATAATAAAAATGCAATTTATTTGTTGGGGGAAAAGAGCTAGTTCCTATACATATTTCACTGGTTGCTCAGGGCCAGATCATCAGGAAACCTTTTTCCTTTTTTAGTGAAGCCAAAAATACTCTATAAGCAATAAAAATCTACAAAACAAAATGAGAAGTGTATATGTTAATAGAATAATATTACAGAATATTATTATTTTTATTTTTCCTTACTACAGTTAGAAATATATGAAATACGTATATATGTATAACAAATAAATTGTATTTTTATTATAAAACGTTCTGGGTAATTAACATAATATTAAATATTTATTATTTAAATTCCCAAAAATTTTATATATTGTTACGAAAGAAGAATTTATTCATTATAGGCTCTGAACCACAATACTCAACAACATTAATGGTTTGTTTTCTTACAATGATGAAAGAAAGAAACAAACAATAAAGAGTAACGCCTTAATACAATCATTCGCATATACACACACACATTAAATAAACACTCATCAGTTAAATACACAGCCACATACATAAATACAAGCATAAACAAATAAACAGCCGCACATACAGGTATAAAGAAATAAATAGCCACACATACAGGTATAAAGAAATAAACAAACACACAAACAGATAACAAGAGCAATAACAATCGAACCTGCCAGACCTGTCTGGAATAGAACATTCTGGTGCTTTTAAATCACCTATATAAGTGAATCGTGCTGGCGAGAAGTTGGGCAGTATTAATTTAAAAGTCAAAGAGTTAAGTTGTCGAATTTTAAGAGTGTTTAACAGTTTGCTGTATTTTTTAACAGTGGTATTAATAAATAAAGTGACTTACAGTAAAAGTAATAACAGTGTGTATTTATTTTGCAATTAAAAGAACCCAACGTAAAGTAAAAACGTAACAATATAATACCTTTTTCATTTTTTCTTCAAAATAATCTACTTAAATTTTCAGAACATGTTTGAAGACTACCACCGCTACAACTTTAAATGTAATGTCAATATATATTCTGAACATTAAGCTATTTTACCGGAAAAAAATATAGAAACTAACTTACTTATTTTTACACCTTTAATACTGATAAATTTTTAATGTTAACACTGCAGTTAAAGGTAAACTTTGTAGCTACTTATTATTAGTGTTAATTTTTTATTAAAAAAATATAGTTTTTAAATCATAAACCAATATTTTTAAACTCTTATTGGAAATTTCTTTATAGTGTAAAATCGTTCAAAAATGTGCAATTTTTGATAATGAAAAATTACAAAAATGAATTATTCTCCAAAAACGAGGAAAAAGTATCCTCAATTTTGGGTTACTTTTCATATGAAATATTAGCCAATTTGTCTACTTTCTTGGACGCTATTTCATAGGGTCAGCAGCCTTCCGAAATAATAAAATGAACCGACAACCACCGGTTTAAAAGTGTACACCACTTTCAAAGTTAGTCCTTTTTAAGTCACCAAAAATATACATTTTTATTAATTACATTTAAAAAATGATTACATTAGCTGAGTTCAGTGTTCGATGCAAATGGTCTTGCAAGAGTGCAAGTGCAAGGTAAAGGTTTGAAATTACCAAACAACGTATACAGTATAGTATATTGGTACCCATGAGTTTAACGATTTGCCGATATTTTTAAAAACTGAAAATAGAATTTCAAGTTTTCAAAGACATTTAAAAAATTTTTTATTGCAACAAGTGGAAAAATTTGTTAAACGATGAAATCTACGTTGTAAATAATCAATAATTTTATTTTCTCTAATTTTTTATTAATTAATTTTTTCCAACGAAATTATTGTACGTTTAATCTACCATGTTATACACTGAGGGAAAAACGACATTGCAAAATCGACAACGAATGTGGTCGCTTTGATACCTTTCCGTTGTCATTTTTGTTTGACAACAGGTGTTGTCAACTTGTAAACGAACGTGGTCTAATTGACAACGAGAGTTTTCAATTTGACAACGACCGTGCTTTAATTACAACGCACATTGTCAGCTTGTAAACGAACGTGGTCGAATTGACAACGAGAGTTGTCAACTTTTCAACGAACGTGCTCAAATTGACAGTAGTAAATATTTTTCATTTGGGTTAGTTTCCTTCAATTTATCCAAACGCATTTTTTGAAATATGTCTTAATATAGAGCAATATTCTATTGAAGATTGTCTCAAAACGACTGGAGAAAGTTTGAAAGGAAGCACTGCCGCCATTAAGACTGCGAGGGGAGTTAAGTGAGAAGATATTTGCCTAAAAAAACATAGGTAATAAAATGTTTCGATTGTAAACGGCTTATTATTTTTATGTTTATATAAATTCACAGTTCGAAATTGATGTCTGTGCTAACTAAAGTGGACCAATGGTGGAGAAATAATGAGACCACCAACAATGCATTAGCGTCATATTGCTCCAAAACGCGGGGGAGTTTTAACCGAGGTAAGAGAAATTGCGATATGAATTACATAGAAGATCTTGAACCATTATATTGTGATATAATTTCAGATTTAATGACACCAATTAATGAATCATCAAAGGAAATATGCTGATGAAAATAAAAAATGGACCTGTGAGCATAAATATTAAATATTATTGTTATTATTTATAAGATAAATTTATTTTAGAATTAAGTTTATTTAATATTTTGGTTCTTATAATTAAAAAAACATTTTGTGAATAAAATAAGTTTAAAAATTTATAATCTATTACAATCTGTTTTATTATAATAAATTTGGAAAGGAATGAGCATTTACAAATCGACAACGGTATGGTGTCAACTTTACAACGCTGTGGTGTCAATTCGACAACAATACGGTGTCAACGTGTACACGTTCGTTGTCAATTCAATCCCTCGTTGTCAATAATTCGTTGTCGAATTGACAACGTCCGTGTACAATTTGAGTACAAACGTGGTCGATACACTTTCGACACCGTATGTGGCCGTTTTGATAACGGATGGTATCATTTTTTCTCTGGGTGTACTGCTAATGTTTATGTAATTACGTTTGTTTAATTAATTACTAACTCAATAATTATTATGTTTTTTTTGCCAACTTGATTCAAAAATATTGAAGATACAATAAATAAATTATGAAAAAAAAAAAAAAAAAAACTTGATTCAACTATGCCTTTAAGGCGCTAAAGCTCAAAATTGTAAAATTGTTATGAGTTATGAGTAAATAAACTATAAAATATATAATAAATATCATAGCTTTTTTGTGTAATCCAACAACAAAACACATATAGTTTTTGTTAAATTTAAATGATCTAACGCATTTGCACTTTTGCAAGACCATTTGCATCAAACACTGAATACCGCTATTATAAATTTAAAAAATACAAAATTTATTATTATAGTTTAAAACCTTAAATGTTTCTCTATAAAATACACTTACACCAGTTATAGCAAAACTCCCAGCAGTTTTCTAAGGGCCTCGGGAAAACTGTCGAACAAGCGCATAATTATAGTATAATGAAAAATACTTATCTCTCCAATAAAGTCTTAACTTTAGCTATTGGCAAGTTATAATAAGGGGTATTACTTTTATAGCGCTTCAGTTATGGTTAATGTATTCTTTTTATATAATTTATATATAATCTCTAGATAAAATTCTATTATTTTTATAGAGTTCTGTAAATAGTGTTTAAAATATCCCGCTGACAAAAATAAAAGGTGCTTTCAAGTTTGCATGTTTTTCATAACTTTTTTCAATATTTTTGCGGAAAAAAGTAACCTAAGGTACCCTCCCGCAAAATTTTATCAATATTCATCCAGTAGTTTTTATGTGATGCGAACACAGACAATTGTTGCTTTGTGTTCCATTTCGATTACTAACTACACCAGCAACAAAATTTTCAATAAAGATTTCATGTATAGAAATGGCCCTGTTACAGTTTATTATACTTATAGATATATAGATATTTATATAGATATTTTTTTTTATTAAATATCGTTTTTTTTTTAAATTCATATATGATGAGCTTAACACAGTGGCAGCTTAAGTGATATAAAGCGTTATGTGAAGCCCATTTTATTTATTTTTTTCTTCTGATTTTTTCATAACTTTATTTCATTAATTATTAAACTTTTTAATTGCTTCAGCGTTTAGGTATTTGTATTTAAAAGATGTGCATGAATGAATATATGTACATAAATATTTATGCACTTCAAAAAATTAACTCAACATTTCTATTTTTGAAATTTTTGTTTAAAAAACTATTTACACTTGTAGTTGTAAATTCTTTTTAAAGTATGATAAATACATCATTAATTCATTTAAAGGATACAAAAACAAAACAAATAGCTAAGTTCAACAATTGTTATAACAACAATCAGAACTTTTGCCACTTAGAATATACCACAAAGAATGTGTAAGGAACGAGTTCATTCAAATTAGCAATCAGATGCTGAGGTAAGACCACCACACCTACGCACAGTGTTTTGTATCCACAAAATATAGAAGAAGTATTCATGCAGTTTTCAAATTTGGTACACAATATTTTTAGAATTAAATAAAAAAAGTACGTAAACCATAACTGCAGGACTATAAAAGTAAGGGTCTTAAAATTTGGTGCAGATTACCTTCAAAGTAAATTCGAACAAACTATTGTCAGGACGCATACGAAGTGGCGGGCTCAGCTAGTTACATGAAAATGTGAAAATGTACTTCGTCACACAGAGATATTTTGCCAATCTAGCCGGACATTACTTTTTTAGCTTATGGATATTGGCTCTGAAAATTTACTGATTGCCCCTAGATTAATGAAAGTTGGCAGAAAAATCCCTTATGGTTATGGGCTGTTAAAGCTATAAAATAAGAAGAAGCTATAAAAAAAACTAAAACTCCTACCTCTGAAAAATTTAATTTTTTTAAGTTTTCCCATACTTTTGTTTAGCAAATGCAACTTTTATAGCCAGCAAATTTTTAAAAACCTAAATTTTGACCCTGAAGATATTAAAATGCCATTTTTCGCCCCTCCCCCTTTTGTGGGTGGTGAGAAAATATTATTTGCATAAATAATGTAATTATTAAAAGAAATGAATTACATACGTCTTAGTACCATAAAAATATTTTTTTAAAGTTTTTATGGGCAGGTATCCTTCCAATCACATCCCCCGAAACGTCCGTGTGATGTTTTTGGTTAATTTTTTGTTTTGCTAATTTCAAAAAAATATTACTTTTTAAGCTTTTATGTCGAAGAGAAGAATATTAATAAGTCATTTTTGTAATTTATTACTTTGTAGTATTTATTTATTATATTTATCTTATATAGTTAATTTATTCGTACGCCAATTCGTCAGCGTTCTTATTTTGCTTTGAAAGTAATCCACTTTAAGACTCTAAATTTTATAGTGCTTTAGATATGGTTTATGTAATTATTTTATTTAAAGGTACCCATCCCTGGGTAATTACTCAGAAACATAAGCTTTATATAAAAATCTAAAAATTGTATAAAATTCCAAAACTATTGTAGAGTACTGTAAATTGTTCTTTAAATTACCCGCTGGAAAAAAAAGATGCTGCCAAGTTTGCAGTACCATTGAATTGGTAAAGTTGCGTACTTTCACTATTTATTCTTCCTCTTTCTTGGTAATGAGATATTTTTACGGAAAAAAATATCCTATATTTGCACCACGATATGAAGGTACCTCTCCATAATATTTTATTATAATTCATACAGTAGTTTTTACGTGATGCGAACAGACAGACAGGCAGAAAATCACAGTTTTATTATACATATGTATAGATAATAAATAATTTATACTAGTAACAATAAATTTTATTTAAAATAATATCAATTGATTTATTCAAAACAAAAAAAAACATTTTATGACCGACAAAAAGGTTTTTTACTCGTACCTAAATATGCAATATGAGGTAAAACAGGAAAACTTTTTTTTTTTACAAAAAGATGATAAAAAAAATATTTTTTTTAATTTCGAAAGAAATTTTTTGTCATAAAAATTTAAAATAAAATTTTTTAAAAATTAATATAAGTAGCTGCTAATATAGCCTTTCACAGAAAAAATCAATACAAAATCTTTATTCGTTTAGCTACTAAAAAATATATTGCAAACTTCTCAAAATTTTATAAATGTCAATGAAAACGTATGCAATTTACTCAACTTTTCTGATTTTTGCAGTGTCCCAAATCGACAAAGCTCTACTAAAAGCCTTGAAAATTTACTATACGATGCAAAACTTTGTTGTCTGTCGAGCTGCGTATTTTAATTTTTACATTTCTCAAAATTAATTTTTGCTATAATGTCCAGCTAGATTGGTAAAATACCCCTCTGTGCGTCAGAAATGATGATAATTAGCCGTAACGATGGGGATGGTCATTTGCTGAGTCAATTGCCTTGTAGGAGAATAATCCGAGATCTTTATGCAAAATTCTCAGAATGCTGTTGCGTGAAATGTCATAATGTTGACTTCAAGGGTGAGTCTACGTTCTTGAATTAAGTTGCACACAGATACGCACCGTTGGACTACGGGGACCCTAGTGGTAGTGTTGCACACTAGCAAGCCAGTTTGACGAACTTTTACCATTAAAGTAAAGTATTCGCGGTGAGTTCTTCATTTTAGCCAAAAAAATTTTTTTTAACAAACTCACAGTTTGGACTACATAAATAACACTTAATTCGGAAATAAGTTTGCTATATTTCCTAAAGTTTGTTGAAGGTTAAAAATTACTCATTTTTGTCCGCGCAGATATGACACTAACTATTAGGCAATATATCGAACAGAACAACTCCTTCAGTGTTTACATAACATTTTGTTTAAAAAGACACCGGTATTTGGATCACGCGTTATTTCGTTTTTGGTACTTAATGAATCACCACTCCCATTATTAGAAAACACTATTAGTATTCCTATTACGAAAGTTTTTGTTTTATAGAACCCAAAAAGCTTTAGTGATTTTGAACCTCAATTTTATTTTTATTATTTTATTAAATTTACTAGCTGTGCGCACACACGTTGTGTGCGTCCTGACAATATTTTGTTCGATTTTGCATTGAAAGTAATCCACACCAAATTTTAAGTCTCTTACTTTTATAGTGCTTCACGTATACGTATTTTCTTTATATAAAGGTACCCAATCCTGGATATAATTCTAAAGTTCTAAAAATTATTGTAAAGCTCTGTAAATATCCCGCCTTAAAATATACATATCGTCCTTTCACAGCATTTTCTCCACTTTCTCTTAGAAATAAGATATTTTTACGAAAAAAAAGGTTCCTATATTTGAATCAGGATACTAAGGTACCTCCTCACAAAATTTTATTAACATCCATCTAGTAGTTTTTACCTGATGCGAGCAGAGACAGGCAGACAGGAAAAAGGTAACTGTTTTATTATTTGCAGTGACCGCAAAATGAAAAAAATATGACTTAACATGTGATTCGTTATGTTTAGAGGTAAAATATATATTGAATAAAATAAATTTGGATTAAAAAAAAACATTTTGTTAATGTTTTCTCTTTTGGAACTTGTTTTATTTAATATTTTGTTCATTCATGTGTATTAAAAAAATATACCGTTGATATCACAGTTTGTTTAAATATGGATGTAACATGTATAAATCGAATGTTTACACATGCATCGAATGACAGACAAACTCATATTCGAGTGTAAATTTCATCTTTCTGTCTATAACGTTTGCAATATAAGGCCAAATTATTTAATTCTTTTGAGCTTTAACTTTGATACATGTTGTTACAGTAGACTGTGTAAAACATACTATGTGAACATATATTAAAGTTTATGCTTATACCGTCGACTGGTAACTATCGGTATTCTTTCTCATCACGGAGTCTATATTGATTGCTAGCATCTGTCCAAGGCTTAGTTCTTTGTGGTCCTAAGTCTTATGCTAGCAAGTGCTGGGCATTCACATACAATGTGTGCTACCGTCTCCAATTATCATCTTCGATTTTTATCTTAGCTATATGATACTTGACCTGTGACTAACGCAGATATCCAGCTTAAGGTACCTCTATTATATTTAAGCACTTTGCTGGCCTACCTGTCAAGGCGGCTCTTTAATCACCATTCCCGCCTGTCTACTTGTAGTAGCCTCCCTCCACCTTCTCGGATTTAGTGAGTTCAGCCATTGTAGGACCTTCGCTCGTTTTAGGCCATTACCCAGTGATACTCTGGGTTCTGGTCTACAGAATTCACAACAGATCTCGTTTTTGCTAGTTGATCAGCTGCATTCACAGCTGTGCCTATGTGTCTTATAGCGGCCATGGCAATACACCTTCTGTAAAATATCCTATTACGTTTCAAAAATAAGGCCATATATGTATGTGGTAGCCACGGTACTATTGATACACCCTATAATTTTGTAGTTTTTCTTGTTATAGTGGCCATAGTAAAATTACGAGTCTACGGTGTAATGGTTCCAGAGATAGAAAGCGCTGACCGACGAAGAGTCAGATGAACATTATAGCAAAAACAGTAGGGTTACCCTTGGGTTATGAAATCCTAAAAATTACAAGCTTCTCTAAAATCACTATAACGAAGGGTGAATAGGTTTCGACTCGGTCGAATAAAGCAATTTACTTGTAGTATTTCACAACGACATATTAAAATATATATTTTTTTTAAGTGTTTACCCTATTCTTATACAAAAGCATACAAATCATAAATAAATGTGGTCTATATTTAAACTGCATTCATGCGTGTCTTCATCTATATTGTTCTAGTGGGAGTTTCTACAAATAATATTCTCTTATATCGAGGGTCATGCAACATTTTTGTTCGCTTTTGTTATTCAAAATTGTCATCAAACTACAAGTAGGTACGAACGAGTACAATATATTAAAATCAATTCCACTTGCCTTTTATTTATTTTTTCATTGTTTGCAAAAAGGACAATGGGGTAAAATTGTTGACTACAAATTTCATTTGTTTTCTCTTCGTATTGTTTGCGAAAATCAAAAGTTAATCAAAAAAGTTAGTAATTAGACTTAATTTAATTAAATTAAATTGTAGACTATGATCTAAATTTGTATGAAGATACTAGTTATTATTTTATACAACAAAGAAGTATTAAATTAAAAAAGTAGATTATATTGTTGTGTGTATTGATACAATTATACCTGTTTTAAATGTTAAACATAATCAAGATGATTATAGTTTAAGTATTTTTTAAACAAAGTAACAATAGCTTTTTGTATGCACCAGTTATTATCGTTAATAGTTTCTTTGTACATTACTATTGTTACGAATAAAGACTTAATTCCCTATTAGCCTTGAGGATATTTAGGTTTATTCTACAACTAGCTGTGCCCGCCACTTCGTCATCGTTCTTGCAATATTTTGTTCGATTTTGATTTGAAAGTATTCCACACCAATTGAACGACTCTTACTTTTATAGTGCTTCAGTTATGGTTTATGTATTTACTTTATATAAAGGTACCCATCCCTGGATAAAATTCTAAAAGTTATATAAAATTCTAAAAATTATCGAAAACCTCTGTAAAAGGTGTTAAAAATATTTTAATAACAATGTAATTCCACAAAGTAAAAAATAAAAATCAAATATAAATTTTATTGAATTGGCTCCAAATGTTGCGCAAAAGTTTTTTAAATATACCACTTTCAAAAATAAAAAGCTGTATTGAATATATAACAGTGTTAAAAATATCCCAGTTTTAAGCCGAAAATTGCAGTATCTTTAAACCGGAAATTCCTTTTTCACTGCTTTTTCTCCACTTTCTCTTGGAAATAAGATATTTTTGCGAAACAAAAGTATCCTATATTAGGATCAGGATACTAAGGTACCTCCTCACAAAATTTTGTTAAAATCCATCCAGTAGCTTTTACGTGATGCGAACACAAATTGGAAGAAGACAGACAGACAGACAGACGGAAATGAGTTATTATTTTATTATATGTATAGATAAAGTATGCCTATCCGGTTAGTTCTACTGCGCACTTTAACTCCTTTTTCTTCACTTTATCTGGGAAATAAGATATTTTTGCGGAAAAAAATTATCCTATATTGGGATCAGGATACTTAGGTATCTCCTCATAAAATTTCGTTAAAATCCATCCAGTAGTTTTTACGTTATGTGAACGCAAAAGAAAAGCAGACATATAGACAGACTGAAAGGAGTTACTATTTTATTATATATATAGATTTGTTTACTAGAGAAATAGAAATATTAAAAATAAGTTAGAATACGAAATTGTTTTTTAAAATCCTTTTAATAACTGTGCGGGGACCACCAAAGATGTATTCCAACCTTAGTTGATTAAATATTTCTTTTTGAAATTGTAATCTTAACCATGTGGTCGTTTCAAATTTAAACTTAATATTGTTCCTGCTATAAGTAGATTTTAAACGGCCCGATTTGATCGAAATAATTCTTTGAAGCGATGTGGGGCCATCCTCCTAAGGGCAAAGAGATTAAATTTCAACACTTAGTCTCTTCTTAGTCATTTAGAAAGTAAAAATTTCATTACATCTTTTTTTGGGCTAAATCCTCCACTGCACAGTGGGGCAGAATCAAAATATTTTGGAAATAATTCAGACATTTGTAAAGGGATAGTCCCAAATTGTGACATGGGTTTGACAGAGGAGTATCTGAGCTTAAGTATTGACGCAGGGCACAATTAACTATCCAGGGGTGTTGCTATGTAGCCTTAAAATTTTTTACGCCCAGTTTTTTTTTTAATATTGAGTCTAAATTTCAAACATTATAGAATAATTTCCAGGTGATGCCTGGAAATTGTTAGCTAAAAACTAAACGATTTTCAATTTAGAAATACCAAAACCACAATGTTTTTTTAATAAAAACAAATTTTCTTAGGGAAGACATATATAAAAATTTTATATTTTCCTGTAAGCGCATTTTACGCACGTATGTTTTAACCAGAATTTGTGTAAAACACATCATCCTTGTTCGAGCTGGATGTCTTTCAATTTGACTATGTAATGTAGGGGGAATATCAAAGCAGACCACTTCCATAATCGGTCCCTTTTCGACCCCCTTCCGTCCTCTATGATTACAGGCAACCGAAATGTAATTTACGGCAACCCACTTACATTGAGTCATGTGCTACAAGCAGCCCTTAATCTTGACTTTAGTGATTTGAGACTGTCGACTGGTAACTGTCGGGCTTCTTTCTCATCACGCAGTCTCTAGTAATTGCTAGCATTTGATGAAGGCTCAGGTTAATAGATTCATCTACTATTATGTAATTACTAATTTCTTGATTTTTGTTGAAAGAGCTGTTTGTAGTTATTATATTTCTATTAGATAAAATTAATGGATCAGAAGAAATTAGGAGTGCTTACAATTTTCTCTGCTATTTTTTCGAGTGTGCTAAGTCTGTTCTTTCTAATTGTTTTGTGTTGGCATTCTTAAGCATTCGCCCATGCACTCACCTTGTATTAGTTTGCCCTGTTTTAAAGCAAAGCCTACTATTATCATACATTTTCAAATATTAAAAATATCAACTGATAATTTTAATAAAAATATCATTAATGGTTAATTTTTAAAATAATTATATTTCAAAAGTTGGCATAGAAAACATCTAAACCTTTTTATACATATTTTAGTATATAAAGGGTGTTTTTTATAGAGGTATAGAACTTTAAGTTGCAATAAAACAACGATGGATTATTCGATTGACATGAATTTTATTTATCCGAACGATAATCTTGTGGCATTACATTTTAAATATGATTTCTGGCATATGACAGCCACGGCTGGCGCGGATCTAGTTCAATCTGGACGTTTAATTTTCGATGACTTTTTCCAACATTTGTGGCCGTATATCGGCAATAACACGGCGAATGTTGTCTTCCAAATGGTCAAGCGTTTGTGGCTTATCCGCATAGACCAATGACTTTACATAGCCCCACAGAAAGTAGTCTAGCGGTGTTAAATCACAAGATTTTGGAGGCCAATTCACAGGTCCAAAACGTGAAATTAGGCGGTCACTAAACGTGTCTTTCAATAAATCTATCTAAAATTGCACTATTTGCAAGCGTTGTTCAGACGTGAGTCTATTCATGATGAATTGCCAAACCAAACTGAGATTAAATCACTTGACAGCTATTAAATCGGTCGCCATCTTGAAAAGTAATGCCTCTATAAAAAACAGTCTTTATAAGTAGTTTTTTGATGTGCCTATTTTTTTGGGTCCATCGAAGCTGACTATTTTTTTTAAGTACATATTTTGGCTAAAAATTTCATTTTTATTGAAAATGAATTTTTGATATTTATTTTTCCAAACCCATTTTTTGTTACTTAAAAATTTATGAAAAATTATCAAAATAATTCGATTTTAAAGCCGTGTAACTTTTTATAGGTGTACCGCTCATGAAAAACCAAACCACCTCTGGAATCGAGGGAGTCTCAGCTTTCATCCCATATGTATTTTACTGATAAATTCGAAAGTTGTTTTTGTTTAAAATATATTGATATATTTTTATGCTATTGAAAAATGTTACGGCAATATGGCATGATAGTACGTACTACACATTGTGAATACCCCAATTGTATTTCGTAAAAATTTAAAAATAATAGTTATTTTCGGTTCCACTATTCAACACTAATCTTTTGGAGATGATAGTTTTAGGCAGTAATTTATGAATATATAAAACCGTAATATGTGATATGATATTTTACGAAAGATCATATATTATTATAATTTAAGATATTATTTTTCGTTTATATGATAAAAGTAATTTCAGGTATTAAAAAAATATAGAACAAATGCAAATACAATACAGAACATTATAATGTTCTTTACTGAAGAATAATTTACACAGAACAAAGCTCTTAACTACAACACTGTTGAGTGTAATGTCGAAAGAATAATCATCGTGAATATAGTACTATTTTCACTTTAAATACAACAAAACTTTAACATATTTATCATAATAACATCCTTTAAATAACAAAAGATTAGGTATTTCTCCATTAAGCTCCCTTACAAATTTAAATTTGAAGTAAAATATTGTGAAATATTCATTTGTATTTATTGGCTTAATAACTTTAAGAAAGTTTCTAAAATAGAATTAAACAAAAAGTAATAATAAAATGAAAGTTTGAAGTATCTACAATGTGCTCGATGCCAGTAAATTATTTTTCATATTTTTTGTTATTTATACTACAGGCTCGTCGACAAACCTACACATTTCAATTTACATATACATACATATGCATACCCAGCCAGCAAAATATTTTAACGTTGTCTGACACAGACAGGTATGATAAATGTCTGACTTTCTTTTCCGATATTTTGTATTGATTTGTGTCAGACATGTCTGGGTGGTTTTATCTCATAAGGTAAAAAAATTTCATAATTTTTTTGGGGGCACTCCCCTAATATGTTTCTTTCTGCCAGATTTTAGGATTGCCAAAGCTTGAGCACGTGCCACTGGGGCCGCAAAATTTTGAAAATATCGATTTTTTGGCAGTTTGGCGACTTCGGCGACCCATATCTCAGGAACGGCTAAATCTATTTGCCCGTGTAATACATCAAATTAAAGGTGATACTGTTTATAATATTTCATATGCAATAAAAAAATACGTAAGTAGTACTGAATTCGAGATAATGAAGCCAATGTCCCTAAAAACGTGACTAGGTACCCCTTAGAGCGAAGATGGAACCTATTGTGAAATAATCCATTTTCCTTCCTATATTATCAATTTTTGGAATGAAAACAATTATGTATTTAAAAATCGCCAAAAAAATCGTCGCCTGAAATTCTCTAATAACACAATAATTTTTTCTTTATATTACCACGCCCATTGCTCTAAGATAGCCTGCTTTCTGTTAACCCGTTTACATTCATATAAGGTTACTTGTGCAAAATTTAAAGACTCTACCTATAGGAGTTTTTTAGCTACACGATAATTTTTCCTTATCTATGGCAGGTTCCATGCGCACTGTTAATTTCAAGATTATACCTACTATAGTTCAATATGTACAAGATGGTTATGCTTTACTTTGTATGGAAGGTACCACGCCCACTGTTCTAATCTAATCTTTGTTTTTACTAAACTATGCGTATTGATAGGGGAGTTACTTGTGTAAAATTTAAAAACTCTTGGTATTACACTTCCCGATGTACACGATAATAATTGTTCACTTTGTATGAGAGGTTCCCATTGGCGTTTCTGGGGGTCCATTGCTCTCTCTAGACTTGCTGTTGCCTACCCCCCGAATTTTTTAAAAGTGTACTATATATTTATTTTTTAATATTATTTTCCAATAAAAAGGTTTTGCCCCCATCCCTAGAAAATATGTCCTCCTTCGCCAATGAGGGTATCACCGCTTCAATCCAATCTGTTTTTTTTTATCTGGACCATGCCTATTAATATGGGGTTACTTGCGCACTATTACTTTTCTCTAGGCACACTATAGTAATTTTTCACTTTGTATGGGAGATACCACGCCCATTACATTTGCAAATTTTCAACGTTATATCTATTACAGTTCCCAAGAAACACGATTATATATATTTATTTTGTATGGTATGTATGTAATGTAGGGGGAATATCGAAGCAGACCACTTCTATAATGGGTCCCTTTTTGACCCCCTTCCGTCCTCTATGATTCCGTAAATGTAATTTACGACAACCCACTTACATTGAGTCATGTGCTACAACCAGCCCTTAATCTTGACTTTAGTGATTCGAGACTGTCGACTGGTACCTGTCGGCATTCTTTCTCATCACGCAGTCTCTAGTAATTGCTAGCATTTGATCAAGGCTCAGGTCCCCCATGGCATCCACCAGTGGTCCTGAGTCAGTCTTATGCTAGCCAGTGCTGAACATTTACACACAATGTGCGCTGGCGCCTCAGCCTCTTTCCTTTCCCCGTCTCCTCTTCTGACTCTGCCACTCACTTTTAGGCATGAGCTGTAGAGATTCCGACTCGACGTTGAAGGAACGTTTTGAGGTGCCTGCTTCCGAAAAGGATGTGCCTAAGCCCACAGGGCCAGGTGCGTCCAATTTATCCACATTTACCTCCATTGCCGCAGGAGTATCTTCATAGACTGACCAGTCCACCCATTGCGTGGATTCTTTGTCATTCTATTTCGATATCCTCTCCTGGCCAATGGCAACCGGAGTTCCTAAAGGGATGAACCTCTCCACCTCTAACGAGGCTTCCTTGTCCATCCCTATCGAAATATCCCGGTTCAACGCCTCTTTCGAGGCGTTCCTGTCCATCCCTTCTGAATTCTTCGCTAGGCCATTATTGGAGAAAAATTTGTCCGCCCACACAGAGCTCCTTATGCATGGGTAAGTCTACATTGAAACTGGAGGTCGACTGTATTTTGTATGGTAAATACCACGCCCACTTAAAATATCAAACAAATATATGTGCCATAAGAATTTATAAAAAACACTATTAATTATCAAATAGTTGAACCATTTGGTTTGTAGTCGAACGATTTTAATTTTGTTAATGGTAGAAAATTTCCTTTATTGACTACAAAAAGAGTTTGCCAAATAAAAAACTTGATATTTATTGTTAAACAAAATCGAATAATTTATTTGTCAATACGAATGCATTTCGGACAGACTTGCTGTCCATCATCAACAGCACCAGGATTTAAAATGCACCAGAGTTAACAACAAAATTAATTTTGCAGTCTATCGTAGAAATACTTCAACCGACCGTTTCATCACAAACGATTCATTTTGTTCATATCAACATAAAATAGCATCTTTCCACTCTATGGTACATCGCCTTGTCAATTTACCACTTTCCATAGAAAATTACAAAAATGAATACGATAAAATCATCCAATTAGCAACAATCAACGGCTTTGATAAGAATCTCATCAATAAACTCATCAAAAAACACTCAAAGCAACATCATAAAAACAATTTGACGACACTCTTTAGTCAAAATAGAAAAATTGAAACAAATAATTGTAAACGCGTCCCTTTCACATATGTTCCATCAATCACGAATCACCTGAGAAACATATTTGAAAAGGAGAATATGCAGATTGTTTACACTAATAACAACAAACTCAAAAATATTCTTGGCTCAACTAAAGACATTACTCCTATACAAGAGCGTAGCGGCATTTATGAAATCAGCTGTGTAAACTGTGAAGCAAAATACATCGGTCAAACTAAACGACAAATTAGTGTTCGTTACAAAGAACACAAAACAAATGTAAATAATAATTCTTGCAAAAAAAAAACCGACTTCAAAACAGATAGTTGGGTACCAGTTCTAAACTAAAAATGTAAGAAGTAATCTGTAAGAACTATATACAGGGTGGGCCAAAAGAAACCAAGGGGTGTAAAAGTTTAATAACTTTTTTGTTTATTAACTTTTTTTTATTTTTTCTTTCAGATTATATAGACAACACTTGGAATTGTATTATTTAAACCAGAGATCAATTATTTTAACGCAAAGAGCATATCGGCTACATTATTGAAAATTTGATTATGAGTGATGAAGCTCATTTTCATTTGAATGGCTTTGTTAATAAGCAGAACTGTAGGTTCTGGGGTTCTGAAAATCCAAGAGCCATTCATCAACGCCAATTGCACCCCATCAGGTGTACAGTATGGTGTGGGATCACATCTGAAAATGTCATTGGGCCCTACTTCTTCGAGAATGAAGATGGAAGTGCTGTAACCGTAAATGGAGAGCGGTATCGGTTTATGATAGAAAATTTTTTACGTCCTGCTCTTGAAAACAGACCTGGTATGTGGTTTCAGCAGGACGGAGCCACTGCCTATACTGCCCGAGACACAATGGCACTTTTAAGACAAATTTTTGGAGAGCCCTTGGTTTCTTTTGGCCCACCCTGTATAAACCAAATAAAAGATAAACAAAATGCGTCAAAGTTAGCAGGAAAAGAAGTAAAGACTATGTGAAATTCAAGCATCTCCCTATTACTGTTCAAAAGTTAAGCTATTATCACCAACAACCGTCTTTTATGGGGACACCATTTAATTTTAATTTTTTATAGCTGTAATAGCGATAATAGTAATACACATTATGTGTAAATTTCAGTTGTCTATCTAAAACGGCTCAAAAGATAAGGCATACATAAAATTTCATTAACTATAGGGACACTCTCTCATTTCCATAAGTCTCTATCTATAACGGTTCAAAAGACTAGTCAATATAAGTCAAATTACGTCAGCTATGAGGACACCCTTTAAGTTTTTTGTACTTTTTACTGTGGCTATAGAGATATTAGCTTTGTTAAAATTTTAAATGTTTATCTATAAGCGTTCAAAAGATAAGGTCATATAGATCAAATATCATTAACTTTAGATACACCCTTTAATTTCCCACTTTATACTTTTTACTACAGCGGACATAGTAATATACGTTCTGCGTAAATATAAAATGTCTGTTTATAACGGTTTCAAAGATAAGGTAACATAAATCAAATAACATCACCTATTGGGACACCCTTTAATTTACAATTTTAAGTTAAAGACATATTGTCATAGAGGACTTGGCCACATAGATTTTTTGTAAATTTCAACTGTGTGTCTATAACGGTTTATAGGTTTAGTCATATACAGAAAATTACTGAACTATTGGAACACCCTTTAATTCATAACTCTAAATATTTATAATTGCAAGTATACCAGACAAAGTAGTGGAAATTCTGCATAATTTTCAAGTGTTTGTTTATAACTGTTCAAAAGATAGGGCCATATAGGTCAAATTACATCAATTATGGAAACACCCTTTAATTTATAAATTCAAATTATATACCTGTTATAGCGGACTTAGCAATACAGGTTCCTTGTAAATTTCAGCTGCCTGTCTATAACGGTTCAAAAGTTTGGCCACATACATAAAATTACATTAACTATTGGGACACCCTTTTATTTCCAAATTCAAATTTTATACTTTTTGTTATAGCGGACTTAGTAATAAAGGTTCTTTGTAAATTTAACGGTCGGTGTACAACTGTTCAAAAGTATGGGCATATACAACAAATTTAATGAACTATTGGAGCACCCTTTAATTTTTAATTTGGAATATTTATCCTTTTTATTATAAAGGTCATAGTAATCGACATTCTGTCAAACTTTCAAGGTTTTGTCTTTAACGGTTCAAAAGATAGGCCCATAAAGGTCAAATTACGTCACATATGGGGACACCCTTTAAATTTTAAGTTTATTTTTTTATTACTTTTTGTTGGTGGAAGCTATAGTGATACCCAATTTTTTAAAATTTTAAACTGGTGCCCTTTAGGGTTCTTAATACACGAAAAAAACATGTATGTTGTATGGGGAAACCCTTTAATTTTTAAAATAATGAACTGTTTTTAAAACGGGACTTTTTAAAATCGGTTCAGAAATGGCTGAGTTATGCGGGCACAAACATAAAAAAAGCAACATTCAGACGAATTGATAACCTCCTTCTTTTTTTGAAGTCGGTTAAGAATAAACAGATTCATCGCTCTGCCGTCGCGGCTCACATTCACACACCTTCGGATGCCAACCCACTACAACACAATATCGGCACATTTGAAGAGAGCGTACGTCTACTAAAGACAGTTCACAATGAGAGGAAACTAGACGCGTACGAATCTCTCTATATCAGCAAACAACAAATGTCATGAATACAGACAACGGCAACATCAATTCACCTCTCTTCTCTCTAATTTAACACACAAATAACATACACCTATTGGTTTTTTCTTACTTCGTTTTTGTTATTATTTGCTGTTATTTGTTATTTACACATATTGTTTTTATATTAACATACACGTTACATACATATATATATTGTTTTTCTGTTTGTTTATACCTCTTGTCTTATTATTCCAACTCTTTTGTTTTAGTTGCGCGTCGCTGATGATGGACAGCAAGGCTGTCCGAAATGCATTCGTATTGACAAATAAATTATTCGATTTTGTTTAACAATAAATATCAAGTTTTTTATTTGGCAAACTCTTTTTGTAGTCAATAAAGGAAATTTTCTACCATTAACAAAATTAAAGTATATGTGCACCACATATTTGGTAGCAAGCTCGAAGATCGGTCTACTGGTGTATACAGCTATATAAACAAATATACATACATACATATTTTGCGCTATATATGTACATACAAATATATTTAAAAAGATAATTAAATTATTTTTTTGCAAATTATTAAACTGTTAAATATTGACTAGGAAGGGAAGAATGATGAAAATAACAAGTTTAAGAATAAAATCTCTAGAATTTTTACTTATCTAATCTACTACATTTTAGGTAAAGATAAATACTGATAAATAGATAAATACTTAATGAAAAAACTGAAAATGTGAACAAAATAATAGGCAACTGTTTGCAAAATTATGGGGAAATGTATAGGATGACGAAATACTAATAATGAATTTCATTGGAAATTTAATCAGATTCCTGTGAGAAATCTATACGACTAGGCGATTTTTATGTTGGCCTTTTTTTCAGGCACAGTTTGCAAGTATTGTCTTACCTCGATTTTTAACTTGGCCTGATAATAATTGAGAGTCAGGACCTACCACTAACGCAGTTAACCATTTGTAGCCACCCAGATTATATTCAACCTTCTTCTTGGTCTTTCTGTCAACTTGTAGTGATAAGTTCCAAATTCCAAATTGGTGGAAATCGAACCCACAACCCCGCACTGAAAGACTATCACACTACCTACTAGCCCACCGAGGCACCCGGCTTTTTCTTTAGAGAGATTTCTGTCAGAAATATCCACCAATAAATAAGAATTATCAACGACATGTCTGTCAGACTTCGTGTCAACCAGTTCCTATATTTTTGGGTTAGAACTCGTATACAATTCTGACCTTTTGTAGACATTTCTGTCTACAACATTATCCAACAGATGTGAGGACATATTTGTTGGCTGGGTAAAAACGTAATATCAGTTCAATTATTTAGCAGTACATTGAAATTCTTTCAACCACAAT
This sequence comes from Phasia obesa, assembly GCA_949628195.1. Taxonomy (NCBI): domain Eukaryota; kingdom Metazoa; phylum Arthropoda; class Insecta; order Diptera; family Tachinidae; genus Phasia; species Phasia obesa. The sequence continues at coordinate 85,534,038 of OX451218.1, forward strand.
TAGTTTTATTGAAAATATTCTTTCAATGAAAAACTTAATTTTACTACTTGTACATTTACGAAACTCATAAAATATTTATAATATTAAATGATGCAAAAGGAAAAAGTAAAACAAAATAAAAAAGAAATAAAAAAACTTTAAAAAAAAATTTTGTTGACTGACTGTATGTTTGCTCCAATACTGATGCTGCGGTAAGCACAATTAGTAGTCGTAGGTAAAGGTTTTTCAAATAAATATACTACTTAATAATGCGAATATTTATTACCTAGGATTATTGAAAATAGAAGCTATAATTACTCATTATATAAAGGGGAGTTTTTAAGTGAATAAAATTCAAATAATAAAATTGGTTTCTTCAGAAGTTTAACTTTATGCTATAGTCACATGACCGCATTATGATTTCGGCCATGTAATCTAAAGTTGTATAGTTCATAAACGACCTAGTTCAGTTGAACTAATCACTCAACTGACCAAAGTGAGATGATCACCACCCAACTGAGTTCATATCGACTAGTTAGCTCAGTTCAGCTCCTTAGTTGAATTCAACCTCTTGGGGCAGAATTGTTCATATAGCTAGCTAGCATTCGTTTTTCAACTGAAGTGTCCTTATTGGTTACCCAAGTAGCAAATTAACTCGTAATTTTACCAGTTGGGGCAGAGGAAAAAGAAATTATATTTGTACAAACCTTTACACAGGTTGATCTATATTAAAACTAGAGGTTGAATTTTAACCAGAACTCAAATTCTAGCGATCAAGTTTTTATTCACCATGTATGGTTTGTCGTATGCTGTTCCCCTGAGAATGAGAGTATTTTTGAAGTGAAAACATCTTTAGGCACGATGAGCACTTTCTCCTTGAAGAAAAATTATTGAACTCAAAAACCGTAACCGTCGTCACCATTATCACAACCGTAATCGCGTCACTTAACATTGGTTTCTATATAAATAGGTCTGCTCGTTTTGGTTGAATACTAATGATTAAACTCGCATCATCGTTCTCATCTTCACGTAACATTGTTTCCATACATTGGTCTGCACGTTTGGGTTGAAGAAAAATTATTGTACTCGCATCATCGTCACCATCGTCACCTAACATTGTTTCTATACATTGGTCTGCTCGTTTTGGTTGAATAATAATGATTAAACTCACGTCGTCCTCTTCATTGTTTCTATACATTGGTCTATACGTTTTGGTTGAAGAAAAATTATTGAACTTGCATCATCATCAGTGATTCATCAACATCGTCACCTAACGTTGGTTAGATTTTTATAAATAAATAAATAATTTTTTCCAGTGTGGAATTTGGGTACCAGAAAAACATGAAAAAAACTGTCACTATATATATATATATATTTTTTTTCTGGTACTCAAATTCCACACTGGAAAAAATTATTTATTATTTTTTTAATTTTTTTCTGGTACTCAAATTCCACACTGGAAAAAATTATTTATTTAAAAATTTTACAACACAATCACAAATTATATTATAACTTTTTACCCACCCCCCTTTCATTAAAACAAAGGTTCACTAAATTGTACCCCAATTAAAAAAAAAACAAAAAAAAAAATTAATGTGATTTTGTTTTTCTGTACTCGTCATGCAGTAAAACCCAGTTTTGGACTTAAATTCGGCTTCGGCGTGACCATTCGCACTTGATTATCCAGTAAATTTTACCTCAATTTAAAAACAAACCAAAATTCGGTAATTCTACCCTTAGGTCCCTTTCCCTGTGCGCGTTCACATATACGAGCAACTTTAAGTACTGCAACATCGTCAATAATTAAAAAACTCCATACAAGTTGCAGCAACAACAAGAACAACTGCAACTACTGCTGAAGTAATTCATTCGTAGACTTTTAATCATTGAAGCGGAAATATGTCTAAAAGCATTTAATAAAACCAAACCAAGCAATAACAATTATAAATGAACATTTGATAAAGGTAGACCCAATTGAAAAGTAACCAAAAAAAAACATCCAAAAATAAAAATTTTATTTCAAAATTGCATATACTCTCATGTACATAATTGAAAATAGGGAAACTATTATGATGATTTTAAAATTTATTATAATTCTAAATTGTACTACTTAGTAACCGTCAACTATATACGAATACCCTCAAGAGATGGAAGAACATTGAGAAAGTATATTATTTTTTTTTTTTTCGTTGCAATTTCTAAATTATTTAATCTCCCTTAATGAATGATACAAGGAAAAATTAATAGTTGTGAAGGCAATATTGATTCAAGGGATTTTAAATTTATGGTTGAAATGTTTGTAAAATTTGCATAATTAATAATTTATTACACTGTTTCCAATAATATTCGCAAATATTTGCTTATTTTAAAATATTTACGAATATGCGAAAACGTGCACCTTGCCGGTATTCCTAGTAAGCCGACAGTGGGGCAGAATCAAAATATTTTAAAAATAAATTGACAATTTCTAAATAAATGGTCCAGTTCAAACAGTTCTTAAATGTAGGAGTATAATAGCTTAAGTTTGCGTCCGAGCATAAAATACCTCATATTAGTGTTCAAAGTAGGGCAACTTAGACATCCAAACTTTTTTTCAATAAAATTTGAACAATTTACATCAGAGCTAGTAAGTAAAACAACGTACATATGTAAGTTTTAGAAAAACACAATCCTGAAAAAAGCATCAAAATTTCAAAATTTATTTTTTTTTATATTTTTTTTTTTTTAAGAAAAGCACCACCGAGGCAATTAATACCTCTATTAATGGTGTTACTTCCTTTGGAAATGGATAGTAGTAAATAAGACAGATGATGAAAAAATTAAAATTTTGTACTTTTAAAGTTCTATACATAGGTCCAAGTCGCTTGGCTTGCAGTCGGCTGAGAGCCACTGCCGTCTTTATTTTTAAGTTACAGCCGCCGCCGAAGTGAGCCGCTTGTTTCGACTAACATTTGTCCGCCGGCTTGATCATTTTAGGTGATATATTTTTTAACTGAAGGCCAAAATTTAAATAAAATCCTTCCATTTTCTAGTAATATTTTATGTTATTGTGGTCTTTTGCGAAGAAGAACAGAATTAGCAGCTTCAAATATTATACGTGAAAGTGGCATAGCCGCCGCTTATACGAAAGTGGCATAGCAGCCGCTTTTGCGACAAATTGGATCGCTGGTTCTATATTGAACATAGAGTCTGTCTCGCACTTGTATGATTTATTTATGGACGTTTTATTTAATTACTCGTGTAGTGCAGGGTTGTCAGATATGGCGATTTCTCACCAAACGTGGCGATTTCAATCTTATTTGGCGATCAAATTGTGGAATTGGCGACATGGCGACTTTTTGGCGATTTTTAAAATAATTGGCGATGTTGTTGGCGATTTTTCATTGACTTTTGGCCAACATTAGAAAGTGAAGTAAGGAATATCAAAATGGATAACAAAGAAATTTAAGTTTTAAAAGTAAATTGTTTTTCATATATAAATAGGATTTTACTTCTGAAAACCGAAAACTTTCTAAACATATAAATTTATTTAAAGTTCACGAACATCTTTCCATCAACAAACAACTTTGATTTTAAAATGTTTCTATTTTAGAATGTTGCAATTCTTTATCACAAACTAAATTTATTGTTTTCAATGATTTTTATAAATCCTAACATACCTTTGGAAACTTATCAACCGTAATAGAAAATATTAAGTTTTGTTTTAGAAAAATTATAAAAAATATTATATTATATCTAATTAAATACAGCTACATCAGTTTTGTACTTGATGTGCTGGTAATTCCAATGAATTTTTTATACTAATTTTTCACATGCAAAGGAAGTTTTGAAGTAAGGATTAAGATCGTTTTATTCTCTCTAAGTTGAAAGAATATTTTTTCTTTAATTTAATTTTGAAGAAAAATTTGATGTTTTTTTAATTTATATGCTGGATAAGATCGATTTCGAAACACATGCTATAAGTTTTAATAATTGAAATAGGACATGTGACAATCATCTGTTGATCTTTAGTAATGTTAAACAAATTTAATTTCTATAAAACATATTCTAAATAAGAACACGGTGACAAATACCTTATAGATGGATATGTTCAGGTCTCCATTTATAAAAATGTCGAATTTGGTTAAGCGCAAATGAAAAATTACACGATTTATTTTTCACTTATTCGGAATTTTCAATTATAAGGACTACGTATAAGTGAAAACGGGTTTCATTTAAACGAAGTCGTTTATTAAATTTTACTTTAGGTTAATTTTATTAACTACAATATTTTATTAACTATATATGTATATTATGTTTTATCGCCTTTACCGATAAAATGAATTTGTGTTTTATTTTGTGTCATTTAACCGATTTTTCAGTTAAGCAAATTTTCCTTTAAGCGAACTAAAAGGCTTATTTGGTTGGTAGGATTTTTCTTCTTTGATTTGTATTAAAGACCTTTATAGAAAGCAATACACATGGAGGTAGTCCACGAACGCACAGGGTGCCCACTCCTAAACAGGAGCAGTTAAAAGGCACATGGGGGGGGTCAATATGAGGAAATTTTTTAATGATTTTTATTTTTTTTGATTAAGTGTGACCATTCCAACTCAATATAGATTGCATATAGGTCCTAAATTAAAAAACAGTTTTTTCAATAAAAATTAAAAAAAGATTTTTGAAAAAAAAAATTAAAAAAAAAATTTTTAAAAACTATTTAAAAACATTTTCAAAAAGACATTTTTACAAAAAAATATTCGAATTTTTTTTTAATTTTTCAAAAAATTTACAAATAAAATTTTCAAAAAAATATTTTTGCAAGAAATTTGTACAAACAATTTTCGAATTATAAAAAAAAAATTCAACATTTCTTTGAAAATGAAAATCATGAGTGTAATATAACATATGTATTTGTAATAGTAGGAATACATTAAATGCGTTTGATTCTTGAATAGATGAGATCTGTTTTAAAACCTAGATGCATTAAAAACATAGACAACATCAGGATACCGACTATGAACTGACAAAAATAAAATACACACGTTTATAGGTAAACGATTTTTTTGAAGTCCGCAAAGCTACATGGGGTATAAAGCATGAAAAATAAATATTTTTTTTAATTTATTTGTTTATTGTTTTAGTAAGATGGTGGTAGAATGACATTGTAATGATTTTTCTTTGACTAAATTTTATTTAATGTATTTAGAATAGTCCTTTTTTTAAGAGAAGTAACACTCAGGCAATTAATGCCTATATTAAATGTGTTACTTCCTTCCAAAAGCGATAGGAGTAGATAAGACAGATGGTTAGTGTGATAGTAAAGCTTCGCATCTGGATAATTATTTTACTTCGCCGACTATTTAGTGCTATGCGGTAATACCGGCGAAGGAGGGCGCTGTGATATGCATTATTATAAAGAAAAATTAATACATATCAGAAAATTTATGTTGCCTCTGCTGAGTATTGAACTCGTGACCATTGCTTAATAGTCAACGTGCTAACCACTTAAGCTACAGCACCTCATATTTCGATAATACGGTTTTTGCAGATCCAAATTTATTGAATTTTGTTAAATTTTAATATATTTGGATCTGCGGCATTTGGCTTTGCGGCATTTGGGTCTGCGGCATCTCTTACCCTAATCTAATCGTATTCAAACTTTACAATTTACTAAATAATATCAAATGGCAACTTTTTATCACTATTAGATATTGCAAAAAATATTTTTTCGTTCCACCCTACTGTACATGTCTGTATAAATAAAATCACCGTGGTGAAGGGTATAGAACATTCGGCACGGCTAAACATAGCACTCTTACTTGTTTTTTACAAGTTTTATCTTTTTATGTTTTATGTGATTTGAAATTATTTGGCTCTGTTTTCTATTTTGAGCAATTATTTTACGACAGATTTGACCAATAAACATATACCATAATTTATTTGCAATTTTACATGTGCATTGCAGTGTAGAAAGAATAAAAAGAAGAGCAATAAATATTTCAAATACATCATCTTTTATTATTAAAAATCTTCTATTACCAGGGAAATGGTGTTGAAAAATTGCAATGAAATAACGCTACTAATAAACAGCCTTAAACTTTTAATTAAAAAGTTGCTTACAATTTCTCAAAATGTTTATTTTTATTTATTTATGTATTTTCGTATCTACAAGCATCTGTTGCATAAATAATTCATCTTTGCAGTCATTATCAGGATTATTAAGTGACCTGATGTCAAGCATTTTAATACATCTTAATGAGTTTGGCTATGCTGCGTTATGGCAGTATTTACCCAGCAAACAATGCAGTAAATGTTTGAAAATTATGTACATTATTAATTTCGAAATGCAGAGGTTATATAATAGAAATAAATACATTGCACTTAATATATTTGGGGTTTTTTTTTATAACAAAACTCTCAAAATTTAAATAATTAAAAAAATTTTTTTTAATAGGGATCGAAGTATTAAAATCAAGTATTTCGCAGCCCTTTAACTGCCGATAATAGCAGCGATGTTGCTAGATAGTAGAGAAATTGAACAAGAATATTTAAAGCATGAACTATTATGTGGAAAAAAGGTTTATAATTTAAAATCTCTATTCGTGATTGCTTTGGTGTTGGTTTTACCAAAAAGCCAACATTCTTGACTATATATTCGATTTTTCTTGGAAAGTAATTCACACCAAATTTTAAGACTCTTACGTATTTACTTTATATAAAGGTACCTATCCCTGGATAAAATTCTAAAATTTATATACATGCAGATTTTCGACACGAATTCTGCTTCGGAGTGGTCCAGGACAACTCCCTTTCGATTCACTAGTAAATTTTACCTCAAGTAAAAACATAATCGGTCAACCTACCCTTTCTTTGCGCACGGTCACATATATAAATCATATTTGCAGCACGGAAGAGTTAAAATTGATGTGGTTCAAAATATTGTCGGGACACTGACGATGTCGCACATTGGGTTGAAATTGCTAAAAACGGCTCTTAGTTCAGGCGTTATAAATGGCACTTATTTTTTCGTTCCGTAGTATTAAGTGGGTCATTACTACTTAAAAAGAAAACATTTAAAAAAACAAATTTTTAAACGCCAGGGGTATTCGTTTGTCAGCTCGTATGAATATTTAAATTGCTTTGGAAGATAAATTTCATTCATTTTTAACCGACTTCAAAAAAGGAGGAGGTTATCTATTCGTCTGAATGTTGCTTTTTTTTATGTATGTAACCGCAGAACTCAGCCATTTCTGAACCGATTTTAAAATTTTTTGCTTTATTTGAAAGGTTATGCTTCAAGGTTGGTCCCATTTTAAAAACAGTTCATTATATTAAAAATTAAAGGGTGTCCCCATACAACATACATGTTTTTTACGTGTATTAAGAACCGTAAAGGGCAGCAAATTAAAATTTAAAAAAACTGCGTGCCGCTATAGCTCCCAACAGCAGAAATTAATAAAAAAAATAAATTTAAAATTTAAAGGCTGTCCCCATAGGTGACATAATATGACCTATTTGGGTCTATCTTTTGAACCGTTATAGACTAAACCTTGAAAATTTGACAGAATGTCGACTACTATGACCGTTATAATAAAATGTATAAATACTCAAAATTTTAAATTAAAGGGTGCTCCAATAGTTCATTTAATTTGATGTATATGGCCATACTTTTGAATAGTTGTACACAGACCGCTGAAATTTACAAAGAACCTATAGCGCTAAGTCAGCTATAACAAAAAGTATAAAATTTTGAATTTGGAAGTTAAAGGGTGTCCCAATAGTTAATGTAATTCTATATATGTGGCCAAACTTTTGAACTGTTAGAGACAGACAGCTGAAATTTACAAGGAACCTGTATTGCAAAGTCCACTATAGCAAATATATAATTTGAAGTTAGAAATTAAAGGGTGTCCCCATAAATTACGTAATTTGATCTATATGACCCTATCTTTTGAACCGTTAAACACAAACACTTGACAATTAGGCAGGATGTCCACTACTTTCTCGGGTATGATAACAAATATAAATATTTGGAATTATAATGTAAAGGGTGTCCCAATAGTTCAAGTAATTTGATATATATGGTTAAACTTTTTAACCGTTATATACAGATAGTTGAAATTTACAAAGAATCTTTGTGACCAAGTCCTCTATAACAACAGGTCTTTAATTTAACATTGTAAATTAAAGGGTGTCCGAATAGCTGATGTTATTTGATCTGTGTGCCCCTATCTTTGAAACCGTTATAGACAGAGGCTTGAATGGTGTCCCCATACAAGACGGATGCTGGTGAAAATAACTTAACTTTTAAACAGTAATAGGGAGAGGCTTGACATTCAATAGTCTTTATTTTTTCCCTCTAATTTTGGCGCATCTTTTATTTGGTTTAAATCTAATTCTTACAGATTACTTCTTACATTTTTTGTTTAGAATTGGTGCCCTTCTATCTGTTTTGAAGTCGGTTTTTTTTTGCAAGAATTATAAAGATAAATGAATGAAATTTGGGCAATTTGATTTTTTTTAGGTCAGTAACTCAACATACACTAAATCGGTAAACGATTTCGTATATATAGACAATTTTACCGGAAATAGGCCATATTAATCTTTATTTATTAAAAAGTTTTTATTAATATAAATTTACATTTTATGTTTAATACTATTAGTCTTCATATTCGCTGTCACAAAAATAAATATCAGCGGAATTATTTTCTTCAGAAATTTCAGGTAATTATAGAAGGTCCAATACCTGCTGTGGTAACACGCTAATTTTCTTTTTGTAATGTTTGCTCATATTACTAATAATAGGATCAGAGCTTATTTAAAATCTATTGAAAATATCTTCATGGGACTTTTCACGACTGCATTTCCGTGAAAAATGTACTCTGTATGATTTAAAATCTTTATTACGAGCATCCTGTGCTTCCTCCGATAACTGGCCAATAGGTAACAGTGCATGAGTAATAATCTGCGGACCATGTATTAAAAATTTATGTAAAACTACATGTATATGTACACATACATACATGATTAATGAAGTGAGTGCGTTGCAAAGCATACACGAATTTTTCTTTTATGTTGACATAGAAAACAAATTTTTTTCCTTCTTATCGCCAAAAACCCGCAAAATGTTTTTATATGATTTGTAAGTAGACATATCACAGAAAATTGCAATTTTTTTTTTATCCAAGCTTCCCCAAACCGGATTTGAATTTCTACTTGAAAGTGAAAAATGATTGTTTTTTACACCAATTTTTAAAAAAAATATTAAAAATATTTCTACAATAAAAATATTTAAATGAGATACACATTTGCGTTTCCAAATACCTGAAGTTGAAGGTTCCATTGAAAAAATATTACTTTTATGCTAGGAAAATACAAAAATTTAATGAAAAAAAATTTTTTTTCGGTTTTTACCACTGTTTTCAAAAACTTAAAAAAACTTCAACTTTGACAACGCACAACTCGATAGTATAGAAAAATGAAAAAGACAATTAGTGATGCACAATTTTGTTTACTATAACCTGAAATACTTATATTACTTTTTAAAAATATAAATTTTCAATTTTCAATTAAGAACCATTATTGGGAATTTCAACCCAACGTGCGTCGTAGGCGTTGCTAGTATATAATAACTTAACCCATATAGTACACAAACCGATTATGTTAAGAGAATATAACTTTCCGATATTTTGGAAATTCTAACATTTTTATTTATCTTTTATTTGTAACGATTTTTATAATTTATGAAAACTATTTCATTTTTTTAGGTAAGACAAAGAAAAATACTCAAAATATAATTTGGTAAGTGAATAAAATAAAACACAAAGTAAATGTCTTAGCTATCGACTATTTTTTCTTTAAAATTAATTAACTAATTTAAAAAATATATATTCCTTCAACTTAGAGAGAATAAAACGAACTTAAGCCTTACTAAAAAATAATGTTTTTATCTGAAGGCGAATTGATGGTTTCTCCCCTATCGTTAAAGATCGTATTAATTACTTGAGGTCAAATCATTAGCAATCTTTTATTACTTTTTTTATTGTTTAAAATTTTACTTATAGGAAATGTCAAAAACGTAATATATTTACTTAGAACTTTACTCCCGGGGCACTTATTGTCATTGCGGTTTATTCTCAAAGCTTTTCTCCATTAATGGCCTAGGAAGAATTCAGAAGGGATGGACAGGAACGCCTCGCAAGGGGTGAACAGGTTAATCTCTTAAGGTTCTCCTATGGCGTTGAACCGGGATATTTCGATAGGGATGGACAAGGAAGCCTCGTTAGAGGTGGAGAAGTTAATCCCTTTAGGAACTCCGGTTGCCACTGGCCAGGGGAGGAACATAGAATGACAAAGAAACCTCGCAAGGGGTGGACTGGTCAGTCTATGAAGATACTCCTGCGGCTATCGAGGTAAATGTGGATGAATTGGACGCACCTGACCCTGTGGGCTTAGGCAAATCCTTTTCGGAAGCAGGCACCTCTAAACGTTCCTGCAACGTCGAGTCGGAGTCTCTACAGTTCATGCCTAAAAGTGAGAGGCAGAGGCAGAAGAGGAGACGGGGAAAGGAAAGAAGCTGAGACGGCAGCGCACATTGTGTGTGAATGTCCAGCACTGGCTAGCATAAGACTGACTCAGAACCACTGGTGGATGCCATGGGGGACCTGAGCCTTGAACAAGGGGGTCGAAAAGGGACCCATTATGGAAGTGGTCTGCTTCGATATTCCCCCTACATTACATACATACTTAGAACTTGTACACTTGTTGCCTTTTAAAACCCAAAACCAATTTAATTTACTTTTGTTTCTACTGCTAAAATAGAAATTTCATTCAGGAATATATGTATGCAAATATATAAGTATGTAATCGTACAATATTTATACTCGTATGTAGTTCATTCATCTTGTCAAAAAAAGTAAACAGTTCTGTTATTTTCATAAAAGATTTTATTAAATTATAGCATACTTTTTTTGCGCTCACAGTACGTATTTTTTCAATATTGTCTTATACCAAAGCCTTTTATATGACATGAATTTTTATGACTAAATAGTCGTAAATGTATATTATTCTCACTCCTTCTTGTTTAAACATCAATTAATTTTGTTTTCTTTTACGTCTTGATATTTTCTGCACAATTTCACCAAAACCACGTGTTGCATTTGTTTGAGTACTGAAAGTCAGGAAAATTGTAATAATCGTTCAAGCCGAATCTTTCATATCCCCTTCATGTGAAAAAAACAAGTTTTATACACAGAAAATATAGCCAAGAAACCACTGTCGTTTCTGTACTATTTTCCTTAAAATAAAATTATCTATCAAATATATGTACATACTTACAGCGTTTGACAAAAATTAAAATATAAATTGGGCTAAAAAATCTGCATACAAATTTTTAAATCGGCAAAAAATCTGGTAAATACTAAAAGCACATAAATATGAGGTTTTGATGATTATTTAAGAAAATAATTAAAAAATCATGTAAAAAAATGATACAATGAATATTAAAAATCATTTATTAATATTCAACAGAAAAAAGAAGTACATATGTTTAATCTAGACTAGCATCGAGTGCATCGATTGATTAATAAATTTTAAGTCTTTACCATATAAACTTCCAGCAATTAATTTTTTATCCATATGAGTTCTTGTTTCTTGTAACTAAACACTTGTTCCACATTAGAACAAAAGTTTTTTTAGATAAAATCGAACAATCTATATCTATACATACCTATCCGTCTGTCTTTCGGCCTGTCTACTTTTCTTTTGTGTTCGCATCACGTAAAAACTATTGGATGGATTTTAACAAAATTGTATGAAAATTTTTATTTGATTTGTATTTTTACTTTTACTTTATTGAATTACATTGTCATTAAAATATTTTAAGCACCTCTTACAGAAGTATACAATAATTTTTAGAATTTAAAAAGATATGTACATCGAAGAGTGTATAAGTGTCACATGTTTTAAATGCAACGCTCTATAATATTATATTTGATATAATATGATTTATATTTACAATCAAGGGGTTTTGAGCAAAAAACCCATAATAATTTGTTTTGACATAATAAAAGTTTTGTAGCCAACGTAGCAGCGTTGTTGTCCAGTGGATATTACAAGTTCCGTAAGTGATCATATTTATGTCTTTGGTATATGTCTTTAGCATATTTATGTCTTTATCGATGGGCTGCAGCGGCCGTAAAATTAACAAACCAAATTTGTTTGCTAGAAGACAATAAGAAACGTCTTGGCTCTGTACAAGTAAAAAGCCTGTCGGAGCAACGAAAACAAATTTAAATTATTTGGATCTAATGGAATTAATTTCATACGCAGGCCATCAAAGCACCCATATTCCCTAAGATAACAGCTACCAACAGTTAAACAGGGTGAAGAATCAACTATGGTGAGGGGTAAGACGCAATGCCTAAAACGAAATAACTTATTTTATATCACACTAACTGTGCCCTCACAGGTTGTGTGCAATATGTTGTTCGATTTTGCTTTGGAAGTAATCCACACTAAATTTTAAGACTCTTACTTATTTACTTTATATAAAGGTACCCATGCCTGGATAAAATTCTAAAATTTATATATAAATGTAAAATTCTAAAAATTATTGCTAAGCTATGTAAAAGACAGCCAGGAAATGAGTTACTCATTGTTTTAAAACAGCCTCATCTGTTGCGCAACATTGCTTAAAATATTCTGAAATCAGTAAAAAGAAAAAATCGCCATACTTTCACTGCTTTTTCTTCACTTTCTCTTGGAAATATTTTTGCGGGAAAAAGAATCCTAAAGATTCCTAAAATGGAATCAGGATGCTAAGATACCTCCTCACAATTTTTTTTTTTAAATCCATCGACTTTTTACGTGATGCGAACACAAAAAAGAAAGACAGAATAAAACTACATACGTCTGATTTTACACTATACAGATATCCATGCCGTTCGATTACAAACTGACTTGTTGCCGCACTAAAATATTTTTGTCTGCACTACAGAATTACTGACAACTTATCCATTTTGAAGTTTTTTTACGCTATTGATCAGACTAAAATAGAAATGAAATTTTGTCAGATGGCTTTACACATGTATTTTACAGAAGCAAACGACATGTATATGTTTTGCAGTGGGAAATTTGACATGTCAGATCTAAAAAACATGTCGTGTATATGTGGCATAAGCGAACATGTGCCTGACCATCACAATCTTTCCAGCAAAAAAATAGGCATTGCCAAAAGAACAACTTGTCACTTAATAACTTACTTTTGTTAGTGTCAAAATCTGTTACTCGATTACAAAAAACATTACATTAAACTTCAAAAAAAGTAATTAGTAATTGAACTAGTTCTTATAGCTTAAAAGAGCTCTTACACGGCGTATATTTGTCATATGACTTGTCACTTTTCCATGTGTAAATTCTATACACGTCGTGTAAACCCTTTCAAACATAACATGTGTATTTTCCATGTGTACAATACATATGATATTTTTCATTTAGAACGTGTTCTATTTTGATGTGACAAAGCATCTGACATCCTGTAATGCCAACTTGATATTTTGCTATTTTAGGTTTTTTGTGGTACCAAAAGCACTAAAAGCGTGGCAAAAACACTACGTTTGCACATTTGCATCAGCTGTGGTTGGCAATACAAAACTGTGTAGCGGAACAATTATATATTATAGGTCATGTCATATGTAATTACACATGTACGTTTGAAAGCAAAATACATATGGGTTATCAAACTGACAAGTCATATGACAAACACATTTTAAGAGAGAATGCATCCTAAATATTTGCTAAATATTTCCTTATTTCAAAATTTCTAGGTTATCTACTTAATTCTTTAAAACCAAAAACAAACAAGTACTTGCTTTACATTTTATTGCGTTATATACATTACGTAATCAATTCTAAGGAATTGGTTATCTTAGTCTCAAATCTTGTTAAAATTATAAAGTTGGTAATCAATCTAGTTAGAAAGTCCCTCCTCCGAAAATGCTTAATTCCAAACTCGATTAACATTTTTTAAATTTGATTCGGGGTTGTATCCTTAAGCCCATACAAAACAACTAGAAACTTGTAGTACACAAAATTAAGAGGATAAATCCATACAATCTCTCTATCCACCTTTGATTAAGGGCATACAATTTCTTTTATAAATTAAAGAAAGAACTTTAAATCCTGCCTATAACCATTTTCTTGCATTGTAAATTTACGTTCATCATTCAAATCCATTTAGTATTAAATAATTTTTATAGTTGGTGTTTTTCTTATAAATAGTTCTTGGTTCTTTACACAAATACAATCAGAATACTTGCAGAGAAGCTTACACTCGTATTTATATTTCTAATTAAAAAATTGTTGCCTGATTATTGTCATTCCGTTGGTGTTCTTACGACGCACAGTGGTGTGGGAAAAGGAAGTAATAAATATAGTGGTATAAATATAGTTTGTAGAAGAGGTTCTAGGCTTTTTGACCGCGTTATTGCAAACACCTTGTTTTAATACGTGATAGTTATACATGCCGTCAACTTCTTGTGTAAAAAATCTCAGAAATTATAACTTTTTTAAATGTGAACCTAATTAAATAATTATTTACAGAGGTGATTAACACTTAGGGATAAAGAGAAAAGCATGCTTTGAGTATTATATACAGTTGTTGTTTCAGTATTATTATTTAAAATAATTTGATTTTAAAATTATAAATATAGTTTTTAGTGTTTCGTACCCAAAGGGTAAAAACATAACCCTATTGTTTTCGCTATAATGTCTGTCCTTCCGTTCGTCTGTTAGAACCGTAATAGGTAGACTCATGAAATTTTCACAGATGTATAACTTTTGCAAATACTAAAACTTATAGGGTGTTCCAATATAGACGTGTTATTCATGTATATGTATGTATTTATTTCTTGAACTGTAAGAGGCATACTTCTAAAATTTACAAAGAGCAATTAAAACTTAGTTCGTTATATAAACAATTATTAAAAATTAAAGGGTGTTCCGATAGTGACGTGATTTACATGTTTTGAACCATAATAGGTAGACTCTTTAAATTTTTACCGAAGGTGTTTAACAGTGGCCGCTATAGCAATAAATACTAAAACTTATAGGGTGTTCCGGAAGTGACGTGTTATTTGCGTTTATGTCTTTATTTCTTGAGATGTAGAAGACAACCACTTAAAATTTGCAGACAGTAATTAAAACTATGTCCGCTTTATAAACAAGTATGTATACAAAATTAAACCTAAAAATTAAAGGGTGTTCCGATAGTAAAGTGATATGCCTTCCTGTGGTCTAATTTTTGAACCATAATTGATAGACTCTTAAAATTTTCACAGATGGTTTATTACTACGGCACAGTGAACGGTCTCCATAGTAAAACTGGAAAAAAATATCGCATATGGCTCTTGGCCTACTATTTCCAAAAAATAATTAACATTTTTAGAAATCCTTTTATTTTTCCGGTGAGGGGACAATTAAACACCCAAAATTCCCCCATTTCAGTAATTATTAATTTTTTGAATTTTAATCTATCATTTCACATAGAAAATGATAAAGCGTGATAGTTTTTTTTTATAAAATATAACCAATCTCTAATTATTTAGGGTTGCCGTATAACTTTTTTGAATATAACATTATTTTAAACTTTTTAGTATTTTTATTTTTTAAAGTTTTGAAAATAAAATTATATGAATAGGGTTACTAAATTGTCAACACTAAATATTTTAAAATTAAATTATTATTTAAGATAAATAACATATATATATATAACATAACAATTGTAAACTTTTTCTTAATCACTAAAATAAGTTTCTGAGTAAAATATTCATCAACTATTATGTAATTAATAATTTCTTGATTATTTTTGAAAGAGCTGCTTGTATGTATTGTATTTCTATTAGATTAAATTAAGGGATCGGAAGAAATTAGGAGTTTAACCATTAAATCTTAATTACATTTTCTCTGCTATTTTTGTGTGAGTGTACCCAATACTGTTCTTTCTTAATTGTGATGTGAAGGCATTATAAAGCATTCACCCGTGCACTTACCTTGTATTAGTTCGCCCTGGTTTAAAGCAAAGCCTACTATTATCATACATCAAATATTAAAAATATTAACTGATAATTTTAATAAAAATATCAAATATGGATGATTTTTAAAATCATTATATTTCATTATATTTCAAAAGTTGGCATAGAAAACACCAAAATATTTGTATACATATTTTATTATGTATAACAGAAATTAAGATTATTGATTCATAAAAGTTGTTTTTTGATGTGCCTATATTTTCGGGTCCATCGAAGCTGACTATTTTTTTTAAGTACATATTTTGGCTAAAAACTTCACAAATTTTTTTACAGTGTTGTTATAAATATTTGAGTTTTAGGATTTTTTCATTGTTTCTGCTACATTTCTGAATAAAACAAATAAATTTGCATGCATTTTTATTAAAAAATGAATTTTTGAGATTTATTTTTCTAAACCCATTTTTTGTTACTTAAAAATTATGAAAAAATTATCAAAATAGTTCGACTTTAAAGCCGTGTAACTTTTTATAGGAGTAACGCACATGAAAAACCAAACCACCTCTGGAATCGTGGGAGTCTCAACTTTCATTCCATATATATCTTATTGATTAATTTAAAAGTTTTTTTTTGATTTTTTTCCACTAGACAGTTTACTGTGCGGCCTCTATAACAAATAGCAAAAATTAAAAAGTTTTTCGCCAGAGCCGTGATTTGAATATATACATATGGCCTAATTTTTGAACTATAATACGTAGACTTTTTACAGAAGGTGTATTAATATGGCCTTTATAACAAATAGTTAAATAATTAAAGGGTATTCAGACAGCGTCGTGATTTACACTTATATAGCTTTATTTTTTGAAACGTAATAGGTAGACTCTTGAAATTTTCACAGTAGATGTGTTGCCATTGCCGCTATAACAATTAAAGGGTGTCCCTAAATAGCATGTTTTTCAATTATATTGCCTTTTTTAAACCTCAATAGATAGGCTCCTGATATTTTCATAGAAAGATCTTATATTTGAAGAGTAATAGGCTGACACTTAAAATTTTCGCATATTATATTTTGCAATGGCTACTGTAACAACAAAAAACGAAAATTAATTTAATAAGAATTAAAGGGAGTTCCCTAGATGTCGTGATTTTGAGAAATTTGACCTAAACTTGTACTATGCTCTAGTATAAAAAATAATTAAAAATAAAGGGTGCCCCATAAGACGTGAAAAATATAACAACTTATACTGAACATAGTACGGAACCCTACGTGTGTGAGCATAACTCGCACTTGACTGATTTATTATTTATTCTGTTTATATATTTTTATTTCATCACTTTAATTTAATTTAAAAATTAAATTTTTCTACAAAAAGTATTTTTCTTTTCATACATGGGAGTAATGCATTGTATTGACTATTTAACTAAATAGTTCAATGCTTATGCATTTTTTTGCCTTTGCCATTATTTGCAATAATAATTATTTTGCAATAATAATTAGCGTTTTAGACCCTAATTCTATCATTAACTCATTTTTTATGAAAAACTTAATTTTCGAGTGTGCAAATATAATTTCACACCATTTATTATTATTATTTTTTGATTCAATATTAAAGATTATTTGGTTTTGAAAAACAGTTTTCTTTCAAGCCACTGTGCGATGTCAACTTGAATTTGAACTTGAAAAATGCTGTTGTTATAGCGCATTCAAATGGAAATAAAATTGTAGACTACTTGGTTAACTAAACAATCCAAAGAATAAAACAATCTCTTTTATTTATTTTAATAAGGCTTTATTGTAATAAAACAAAGAGAACAAAGAGACATATTTATCCCCAGAGAATGTTATAAGTACAAAGAAGGGTATTATGTAGGAAAAAATATAAGTTTTTCACATACATATATAAACATAATATTATATAATATTTTTTTATTTAAATTTAGTTCTCTTGAATAAAAAATTGTATTAAATGCTCTAGGGTCTAATTAAGCAGATTAATTGTAAAAGTGTTTTCTCTTATTTGAGGTTAATCAAAATAAACATTTTTATTTTATATGTTGCGAATAAATGGCAGATTTTGAAAACGTATTCTGAACTAGTGAGATGAATGCACTAATGAGCTGACTGAATTAGTGACCCGACTGAACTAGTGAACCGACTGAACTGAGGTAAACTAGTGAGATGAAAGAATTCGTGAGCTGACTGAACTAGTGACCCGACTGAACTAGTGAACTAAGGAGCTAAGGAGCTAAACTAAACTAAGGAACTAAAATTGATTAGTGATTAGTTTAACTGTACTAAGGGCCTGTTTTTATAAAACAAAGCCTTCTCACATGTAGGTTTCGTTTTCAAACGATAAAGCTTTAAATTTGGTATTTGAAAATTTTCGTTTTTTTTTTTTCATTCTGAAGTATAGAAAGCTTTTTATACAATAAAAAAATGATGTGCGTTAAATCAACTGAAAAAATATTATAATTCAAAATTCAGTTAAACCAGAATAATTTCTATTTGTTAAACAACCAACCGAATAAAAATCGTAAAACAAATGTTTTTTCTTTAATTTAAACTTGAAAAAAAAGTAAACTACACGTTCCGTTGGAACCACTTATATTGCGTTTGTTTTTTTAAATGCCAGTCTAATAAATGTAACAACAAATACCATTAAAATCAACGGAATTTCTGTCGTTTTTGCTAAATTTCCTTTATTTTCAGTTTGATATATTTCAAGTAATAAAAAAATAAGCGAAAAAGTTAATTGCAACGTAAATCGGTTTAAAAATAAACGTAAATCGGTTAAAAAATAAATCAGTTAAATATTTTTTTTTCTTCATTTTTAATCTTTATTTATTTAGAAATAATTTTACGAAATACTTTTTTGATAAACTTCAATCAGTTATTGTAAAAATATTTTGAGTGTAGAAACCAAAAAAAATTAAAAAATGTAAAGCTCTTTTCTGTCAGTCACATGAAAAATACTAAAACGTAAATGTTTTTTCTGTTTTTACGAAAGAACATAATATTTCATTTTATAAAAATAGGCGCTAAATCTTTCATAAAATACACAACTCTAAGGTATTCGAAGTTATCGACTGTGTTGAGAACTAAAAAGAAACCAACTCAAGAACCGTTTTGTAATTACTTATTTAATTGCCCTCATACTTCATTGTAAAGAACTTGCACTTTAACTTACTAAAAAAAACCACAAAGGTAACTAAAATAAAATACAGATTCCTGCATTATAGTTTTCATGTTCTCTTAATTTTATTACTTCACTTGACAGCTTCACTTTGAAAACAAAAACGAATGTTATGTTTAGGCCACAACCTGTTGCAGAGTGACGATGACTTTTTCTAAAAGTTTGTTTATAAATTTTTTAACCATTTTTCATTCGAAAGTTTTTTGTTTTTTTTATTTATTTCTGTTTTTATTTCATCTAACAAATTCTCAAGTGAATTGACAGTTAAGTGAACATAAAAAAGTTATGTTAACACATTTGAACTACAAACATGCAGTCCCTCTGCAACAAATGAATACGAAATCCTCAACAAACACTCGTATATTTTGTCATCCAAATACAATGCCGTTAATACTCATATTGTGGAAAGAGGTAACTGTCGAGAGTTTTATTGCCTTGTTAAAACACAGACACATTGTTTTCATGAGTCTGCGAAAAAAAACTAATAAAATAAGTTTATTTCAAAGTTCTAATGTGGATAGGAAAAAATAATTTATGCAAAGCCAGCCAAATTATTTGAAGCAATTTTTAAATGCCAGAAATGTTAATTTAATTTTCTTTAAATAATTGTCACTGCCTAAATGTTTTTCGCTACCGCACTAAATTATGGCGATTAATATATTTTAAAAGAAAAGTAATAGATGATGTCTACGACTAAAAACCTCCCAAAATAAATAGCGGGTACTGTAACTCAAATGGTTAGCACGTTGACTAATAAAGCACGGTCAAGAGTTCGATTCCCAGCCGTGGCAAAATAGATTTTTCTGATAAGCAATGTAAAATAATTAATAAAATGGCTATAGTAGCTTCTAATTAATACGCCTAAATAACGCCAGAAGTACTGCATCACTGTTCTAAAAATAAACATAACGTGTAATTGCAGTGTTGCCGAAAGTGAAGCTTTACTAGCACTCTAACCATCTGTCTTATCTAAACATATCCCTTTCCAAAGGAAGTAACACGATGAATATAGGCATTACTTGCTTCTCTTTTAACAAAAAAAAAGTAAATAGATGCGAAGAATGCTAAAGAAGAATGTAGCGATCCAGAAAATGCATGATATTCTGCTGGTGTCTAAATTAAATCTTTCTAGTTTTCTTAAAAATTAATCACCAAATTTGTAAAAAAAATATTCTTTCAAATTAAGGAGAACAAAACGAACTTAAGCCTTACTTTAAAAACTTTATTTTGTACAGTAAGAAAATGTTCAGTTTTCTTGAGCTAAGCCTGATTAAATTAAAAATTACATTTAATTAATTGGATTTGTTCCGCCAAAGAAAGGAAAGGACTCCAACTTTGCATTAAACCTTGATACTCAGGGACACTCACCAGCAAAAAGGGATGATCACTAGACATGCATGAAAACATGGAAATCTACAAAATACGAACTTTTAAGGGAGACATTATTAACGAACAGGTAAACATCCTTAGACATAATTTTTAATGAAATACTCTAACAAACGAAAAACAACCAAAGACGGATACACTTACCAATCTACTAAAATTAAAAGGTAGCAAGCAATTTAGCTGCATAACAACATTCAAGTAGACACTTACAAATATTCGGATTATTTATGGAATATGATTTTACCAAGGTTGGCTTCGCAGTAGCATATCCTGTCAGTATGATTTTCCAAGACTCTTATGACAGTTTTGGATTCTATCTCACGAATGCCTCGAACGATATTAGATTTAAGAGTGTGGATAGTTTGTGGATTTTTCGAATTTCATCTTGGCCATATGGCACCTTTCTGTCAAGAGAAGATTTTTGGCACCATTATAGAATGTCTACATGTGCTAGCATACCTTACTTACACCATGCGATTATCCAGTTAGGCAGTTAGGCTATGGTTAAAAAAATTAAGGACCCCAAGTTTTTCTATTGCTTTAATGCGAGATTCTGTTACAGAGATCACAAAGCTGTGCCTCTGTAACCTTTAACCTACATTAACGTTCCCTTATTATCCGGGGTAGATCTGCTTAGTTTAGGAATCCATTCAAGCACCAGTTAGGAGATTAGGTTCACTCTTTGCCTGATAAGTTTTATACCCGACTTTCTGCATAACCTTTTTTTGCTGCATCATCAGACTTTCTCTCAATCCAAGAATTATTACCAGGTAAACAGATACTTACTCTCCCAGAGCAAACTGCAGAACTCATTCAGCTCAAATGAGTAGAAACCGCAGTTGAGTTTTATTGGCATCTGAGTATAACCCATAACCCCTTCTCTATCTACTTCTAGAATACCCTAATGACCGATTTTCGGCACAAATCTATACCATATGGCATCACTTTTCACACACAAAGCTGATCTTACGGCCGTTTACCCAATGAATAAGTCTAACAATAGGAATCCCAACATTGTCTCAATTAACTGCGTTGGTGCCGTGCCTCATCTTACTTACGTCTCATTTTGTTTTTTTAGAGGCCTTAAGCAACCACACCGCATTCATAAATCAAAATCATAGTTGGGGGTAGTGCACTAATTTTGCAATCTTCACTCACACTGAGTGCTATTGCAAAATTATTGCATTCATTTTTTTTTTTATTTCTAATGGTGATTGCAAAATTTGCAGCCGCAATCAACATTAGTGATATTGAGTTAAAAAATCTTTGCACTAAAATTTAATTATTTTGACTTCAAAAAATGCAATCAGCTATATATTGCAACTTTTTTTTCTTCATTCAAGTTGATTGCAAGAAGAAATTGTGCATTCAATTTGAGGGTCAATTTGATTTATTGTTATTTTTGTTCACTAATTCAAAAGGGAAAACTAATACTTCATTAAAAATATAATTCAATTTATTTTATATTTATTAATGATTATATAAAACAGTAAATTAATTTATATATGTAACATAAATATATGAGTATGAGCATCTAGGCCTTCAAAAATTAATTTAATTAATTTATAGTTTAACAAACTTTTTTTTTATTTCAATAAACAAAATGGATACATAAAAAAATTAAAATTTTAAAAACATTTGCCTAATTACTGGATATTTGTTAAGACAACCCAATTCAGTCTCAAAATCCAGTAGAGAAATATTTAATTCTATTTATATACTATCATTTTGTTCTACTGTTGAAGGATCTAATATCAAAGATATTAGAAGACTCGTTATTTAAACAATCGTTTTATTTACTTTGTCAATTGCATGTTCGAACTGACTTTGAAAATTTTTATGTAACTGTTATATAGTATTAATAATTAATTTGTTACCATTATGTACATTGTTTCAATACTGAATAAAAAATGTATTCCGTTACATCACTTTTTTATATTTTGGTGTAAAATATTAAAAAAAAAACGAATTTATTTCAAAATTCTCATGAC
This sequence comes from Phasia obesa, assembly GCA_949628195.1. Lineage (NCBI taxonomy): Eukaryota > Metazoa > Arthropoda > Insecta > Diptera > Tachinidae > Phasia > Phasia obesa. Next base: position 85,556,598 of record OX451218.1, read on the forward strand.
CAATCATTTTTGAAAGTTGATTGAGAGTATGAACAAATGCAGCTTTTTTTTGATTGCAAGTAAAAATTTTGCAATCAATTGATTTTTTTGTTTTTTTTTTTTGATTGCAAGTAAAAATTTTGCAATTAGTGCAAACATTTGCACTACCACTAAATTCTTTTGATTGCTAGTGCAGCTTTGCAATTTATCACTAAGCAGCAAAAAAAAATAGTGCAATAATTTCTTTTGCAATATGATTTAGTGGTAGTGTAATGCAGATTTCAATTAAAATTTAGTGCACTACCCCCATTATGATCAAAATGTATCTCACTATCATTGTGTAAATTCGTTTACATTGATGCAAGATCCTTTTTGATTTCCGTATCTGCATTTCAATTTCTTCATTACCACATAATAATATTTGATTTCATATTTAATTCGATATGCAAAAATTTCTTATAATTTAATTATTGAACATTTTGACGATTTTTATATTGCACAAATTCACGATTTTGTACTAATTTTATCTGGCAACTGTGGGTGCAAATTGATTTTACTGAAATTGTATTATTAGAAGCATACTTTCAGGATTAAGTAATCATTGTATAAAAAACTTTTCCTTATTTTTGAAAATTGTTAATGTTGTATTATTTGTTGTTATTTGTTGTAGCGACCATAAAAATAAACCTTTTGCGAAATGTTTACTTAGTGCGGTTAAAAAAAAACACAGCTATGTGACTGTGGGACAGACATCGTAGCGATATTACTAGTTATAGCGCACTTTTAGTAGAAGGGAAGTGTCGTTTTTATTGGTTTAAAAATAAACCATTTTTAGTTTTGTAAACCATTTTTTTTGTTTTTAAATAATTTGTAACTATTTAAAAACTTTTATCAATCCATAACTAATCGAGTGATTATTAAAAACTTTTTTTAAACGAAAAACTTGAATTTTAATTTTGTCAGAAAAAAAAACAACTAAAAGATATTTCCACGAATAATGACTACACTCCTTAACAACACAAATAAAAATAAAAATATAAGAATAGTAAAAGTTTTTTTTTAATATAAAAAAAAAAGTTTATCTTTCAGTCAAGTGAAAAGTTTGTGATTGAAAAATTTATTTCATTTTATTTATTCATTGAATTTCATATTTAAATTAAAGAGCTGCACAAATTTGTGTAATTGGCATTAAACTTTTAATTTCTTATGTTCACCTTCTAGTAATGAAATTTATTTTTATAATTTTATAAAGGGTGGTTTGAAGGCCCAATGTTTTTATTTTGAACAAAACACAAATTATTTAGAAAATAAAACTATTGTCATTTCTTTTTATATTGATAATACTGGTATGGTTCAATTATGTATGGAACAAAATATCGGCCAAATGGCGCCGCGACCTCGGCACCTCCATCCGATGCTCCAAATGTTCGATGACGCTGAAGCATAATTGAGGTTCTATGCCGTTAATGTGCCGAATTATCTCATCCTTTAGCTCTTGTTGCTGGTTAGTCGAATATAGCGAACATCATTCACAGTAACTGCCTGACCGGCATCATTTTGGAAAAAATACGGCCCGATGATGCCACCAGCCCATAAACAGCACCCTACAGTCGACAATCACTCTTGTATTATCATTCACCCAAATACGGCAATTCTACTTATTGACATCCACTGAGGTGAAAATATGCCTCATCAATGAAAATAATTTTCTTCGAAAATTTATCATCCAACGTTGCCATTTCTTGCCACCATTCTGACCGATAACGACGTTTGGAATGATCAAGAGGCTTTAGTTGTTGAGTCAATTTCACCTTGTAAGTGTGTAAATGCAAGTCTTTATGCATAATATTCATCAACGAAGAGCGTAAGAGATGCAATTGTTGGGCACGAGGACGAGTTGAGGTGGACGGATCTTCAGCCACAATATCGCGAACAGCAGCAATATTTTCTGCAGTACGAGCTGTACGAGCATGCACTGGTGTTTTCACATCTCTTGCACGTCCGGTTTGCTCCAATTAATGCACGATTTTTCCGATTGTGCACACATTTGGATGATTAAATTGACCGAATAACATCACGAAGTGCACGATATACAATTTGATTTGAACACCCATTTTCATATTAAGCCTGAATAACTTTAACGCGTTGCTCGATTGAGTATCTTTCTACGCGTCAAATTGAGTTAGTCTGTCAAATTATAAGGAAAATGCAAAAAAAAAACTTGACGTTTAGGTGTGGTTCACATTCAACATGGGCCCTTAAAATTTAACCAGCCGATATAAAAATTTTAAAATAAAATAAAAGGTGAATATTAATTATTTTGGAATCAGCTTCATAGTGTATTGTAGCATTGTATTAATCTGCCCAGAAGAAAACAAAGATAGTAAAATTATTTATGGATTATGTATGGTATTATCTATATTGACTTCTTAAAAAATGAAGAATAGAAATCATAATTTTTGGGCCAACTAAGATTAAATATCATAGTCAGCATACCCGAATATTCCAGGTGATTAACAAAACAGTCTGGACTATTGAGATTAAAAAGAAAATTACTCTCTGAATGTGACAAATTTGTCTAAAATTTCTGAAACTCAAGAAAACAACAATCTTAAAATACTAATGCTGCTGACTTTAAAAAAAAATTTATTTTAGTGATTTTAGATACTTAAAACGCTTAATATTTTAATTTTTAATTTGCATCATTGGCAACAGCTGTAAAAAGTGATTGAAAATAAACTGAAAAAACGGTAACGAAATAAAACGTAAAAAGTAATTATTTAAAAAGTTATTTATTAGTTATTTGTAAAATGTAAAGCCAAGTAACTATTGCATGTTATCCTGGAACTAAATAAATTTAATTTTCATTTGCCATTTTGCTTTTTAAACAATTTCAAATAAAACTTTTCTTGCTTTAATTAAAAATTTTTTGATTTTTAAATGTAAACAAAAAACAGCTGATAATTTTATTCTAGTCCGAAGTTACCCAAAGAAAATTATACTCTGTCATTTTCTGTTAAAATTTTACAAAAATTTTTATCTGGAACGCTTTTCAACTAATTTTTACTAGTTCGAACTGTTTTGTTTTGCATCTGGAACAGACCTTTTAAGTGCGTTGCAACATTTATTTGTATTTGTCACATAAAAAACTTATTGCAGATTTTTTGATCCATCTCTTTCGATAGTAAAAAAATTTCCAGCCAAACATCTAGTAGAAGAGAGTTATGCTGTGTATTCACCATATCTTTTAGTTAAAGTAATTAATTTTGTTAATTTAAATTTAAATAATTTTTTATTGTTTACATTTGACAGCTCTTCATTTTGCAGTATATTTATCAAATTTTTTAACAAACAAGAAAGAAACTTCTTAACAATCAAAATGATAAATGCGTATGAGTAATATTTGTTTGTTTTCCATTGAAATTATAACACGTATACGTCAAGATGTCGAAAAAAAACATGTACCCGTAAATATTGTTGATATTGATTAAGAAATAAACTAAAAATAAAACTGAAAACAACGTGCTATATTTTTTCATACTCCTACGTAACACTTTTACTTTTGTGTTAAATAGTTTTTGTTTTACAAACGCGATAAATTCCCTGCAAACAAAAAATATTTTAAAGACAAGGAAATAACATTTTTCTTGTTATAAATTTATTTTTAGATTTGTGTACAATTTGCTTTGTGGTAAAATCTACTTCTTACTATAATTATTGCATTAAATTATTTGTTTTTTCCTTGACTTAAATTAAATCGATTGATAATTACACTGTGCAACAAAACAAAAAATAAAAGCATAGTCAAACATAAAGTACATAGAGATTCATTCGCCCACATAAATTGTCAGAATTCTTAACTTTCTTAAGATGTTATGGGCCAGCAGATTTGGTTGCGTTTCCATCTTCTTTAAATACGTTTCTTTATTTCTGCTTTAACTAGTAGCCGTTTAGATATTTGTGGATGTTCGAGTTTTAATATATCAAGGTGCGACTGTAATCCTCCGTAAAATCTTATTTTGGTGCCTTTGTATTTTTTTCTAAATTTGAAGCTGAGGTAGTACCCCATAACTAAATTTCTTATCACCATATTGGTTTAGCGTTCGAATTATAAAGTAGAAACTTTTTGTTTTTTAAAAAGAAATAACACTCAGGCAATTAATACCTATATTAACTGTGTTACTTCGCTTATGGCAACACTGCAATTGCAAGTTGTGATTATTTTGAGAACATTGTTGCAAGCGCCTCTGGTGTTACAGAAATACATATCAGAAAAATTGATGTTGCCACGGCTGAGTATTGAATTCGTGAGCATTGCTTAGTAGTCAACGTGCTAACCTCTTAAGCTACAGCACCCTCTGGAAACTTGCAATCTAAGCTTAGTGTTGAGTTTCTGCCAATAATTCAATTAATAAGCGTTGATTGAGATGTATGTCAGGGTGTTTAACCGACGAGTGTTGCGAGTTATTAATTCATTAACAGGAGGTCATAAGTCTCTTTGCATTATGAGGGTTATTTGATTTCCTTTTTGTTCACAAATATTTAGTTTCCATTGTTTTTTAACCACAATTACAAATAAAAGATATGGTGTTGTAAATATTGTATGGCTACTTGAAAGACTTTCATGAATGCTTACAAAATCAATGCCGTCAGCAAATGTCGAAGCCTATCTGATGTGTACAACAAATGAAATGGATCCCATAATACTCTCTTAGGGACCTTCAGCTTATAAAACCTGTTGGCTATTTTTTTTTTTTTTTTTCTTTAACCTGCGAACTAGATCATACGCGTTGAAACACGTCTAGGAAAAGTAACAAATATTTTTTTTTGTTTTGTATTTAAAAAAAAGGTTTAGCAATTAAAAAACATTTAAATCACTTACAATTTTGTGAATTAATATCGAATATTTCAATTTTATTAGTCGAACTATTTATTACTATACAAATGAAGTTTAGAAGTAAGACTTCGATTTATTCTCTCTTAGTGGAAAAGAAAAAAGGCGATTTGATTTAAAGAAAAATTAGAAAAATTGAATATGAACACTAGAGGAATTTATTGTATTTTCTGGATCTCAACATCCTTCTTCAGTATTCCTTACTACCATAAATACAATTTTTTGTTGTCAAACATTATTGAAAAATTGTTATGAATACTAATATACCGTTGAACACTTATAAAGCACAATGAAACATATTAGCATTTGCTAATTGGAAAGATTATTTTAATGCAGAAATTTCCTCTTCCATTTTGAAGAATTTGCTTTGGCTGTACTTTATATGCTGGCAATTCAAACTAGCAATGCCTGTGTTGCAAGAATATTTTCAATAATGAATTCCACTTAGCCTCGCCTGCGTAGTAGAATGTAGTATGGGTGTCCCCATAGGTTACATCGTTTGACGTCGTTTGGCTCTATCTTTATAGACAAACACTTAAAAATTGGATAAAGTGTTAAGAAATTAGAGAGTACAGGGTGTCCCAATAATTTATGTAATTTGATGTATATGGCGAAACTTTTTAACCTTTATAGACAGATGGTTGAAATTTACAAAGAACATATATTGCTAACTTTGCTACAACAACAAGTGTAAGATATTTATATGGAAAATAAAGGGTGTCCCCTAGTTGATGTATATGGCCCAACTTTTGAACAATTAAAGACGGAGATATGAAATTTACAAAAAACCTGTATTGCTAAGTCCGCTATAAATACAAGTATATAATTTTAATTTAAAGGGTGTTCCCATAATTGTTATAAATTGACCTATATGGCCCTATCTTTATTTACTACTATGCTCGGTATAATAACGAGTATATAGATATGTATATTGCAAATTAAAAATTAAAGGGTGACTCAATAGTTGATGTAATTTGATTTATATGGCCAAAATTTTGAAAGTGATGTATTTGACCTATATGGCCCTATCTCTGAAACCGTTATAGACAGATGCTTGACATTTACACAGAACGTATATTACTATAACCACTATAGCAACAACTATAAAGTTTGAAATTAAAGGATGTTCATGATTTTTTATATTTATGACCTTATTTTTTGAACCCTTATAGATACAAATTTCGAATACATAGTTCACATTTTACAAGCACGTGTTCTAATATAGACCATTATATTTTTATTTTTGCTTACAATATACATTTTAGTCATATTACAATATTTTTTCCTACTATCAGGCGTAGTTCATTTCATTTGCGTAGCTACAAATATTGTGCCGAATCATATAATGCTCCGTGCTTGTCAATGAGCGTGTACATGCCACAAGAATACTGATATTTTTTGATACTTTTTTAATTTGATTATGCCACTATTTTTGTGGAGTTTGTACAGGTCATGCCGTTGGACATATCAAAATGAAATTTAGTATGGTATATGGTGATGAAGAGCTGTATAAATTTTGGGTACAATCGGGAATGGGCAAGGGGTAGTTTACTTACTCCAAAATTTTGTAAACGCTCTACAGGTCATACCGTATGACATATCAAAATGAAATTCAGTATGTGCCTTTGGTTTCTGGAGATGAAGAGCTGTATAAATTTTGGGCATAATCGGGAAGGGGCAAGGGGTAGTTTACCTAACACCCCAAATCGAAAATAATTTTTTTTTCCGATTTGAATATATTTTGAACTTTTATTCTTTATGTAATATATCCATAAAATTATCTGTTTCCATTTGGTATGGTAAAGTTGAGTGTACGCCACTCCAGTTTTATTTCCTACTATGAGGCTTAATTCATTTCATTTGGGTAGCTACAAATCAATGAGAGTGTACACGCCACAATAATACTGAAGATCAGTACAATACAACGCAATTTCTTTTGATTTTTTTTAATTTGATTAGCTACAAATGTTGTGGCATAAAATTAAAGCTCTACACAGAGGGTCAGATCTTACAATATTGTCAGACCTAACATTGTGCTGATACACGATTTTCACATATCTGGCACTATTATTGTTAGTTTGAAGTCTGACAATGCTTTTTCCGACAATATTGCTAGACAACAATTGTAAGTTCACACGATTCTAAGATGTTTTCTGTATATTTTTCTGCCAATATTGTAAGATCTGACTGCTTATATAATTTTTTAATTTAATTTTTTTTAATAAAACTCACTTAAACAAATTAAATTTATTGCTTGCAAAGGTGACATAGATGTTGGTGTTTCTCTACATCTTGTGACATTTTCTTTCATTATGTTTTTGTGGTTGAAATTTGCAAAGTAATCATTATTTGCAGTCACTGGTTTTTCATTCATTAAAATTCAAGTTTTTTTCTTAAGTTTTATAATTGTTCCTTAAGGTAAATACTGCGATTTGCTTTTTAGCTTAAATTAGCAAATTTTCGTCTAAAACTTTCACTTAAGCACTTGGCAAGATATTTTCGCTGTGACACAGTGTTGTTGCGTGCATAAATAGAATTAATTTTTGCCATAAACTTTACGTGTAAAACTAAAATAAGAGATAAACTCAAGCAAATAAATAATTCAAACTTGAATAAATGTAGTAGTTGAAGGCTGAAATAGAAGCACCTTTGGCTGTGAAATAAAATAAAATTCCATATTGTTCGTTTCTGTATCCTTGTTGTTCTTTCTATTTCCCCTTTATTCGTGTCATAGAGAAAAGTTGCAGGAAAATCACCCAACAGTCAAACACCAAAATAAAAACCTATTAAATATTAAAGCAAAATGTATTTATTTAAGTACACAACGCTCTTTGAGTAGACGACCGTCACAAAACACAAACAAAAACGAAAATTGCAATCTTAACAAACCACGCACCTAAAGTTTTTAATTTACAGACACCTTGAAAAACGATTTAGTTTTGCAAAATAATTGCATGCAATTTTTACACTAATTAAAGTTTCATATAACAAATACCACAGCTTTATTAACTAAAAAATCTTATTTTTTGAGTTATGGCGCTCTTATAAAAAGTGAGAGATATTTTAAAATAATTTAAGAGTAACTTTTAATAATAATATTTTTAAACTTACTTTAAATAAAGTGGCCAGATTTAAATCGTAAAATTTTTAAGCCGAAAATTTTATAGGATTTTGTAGAATTTGCATAATAAAATGGCCGGAATTTTTGAAGATTTTAATTCCCTGCCAATATCATTTAAAGCTGTCCCACATGTATTTAGATGTGTCATAAATTTTTGTCGAATGAGGAAAATAAAATAGTGTAAAAGCAAATTGTACTGAGTAGAAAAGAAAATGACGGTAGAAATTTGACATGCGGGTAACTTTCATTTTGTAAACCATTTGAAAAAATTAAGATTTTTCATTAGACCAGTGGGGTATTTTAATGTAAACAGTGTTACCGAGTGTTAAGATTTATTATATACTAGCTATCCCCGGTGCGCTTCGATACACCCATCCATAAAAAAATACAATAAACACTTAGAAGAAAAGTATGACCAACCTTTAACGCGAAAACATAAGCTATTTTCACGTCAAAAATGTTCCCATCCAATCTGTTTTTTGCTAGATTATACGATAAAAATCGTTTACTTCTTATGGGATGTACAACTCCAAGTATTCTTATCCAGTCTGTATTTTGCTAGACCATGCACATTACCTTGAGGGTTACTTGTGCAAAGTTTCAAGACTATACCTAATGTAGTTTTGTAGGTACGCGATAATAGTTTTTCACGCCCACCATTCAAATCCAGTCTGTGTTTCTCTACACAATGTAACTTAATAAGGGTGTTACTGGCGCAACATTTCAAGACTCTACCTATTCTAGTTCTCTAGGTACACAATAATAATTTTTCACTTTGTACATATGTGAGGTACCATTCCCACTGTCCCAATCCAGTATGTATATTGCTAGACTATGCGCATTATTATGAGGGTACAACGTTTCAAGACTCGACATATTGTAGTTCTCCAACTATACTATAATAATTTTTCACTTTGTATAGGAGGTACCACGCCCTCCATTCAAATTCTTTTTTTATTTCTTTCTACTTTGTTTCTACTGCGCACCAATAGTGTAAAAGTTAAAAAGATATACATCCGATTTCTGTTGCCATTCTTAAGGTACGGAGCGTATTTTATTGTACTTTTGCTTCTACAAAATCAAATCAAAAGTATTAGAGGCTAAACATACCTTTAAGGGCGATTTAGACGGTGCGACTTTACGTATGTAAATTCCGACAGAAAATAATATCAAAATGCATTCGTGTTTTAGAAGTGAAAGTAAAAATCTTACGATTGATTTGTTTGCATTTACACTATTGGTATACAGCAAGGCGATTTAATACCAGGTGTGAGCAGTACGGCAACAACTACAAGAAATCGACAACTTTGACATTTTACTAGCAGTTATAAAACAATGTATTTTTGACAAGACATTAGCAAAAAGTGGAGAGCACAAAATAATCAGCTGGGCTATCGCCTCAACAATTTTAGTAATTTTTAAGTATTTATTAAATTATAATAATTAATAATTCATAAGAAACCATTTTATAGGAAATACTTTTATACGTATCTTGTTGCAAAAATTAAATTTTTAGCGAATTTTCATTTTGAAACAACAAAAATAAATAAAAATAATTTCTGACTTCAGCGCAAAACGGAGATGGTTACATTCTTCTTTTCCTAAAAGTTTTTCCTTTTGTTCTCTTTGTTAAAAACAGTTGTTTTATTTTAATGTAGGGGGAATATCGAAGCAGATCACTTCTTTAATGGATCCCTTTTCCGTCCTCTATGATTATAGGCAACCGAAATATAACTACGGTAACTTTACTTTCATAGATTTACGTGCTAAAAAGCTTTTAATCTGATTAACTGACTGTCGACTGGTAACTGTCGGCCTTCTATCTCATCACGCAGTCTCTGGTAACTGCTAGCATATGGCTCAGGTCCTTCATGCCATCCACATTTAACCAGCTTCGACCAGTGGTGCTAAGTCTTATGCTAGCCAGTGCTGGATATTCACACACAATGAGCGCTGCTGTCTCAACCTCTTCCAGGCACAGTCTGCAAGTATCATCTTCTTCGATTTTCAACTTGGCTAGATATACTTGGTTTCCATGACCAGTAACCAACACAGGTAATAAGTACCTTACTGGCCTTCCTGCCCCATGGGCTCTTTGAGTACCATTCGCGCCTGCATATACGTAATGGTCTCCCTCTACCTCTTCAGGTTTAATGAGTTGAGCCATTGTAGGACCTAAGCTCGCATTATGCCATTACCCAGTGCTACTCTGGCTTCTGGTCCACAGAAATTCACAGCAGATCCCACTTTTGTAAATTAATCTGCTGCCATATTCCCAGCTACTCTGACTTCTGGCCCACAGAAACTAACAGCAGATCCCACTTTTATTAATTGATCTGCTGCCTTATTCCCAGCTGTGCCTATGTATTCCCTAACCCACATCAATATTACCTCATTAACCGAGGCACATCTGTTAGGTTTTAAAACACATTTCAGCACTAGCTGCCTCATACGTTTTACGACCGACTGGTCGTCAACTGCAAAGAGAACTTTTCTTCCTTGTACCCGACATTCCAGTAAGTGATCCAGCTCATGCAGCAGCCCAAGCAATTCTGCAAACGGAGATGTACTGCCCCAAACTCAGACTACATGAGAAGTTCAGCTCTGTAGAGTATACACCTTCTCCTGCTCTACCGTCCTTACCAGATCCATTATTAACAAGTAAAAGTGCTATATTCGGCCGTGCCGAATCTTCTATACCCTTCACCACGGCGATTTTATTTATACAGACATGTACAGCATTATCCATATTGTTGACTCTTTACTTAAATAAATTCGTATGAGAAAAAATCATTATTCATAAGTTAAAAAAATAGAAGACAAATGAAAACAAATTCCGTTTGCTACAATTGTCGCCGTGTTGTCAGCTACTTAATGATATTGAAGACGACAGATACATCGTAAACTCTGACATTGTTGTAGAAATACTTATTTTGATTGTATAAAATTAAATAACTTTTTCAAAAAATTATAAATATTTCCTCCAAAACTTTTTGTTTATATATGAATTTGCAATTTACAATTTTGTGACATTTTCTTTTGTTGAATAAAATAGAAATTAGCCTAAGTTGACGACAGCCACAACGTTTCATTTTTGACAGTTTGTAGTCGATATTCTGATGATGTCTATGTGTTTAATGCACCTAGGTTTTAAAACAGAGATATCATATATTGAAAAATCAAACGCATTTAAAAAAATATGTTACTCTATATACACACATACATACATATGTATATTCTTAATATTAAATATATGTTATGTTACAGTCATGATTTTCATTTTCAAAGAAATATTGAAATTTTTGTTTTAATTTTTCGAAAATTGTGTGTAAAGATTTTTTGTAAAAATATTTTTTTAAAAATTTTTTGTAAAATTTTATTCGAAAATTTTATAAAAAAAATTTTTTTCGAATATTTTTCTGTAAAATATCTTTTTGAAAATGCTTTGTAAATTTTTTTGTAAATATTTTTGAAAAAAAATTTTAAAATTTTTTTTAAAAAATTTTAAAAAAAATTTTTTTTAAGAATTTGATTGAAGTTTTTTTTGTTAAATTTTGGACCTTTCTCCAATCTATATTGAGTTAGAATGGTCAGACTAAAGCAAAAAGAAATCCTTACAAAAAAAAAAATTTCATCATATTGATCATATTGGGTCCTTTTAACTGCTCCTATTTGTCAGAGGGTACCCATTGGCTACCTCTATGCGTATTGCTTTCTATTAAGGTCTCTAATACAAATCAAAGCAGAAAAACCCTACCAATCTAAAAACAAACAAAAATCGCCCCTCGCAGGGGGTTATTGATCCCCCGAGATCTGTATGCACTCCTTGCGATCTACCTGTCACACTCTAATATTTATTTGACAAAAAAAGGCAAAACAGAATCATTAAAGCCGAAAAAAATTAAAAAAAAACGTAAAAAAACGTAAAAAAATATAGGTGGGCGTGGTTTTTGGCCCGTAGCCTCCAAAGGAATGATCCGATGTTGCTGAATTGCAATACCAAAATTTTCGAAACTATGCCTGACAGATTGGTGTGCTTAAATTTTTTGTATCTCTTCTGGTGCCTTGGCAAATGACATTACCACACTAACACGGACAGACAGACAGATGGACAGACGGACAGACTGACAGACGGATATCGCTCAATCAACTTCTCTATATATAAGGATCCAGAATATATATACTTTATGGGGTCGGAAATGAATATTGTAGAAATTACACACGGAATGACAAACTTATATATACCCTTTCCACCTGTGGTGAAGGGTATAAAAATTATGATGTCGTTTTCCATACATACAAACATACACTGTGTATTACGCCTTCCGCAATGAGTGTCCGATGGAGTCTTTCGACTATCTTTCTTCTACTCATGCGTTCCACCCTCATTTGAGCTTCACTAATCTCTACTAAAAAGGGACTGAACATTACTTAGCTGCAAATATAAAAATTCATTGAGTTATAAAACTGTCCTTGTACATTCACCCTTTGTACCTATAAAAAGCCAAATTTGCTTAAAAAAATACAACTTTCCTTATTGCACTTAACCGAAATATTTTGTTTGCAAAAAAATTAATAGAGTGCTGAGCTGGTCAAGCGAGTAATGAATATTTCTACCAAAGAAAGTATTTTATTTTATTTTATTTTATTTTATTTTATTATTAAAGTTAAATGTTACACCTGAAAAAAACTTTCGGTTAGCTGAAACTTTTGTTATTTTATTAACGAATTTATTTTTATTTGCTTTCCTACACTTTTTTGTTCGTTCAAGGAAACAAAGTTAATTATTTTTTAAAAGTCAGCGAAAAGTTAACTGCTTGTAACAGAAATTTTGTAAACGAGGTGTTAAGCACTCTAAGGTCTTTACTTAAGTTAAAAGTTACATGAAATTAAATGTTTACAATTAGGTGCGATTCATTTTGATAATGGCTTATAAAATTAAAGTTTAAGCATTTAATTGTTATAAAAGAAATACATACTTATATGTATGTATGTATATTGGAATGCTAACAATTTGAAAGGGCTAATGAGGAGTTTTTTATAGTTTTCACTTATAATTTCCTATAAAGTCATTGATATTTATTTTTTTATAAAAAACTAAAATTATAAGAAAATGAACTAAGCCAATGAACCCAATTATTATGTTTTTGTTTTTGTTATTCAATGCTTTTTCTTTACTAATCCGGGACATAAACATGGGGAATATTCTACACAAGTTTGGTAAAGTTGGTACATTTTTGGTACAATTTCAACCTAAAAAGTACAATAATACACCTATGACTCATTCGGACTTATTGATTAGGGCGTAAGCTTTGCATATTAAGATCGATGTCATTTGATAAAGCTTTGGGTCTAACATCGGGCATAAGAATATTCGGGACCTAGTTAGTTAGAAGACTGCATCGAACACTCATTGCGGAAGGCGTTATAGACAGCGAGTGTATGGAGATCGACATCAAGCCTTTTAACTGATGGTTTTCTTATGGACAGTGGATCAGGAGCAGCTATATAATCAGCTAATCTGAACCTGTCCTATAGTCTGAGTTTGAGGAAGTTCGTCTTCGTTTACCTGTCAGAATTGCTTGGAATGAAATGCATGTCGGATGATTAGAAGAAAGGTGCTCATTGCACTTGTCAACTAGTTGGTTATAAAACACTTAAGGCAAGAGAACGTGTACTCCAATCTTGAACTAAAATGTGTTTTAAATCTTAACATATAGATATTCCTCGATTAGTTAAGTAACGTTGATGTGGGTTAAAAAACTCACAGGCACAGCTGGGATTAAAGCAGCAGTACAACTAGCAAAAAGGGGAACTGCTGTGAATTTCTGTGAACCAAAACCCAGAGTAGTACTTGGAAATGGCCTAATGCGAGATTAGGTCCAACAATAGGTGAACTCATTTAACCTGAAAAGGTGGAGAGAGGCCACTACATCTAGACAGACTCGAATAGAGCTTAAAGAGCCACTTGGCAGGAAGGCCAGGAAGGTGCTCAGATATAGTGGAAGCTGGATAACTGCGTTAGTGGTCCGTAATGGAAATTTCAAGTATCATCTAGCCAAGATCGAAAAAGATGATATTGGAGAGGCTGAGGCGGTAGCGCTCATTGTGTGTGCATGTCCCGTACTTCACAGTAGGGCAGATCCAAAATATTATGGAAATAATTCTGCCTTTTGAAAAAGAATTGTTTGATTGATCCATATATGGTGTGAAAGCTCTAGTTAAGACCCACAAAATAATACTTATGTCTTTAAATTACGGAAAATATGCAGTTTGCCGTGCTGAATATAACTCTTTTAATCGTTGGCTATTAAACAAGTCTTTTACTAAAGGCAGAATTATTTCCATAATATTTTGGATCTGCCCTACTGTGAAGTACGGGACATGCACACACAATGAGCGCTACCGCCTCAGCCTCTCCCTGGAACAGTTTGCAATATCATCTTTTTCGATCTTGGCTAGATGATACTTGAAATTTCCATTACGGACCACTAACGCAGTTATCCAGCTTCCACTATATCTGAGCACCTTCCTGGCCTTCCTGCCAAGTGGCTCTTTAAGCTCTAACAATTATATCAATGGCATGAAAAATAAATTTACTCGTGATCCGAAATCATTTTATACTTTTGTAAACTCGAAATGAAAACCTAGCGGCTATCCCTCTGTAATGAAGTTTTGTGGATGTGAATCTAGTGATGAAAGTATTAATTCCAACATGTTTGCTGACTTTTTTGCCAGTACGTACTCCAGCGATCAATTTAATGATAAAAATGAATATCCATACATTAGCCATTCTAACAACAACATTTGTCTTCCAACATTAAATTTGACTGAAGTTGTATATAACTTGAAGAAATTGAAGATGTCATTTAACCATGGCCCTAATGGTGTACCAAGCTGTATTTTAAACCGTTGCGCAGAGTTATTAGTTACTCCGTTAACATTTTTATTCAATATTTCTATTATAAATGGTTATTTTCCTAAGTTTTAGAGAGAATCTTTTATTATCCCATTATACAAATCTGGTAACAAGTCTGAAATCACGAACCACAGGGTAATAGCTAAACTAAGTGCCATTCCAAAATTGTTTGAAAAAGTTGTTGCTGATTACTTCTGTCATCAATTTTCTTCTATTTTATCATCCAATCAACACGGCTTCAGAAAGGGTTGTTTAATTACTACAAATGTTCTTCAACTAACCTTCTTACTTAACTCTGCTTTTATTTTAAAGAAACAAACTGATGCTGTATATACTAATTTTAGCAAAGCATTTGATAAAGTCAATCACAAGCTTCTCCTCATGAAACTAAACATGCTTGGTGTTTCCCGCATTAGCCTTAATTGGTTGCAGTCGTATTTAACATGCCGTAATCAAACTGTACGTTTTAATAATCGTTCATCAAAATGTATTGCTGTTTTGTCCGGTGTTTCCCAGGGAAGTCACCTGGGACCTATTTTTTTCCATTTTTATTAATGATCTTCCCAGTATTATAAACTCCTCACATGTATTAATGTATGCTGACGATGACAAAATCTTCTATAGCTTCAAGCATTATGCAGATCATATAAATTTGCAGAGTGACCTCAACAATCTTGTTTTATGGTGTAGACACAACATGATGGTTTTAAAAATTAAAATATGTAAATGCATGAGATTTTCAAGGTGTGATTTTATCAGTGTTAACTACTTCTTAGGAGAACATGGGTTGGAGGTAGTTGATTCATTTTTGGACCTTGGAATTTTGCTGCATCCTAAACTTAATTTTATATCTCATATTACAATGACTGTCAATAAGGCTCGAGGTGTTCTTGCATTTATTAAGCGCTGGTCAAAGGAATTGTCCGACCCTTACATCACAAAACAGTTATTTGTGGCTCTGGTTAGACCTATCCTCGAATATGGGTCAGTAATTTAGGATCCTTATTATAACGTACATTGCCAACTTCTTGAATCTGTTCAAAAACAATTTGTGCTGTTCTCCTTACGTGGTTTAAGTTGGCGTCACGATGAGAGGTTTCCTTCATATACTAGTAGGCTTGATTTAATTAAACATTCTACTCTAAAAAGTCGTCGTATTATGTTAAATGTTTCTTTTATGTTAAGTAATATCAATGGTAATACTTGTTGTGATTTTCTGTTGGCCAATATTAAATTTAATGTTCCATGTCGTATAATGCGTAACTTTATGCCTCTTTTTGCACTTGTGCGATTATGCAATCAATTCAATAATTTTTATAAAAATATTGATTTCTCTTTGAATTTAAATTTAATTAAAAGAAATTTAATTGTAATTTTAAATACTGTGTAATATAATAAAATTTCTACTAATATAAGTTTTTTATGTAATAGTCTGTAGTCCATTGACTACAATAAATAAATAAATAAATAAATAAATAAATAAAATAAATGTCTCAAAATGAACCAGTTAAATGCATTTAATAACCAGTTAAATGCATTTAATAACAACTTTTAAAACTTTCGGTATTTAGGTCCAGTTTCTTTCAAAATACTTTCAAAGGATTCATCTCTAAAGGTACTCCTGAGGCAAAACCAATCCAACGCTCCTGCATAAAGTAAATATAATTGCTTATTTGTAAAGGGGGTGCCTTAAGCCTAGTCTTAGTAAAAGGTTATGGATTATTTAAGCTTCATCTAAACAACATGAATATTAAAGAAGACGATATTTACACGCAAGGAACCAAATTATGATTTATTTAGTAATGCATGGTTACAATGAACAAATTTTAGTTGTTGGTAACATTACTTTGGCCACGATAAACATGTTTTGGTTAAGATTTCATCATTAAATGGTTACTACACGCAAAAAATTTAACATGGTTGGTTTTAACTATACAGTTTTTGGTAAATTTCACACCACAACCAAAGTTTTATAAATATTCACAAATAATATACTATTTTTAACCATAATATATTAATAATAAACAAAATATGTTAATTTTATTTATATGGAAACAAAGAATGCTTCTTTTAATTCATTAGGTTTGACAAATTTTTGTTTTTTTATTCTTTAAATAATAAGAAAATGAGTAAACAAATTTTTTTGGCAAAATTATCTACATTATTCTTATCTTATTTACAATATAAAGTAAGTATTTTGAAATTTGCTTGACGATTTCGTTGATACATAAATTAACAAAATTTTATTTAAAAAATGTTCTATAGTTTTTAACCCTACTATAATCGTTTAATTTAGCCATTATATTATAATGTTTAATAATAATATGGTTTCACTACAACCACATAATTTAACCATAATATGTTGCTTTTAGATTATGGTTACATCAACCAAGTTTTTTCTTTGCCTGTGTAGACTTTGACTAGAAGAGGCTGAGACGATAGCGCCCATTGTCCATCACTGGACGTAGTGGACTGTGTGGCCCACATATTAAATATCGATCAAAAATTGGCAAAGTTCAATTTATTTTTTTTTAATCTTATACAGCGTGTCAAATTTTTAAATTACGTTGCATTTTTAAACACACCTCGTTAACATTAAACATAATTGAAAACAACACTTACCATTTGCGAACATTTAACACTCAAGCAGCAATGTACAAACACTGTTGGCAACAGCGTACAAAAATTTTTATACTTGGCAACGAGTCATTGATGAAAGCATTTACTGTACATGATTTGTGATAAATAACTAACACATGCACAGGAAATTCGTTAGTAAAACGGATAAGCCAAATAATGAGCAACATAATTAAAGCAGTTGTATTAATTTGCCATAATTTGTCCAAATACGCTGAAGCAAATATTGTCTTTCAAATATGGCCAATCATAATCAGACGACATGCCATCATCATTTAGTGGAATACATTGATTATATAAAACTTTAATTTCCGCCGGAAGTCCAACTGATTGCTGGTTTAGATTGAATTTTAGACAATAGGCAAGATTTTCTAATATCTCATACATTTTAATAACCAACAAAATATATTGAAAATAAACAGCTCCTAAAACCAACACAGACACTAAGGAACCATAGATAAAATAAGGGAAAGGAGCCAAAAATAATTATAAAACTTTTCTGGATATAAAATCGTCTTCGAACTCTTGCAGTATTTTTGAAATTTTTATTTCAAATTAGCGCCTAATTATCATGCGGTAAGTGATGCAAACACACATTATTCCGTAGCCTATACTTAAAGCTAATTTAAAGATAACTGATCAATTCTGCATTATTTATATTCCTTGAATCCTTTTTAATTGATTTCAAAGAAGGGAATAAGGTTATCCTTGCCTGGTTTTTATGGTTGTGTCTTTAAAACTCCATCATTTCTGAACCGATTTTTAATCCTTTTTTATTTAAGAAGTTATGCTCACAGATTAGTGCCATTAAAATTTAAAAGGTGTAGCCATACAAAACTAAACTCATAAATTTAAGGGTTGCATTTTCTCAAACTTACTTTAACGGAACGTAAAACATGCAAATTGTTACAGTTTGATGCTCTTTGCTTTCTTTTTTAATGTTTCTAAGAGAGCCGTAAAAATGTAAGCCAACCGTTTTCAAACAGGATGTCCTTGTCCTTATCTTTTGAACACTTATAATAGATACATTATTATCACACAAAATGTCTATTACTTTGTCCTTAATAACAAGTTTAAGAAACTAAAAAATTTAAGGGGTGTCCTCTTAGGTGACGTAATATGACGTACTACCGTATTTTAAAGCATTGAACCATAAACAGATTCTAAAAATTTACACAAAGTGTGTATTAAAAGTATAAAAATAAAATTTAAAGGGTGTCCCCAATGCTGATATAATGGGAATGAAGCAGCAGACAAACTAGCAAAAGTGGGATCTGCTGTGAGTTTCTGTGGACCAGAACCCGAACTGGTGATCAAAGAGCCCACGGGCAGGAAGGCCAATACAAGACAATAGAAGTAACTTAAGCTGTGGATAACTGTCTTGCTTACACCCTTTATCATGCTTTTTAAATGGCCGATTACCCACAGACGATTGATGCATTAAAAGACAACATTTATCCAGTTATTACTGAGCCAGCTTAGGTGGCTATACTCATATGCCGGAAATCATATTAAAATCAAAATTAACAAGAATTATTTTTGGCTTACAGCCAAATCTATGACAATTGACACCATCTGTGTTTTGTGCCCCCAGGGGGCATTTTTTGTCTTGTTGTCTTCTAATACCTTGCGTATATAGGCGCACTAGTCCTCAAAGCTATCAGGGGCTCAAAACTGGAACCTATGACCTCTGAACAGTCTCCAAACGACTAGTAACAAAGGAATCTGTAGCCACACAGGGATTTTCCCAAATCTCTGTGACTAGTTCTTGGTGGGCCCGTTGTGGAGTAACAAGCTTTCTGTGGTTTAGACCTAAATCGGAGGATAGGCTGTTGCACTCTCTACAGAGGTACCAATAGCGTGTCAGGAGTTAAGAAAGTCACCAGCACCTAAACAAGGGGTCGTCTGATCATGGTCAATTCCTAGAGCAATATGGATAGTTCTACTTCGTGTTCTTTAGACGCAGGTATAGCATTATCGAATGGACACTAAATGACTCTGTTATTCATGCCCTTTGATTATTTTTATGACAATCCTATTTGAGATCGTTGTGGTTCACTGCTGATTATGTTCACAAATTTATGACAACTGGATTGGATAAATATTGATTTTTAGTACTAATAATCTCTTAGGCCAGAATATACATACATACTTGTAAAAGGGACAATCATTTCATATAAAACTTGTTAGTTTAATTTTTTTAATAAAAAACTGAAAATCTAGCCGTTTTTGCTTCATTTCACATTTCTCTCTCTTCTCAAATGTCAATACCTCTGTAGCCAATGAAGCACACCTTAGGTTCGTTCATACTCTCTATGCTACTCTCTATGCTCTATAATTAATTCATATCGCTTTTATCATACCCTCACCTTAAGGCGTTATTTTTATTTATAACTTTTTAACAGTTCAATCAATAATATTTGCATTTACAGATGTACACCTGTTAATTAATTCATTAATCCGTATCTGTATATTTGTAGCAATTAATTTTAATTGTGGGTGTTGTACAACAAATGTACGTGTGCAAATAATACATAAATTATTGTTGCTTGAAATAGTTTAATTTATGTACATTTATTTAAGAAGGGATTGATTGTCAGTAATATTTTACAAAACGAAAGATTTAAGAGGATTTTAATTTTAATTTTAAAATTTTAAAAATTTTTTTAACTCTATGGCGTAGTTAAAATACGAACTCGAGCCTACTATTTTTTTTTTTCTTAATTTTTCCAATATAATTAATAAAAATTACAGTTTACGCCTCATTCAATTGATCCTGAAATAAAGTCTTTTATTCGATTGTATACAATTTTTCTGTATTGAGCATTATATTTGATTTAAGGACAAAAATTATAAAAGAAATATATTAAATCAAAAACATAACAAAAATTCTTGAACCTGCTTGTGATGTAATTGCCTAAAAAATATTTTATATTTTTATATTGTCTTTACTTTGCTTTAGCTCTATATAATTTATGACAGGCGTTGTCGAGTATCAGCTTCTTTCCAAAGCGTTTCTGCCTCTCCGCTGTTGTTAAATTTTGTTATTTACTCTCCAAATATTTACAAAAACATTATATTTATAATGTTAATCTAAGTAACGTTCAATACATTTTTGTATCAATTTTCTTTGTTTTTTATAACACAATTAAAGTTGAATTTACATCAACTGAGATATGTCGGGTGGTTAAATTTTAAGGGCCTATGTTGAATGTGAACCACACCTAAATGTCAAGTTTTTTTCTGCATTTAATTTGGCATTTCTCAATTTCAGACCAACTCAATTTGAACCATGGAAAGATACACAATCAAGCAACGCTTTAAAGTTATTCAGGCTTATTATAAAATTGGGCGTTCAAATCAAAATGCATAACGTGCACTTCGTGATTTTTTCGGTCAATTTAATCGTCCGAATGTAATGTAAGTACAATCGGAAAAACAGTGCAAACATTTTAGCAAACCTGGTCTGTAGGAGATGTGAAAATACCAGTATAACATTCTAAATGGTCGTGGTTACATTTATTTTGGATCTGGCACAACATCCATTCGATTTCTCACTAAATTTTACCCCCAATTAAAAAAATTGATAATCCCTTCAAAACGGTTCACTAAAAGACTTTTTGTGTGCTGCAGCTTAAGTAGTTAACACGTCGACTACCAAGTATTATTGGTCTTATGCCAGCCTCAACAAACCATTCATTAACATCAATCATATCATTTTCTGATATGTATTAGTTTTTCAATTCTAACTAATATTTCTCTATATATCAGTATATATTTTATTTTTATTTTATTTATTTATTAATTACTATAATACAATTAAGGTAATTAACACTAACAAGGAGTACTAGCAGCTAAGGATTTCGACCCGAAATTATGGATATTTACAATATATATTTACATATAATACATTAGTGCACTATATTATAGATTAAAAAATATGCTGTGTAAGAGCATTAAAATATTTACAGATTGTATAAAAGGTTGCATTTTAATATGAATTTATAAATCAGTTCAATGTTGTGTTTAGTTAAATTTTTTAAACAATCAGATGTGATCCAAAGATATTGCTTCTGATGTAGGCGAGCGACTGGCATTCGTTGGACAAGCCGGAGGAGGGGTTCTTTCTAAGAGGTGTTTGTTGGTTATTTTGCTGTCTCCAATTCTCATTCTTACAATTAAGTTTGAGATATTCCTCGGACATGATTTAGGGTAGATTGGTCTTATTCCCAAGGGGTTAATGTTTTTGTAGGGGTGTTGATATTCAGACCATTTTCGATTTATTAGGTTTTTATAATAATATAGCACTATACAGCTTCAGTACTAATATACCTACTTGACACCAGAGGCGCTGCAACACTGTTCTGAAAAAAGTAATGATCAGCGTTGCCATTTTAGCCTTTTTCCGACAAGATTTAGCCGACTAGATTGAATAGCGAAAAAAAATATTTTAACGAACCTCTTTTATGCAACGCTTATTACATTTTGTGTTTACCAGTTTGTTACAACTGTTTGTGATCGGTATCATTACAGCTAAGAAAAATGTACTTATCAAGTAGTGGCAATGATATTGTAAAGGCAATTCTAGCCTTTTAGCCTTTTTTCTCAAAAAGTTTGGCAACACTGCAATCGCATGTCATAATCAGTGAAGCTTTCCTTTATTGATTTATTTCACCACCTTTCTTACCTCTGCTAAATCCCTTTTTCCAATAATGTAGCACAATTAATTGGTAGGCATAATTAATTGCCTGAATGTTACTTCTCTTTAAAAAAAAATGTTTTCAAAGGTCCGCGACCACTCACATTCGATTCTCCAGTAAATTTGACCCCAACTTAAAAAAAGTGGTCACCCTACCCGGCCACATACATATATACATTTAAGATACAATAAATAAGATGAAAAAAAAATAGAAGTGTGTAGATTTTGCTTGTGCTTTTGAAAAGTTTCGGTTATTTCAGATTTAGCATTGGTTAGCTATTCTGCTTTAAATTTTATTTTAGCTAAAACACTGCAGCCTCTCTTAAACGCTGATCGTAGATTTTATGAATGAATTTACAGGCAACTGTTTTAATTGGATAAGGATCATTAAATGTGAACATACTGTTAGGTTTAAATTCATTTACCCGATCGTTAACAAAAGCGCCATAGACATCGTTTAACTTATCTTATTTTCTTAAGGACTTTCTTAAAGGACGATATTTTTTTTTATTTTTACTTTTTAAAAATGGTAAAAGTTATTTTAACAAATCGGTGGTTATTTTTCAGAAACTTTCCTTTGTTCTTAAATGATTTTGGAAAGACCTCTTGACTTTCCTTAGTATATTATTTCTTCCTTTAAATTGATTAAGTATATTCAAATTTTATATATTTTACTCCTAAAGTATATAATATAATTAGCAATATCCCAAAAAAAAATCTACTTTTTAAATTTCAGACTATGAATGCCGAATGATGTTTATTGCTTCAGAGGTACAGGCAGCTACCTTAATTGGTAATTAAAGTGTCCCTCACTTGTCCTAAAACGGAAATTTATGGTGTCCATTAAAACTTGGATTTTTTAACGTTTTATGAATTTAACGCAATATTTATGTTAACAGCTACAAAATCAATGTTTTTATTTTTTGCATAGTTAGTTTGGGTAGATATATTCCATTTACTATTATTATTGTTGCATATATACACTGAACAAAAAAAATAGCAACAACAAAACTTGGAAGCAAGAAAATACTACTGCTACATTTAACGCGGCACAAATTGGGCTGAATATTATGTCTTGCCATTCAACACAGTTGTTAATGATTTCAAGTTCTAAAATTCTGCGGTGGTGCTTGACGATCGCATTTTTCGTTTACAAGAAAATTTGGAAAATGTTTAAAAAAAGCTAAAAAAAATTTAAAAAAAATCGTTTTTTCACTTTCGTTCGCATATAGCTTTTGAAGTAGGAATGCAATCTTCAAGCACCACCGCAGAATTTTAGATATTATAGTAGTCAACAACTAAGTTGAATTTGAAGGCATAATATTCAGCCCAATTTGTGCCGTACAAAAAACATTAAAGCCTATTTTCGGAAAATTTTATTCATTCATTCATAGTTTAAGTTTTTACATTTATAATGTTATTGGTTTTTATTGTTTTTCTTTGTATCAATGCTTTTGTTTAGAACATTTTTACTGATTTACTGTTATTTAATCTCTTAGTATATACGAATAATTGATAAGATCATCTCTCTTAGTGTTATCAATAATATGTCTGTTTGTGTACTTTTTTCTGTAAAGTTTGGTAGCTGAGTAAATTGCTGACATGGGGGAATCCAATTACATTTAAATTACAATTGCAGGTAATGTGTAATTGAAAGTTTTCAATTACTAATTACAAGTAATTGTAATTACAATTACAAAATTGCAATTGAAAATTTCCAATTACAATTACATGTAATTAGTAATTGCATATGTAATTAATTACAAAATGTAATTAATATCCCCAAAGTCTGTTAAATTGAACAAATTACTCTCATAAAAAAACTTTTGTATAAAAAAGTACGTATAAATCAGATCATCATACTTTCAAGGATGTGCTGTATCAAATATTCGAATATTTAGAGATCAAAGATATAAATAAAACATCGTTCTTGATTTTAGTTCCCCACAAATTTCAATTTGCTTTTAACACAGACAAGCTTAATTTGTGTACTGCAAATTTGAAAAAATATGTTGACATTTTCCAAACAGTTTTATCGGCTGCGAAAGATTCAATGTTAAAAAGATATAATATTTTGATTTAGAATATCCTCAACTCAAAGAAAAACTAAAGAATTTACACTCTTATGTAGACCTCTGAAAATTTAAATAATACAATTTTTATTATTATTTTTATTAAAAATAACTTGATGTTTTTAAAAGTATAAATAATATGGATTCTGTGAAATACATTTCTATTAAAATAACAGAAGTTTTATTCGGAAAACTAAAAATGTAGTTACGTACAAAATTTTAATGACGTATTTACATACATATTTTA
The DNA here is from genome assembly GCA_949628195.1 of Phasia obesa. Taxonomy (NCBI): domain Eukaryota; kingdom Metazoa; phylum Arthropoda; class Insecta; order Diptera; family Tachinidae; genus Phasia; species Phasia obesa. The sequence continues at coordinate 85,581,166 of OX451218.1, forward strand.
ATAAAAAGTTTGATTAAATTAAATATCTTATAGCTCTTCTCTTTCCAATTCGGTTATTTTTTAACGGATTTTCAAAAAATTTCTTTTAATGAAAAGATATTCAAATTACCTTTCAATTTGCTGAATACAGTTAGTACAAATTATTGTCGCTAGACGGCGCAAGACTCATTTTTATTGAAAAATGTCTCAAAACACCCTGTATTTGCAAACACTATGAGTTCATATATTCAGCAAAAATACTCGCCAAAGGATTTTGTACTAATTTGCCAAACATTATTTGGTCGAATTCTGGAAATTTAAAGGTCAAAATTTTGATTTTCTTCAATAACCTAAAAATAACGGTAATTTTGTAAATAATGGAATTACCAAAAAGTCAAAGAACAAAAGTTGCTACCGAAGCCCTAAAGAACTATTTTCAACAATAAAAAAGTTCTTTTTCGCAAAAAGTCGATTTTGGCATATTGCTAAATATAATTTACAAAATAAGAATTTATATGACACATTTTTTCTGGTCCCTTAAACGTACAATTATTATTTTATGAAAATAATTTTTCTTCCACATTCGCCACAATATTATTGTACTCATTTGTATAGTAATTTCCATTTATCTTAGTTTTACGTCTGAGTTAACAACTGCAAGTATTCCAGCATATTGTACGTTATTTTGCGAAATTGTAGCTAAAAATAATTTTCTCTAGTTTTTATGTGTCATAAATTTTTCAAAACATATGGGAGATTCACAATGTGTACTATCATGCCATGTTGTCAAAAAACAAAAAATTACTACAATAATAAAACCAAGTTACGTATATTTGTGCTGTCGTAATTAATATCTTTTTTATAATTTTGAAAACTTTAATTATTATTAGTCGAACTGTTTATGTATTACATAGAATGAAATTTATAATCAAGCTTAAGTTCGTTTTTATTCTCTCTAAGAAAGAATTAATTAAATTACAAATTAGGTGATAATATTAAAGAAAAATTGGGAAAAATTTAATTTTTAGACACCAGCACGAGTGGAATGCACATTTTCTAGACAGCCACGTCCGTCATCAGCACTACTTGTATCTAATCTACTTAGGGTAGTGTTTAGTTGTAAGCATCATCTATTTAACCAACCAAACCCAGATAAAGGAATACGAGAAAACTTGTATTCAATAATCAATCGTCAGTTGGTGAGAACGAAGTCTACCACTACCTTAAGCCTCCCTCTTGTTGAATATTTTTACTTTTAATATTTACCACCTATATTTTGTTGTTCCTTCAGCGAACCTTCGGTTAGCAATGAAGTTACTTTTTGTTTATTTGTTTTACTTCCAACATTCGTTTTTAGTTAACACTAATCTAGTATCAAACCAAACTTTTTTTATATTTTTCTATAACTTTCATAGTTAATGTTTTTAATTCCAATTCGTCTGTATTTTTCTTATTCCCATTAAAAAATAAATCTGGAGTGGCCTACACTCAAATTTACGATACCAAAAGTATATATTCGATTAGAAAAATTAATTATTTTCGGTTTGGCGTGTTAAGTAAACTACCCCTTGCCCCATTCCCGATTATGACCAAAATTTATATAGCTCTTCATCTCCATAAACCAAAGGCACATACTGAATTTCATTTTTATATAAATATCATATGGTATGACTTGTAGAGGGTTTACAAAATTTGGGAGGAAGCAAACTAAATTTCGTTTTAATATATCATACGGTATGATCTGTAGAGCGTTCACAAAATTTGGGGGTAAGAAAACTACCCCTGGCCCCGTCCCGATTATTCGCAAAAACTATACAGCTCTTTATCACCATAAACCAAAGGCACATAATAAATTTAATTTTAATATGTGAAACGTTATGACCTGTACAAACTCCACAAAAATAGTGGAATACACAGAAATCATCGCCAAAAGAGCCAAAATGGATTCAGGAGACCTCAAAACGTATAAATCCATCGAAATCCCGACCTCGATTTTTTTCATGATTACTATACTTTACCTTAACTACGTATGGTAAAGTAAAAGTAAAGGGTGTATATAAGGCGATATTTTGTCAATCTTTATTTTTTTACAGCGGATATAGTAAATTTAATAAAAACAAGTAAGAGTTCTATATTCGGCCAAGCCGAATCTTATGTACCCTTCACCTCTTATGTTTCTTTGGACATTTTTTTTAAATTAGTTTCAGAGTTTTTTTGTAAAAATGTTTTTGGAAATTTTATTCTTAATTTGTTTTTTTTTTAATTAATTTTAAAATTTTTTTGGAAAATGTATTGCAAATTTTTTTGTAAATATTTTATAGGGAATTTTTTGTAAAATTTTTTTTTTTAATTTAATTAAAATTTTTTTTAATTTTTTGTTAAATTTTTTTTGTTGTAAAAATTAGGAACTTCCTGTAATCTATGAGAAAGGTTACACTAAAGCAAAAAATCCTCCAAAATGTTCCTCATGTTCCCCCCAAATGGGCCTTTTGACTGCTCCTGGGGTTACCAGTGGGCAACCTGTCTGTCTATTGGCTACATCTATATGTATTGCTTTCTTTAAAGGCCTTTAATACAAATCAAAGCATAAAAACCTTACCAAACTAAAAATTAACACAAAATCGCCTCTTGCAGGTGGTTATTGATTCCCCGAGATCTCTATGCACTCCTTGCGATCTACCTGTCGCGGTCTAATATTTATTTAGTACAAAAAGCAAAAGAGAATCTTTCAATTGGAAAAAAATGAAAAACAAACGTGAAAAAATATAAGTGGGCGTGGTTTGTACCCGCAGTCTCCAAAGTAATGATCTGATGTTTCTAAATTACAATCCCAAAATTTTCGAAAAAATGCCTGGCAGGTGGGTGGGCTAAAATCTTCTGTATCTCTTCCGGTGCCTTGGCAAATGACATCACTACCCGAACACGAACAGACAGACAGACGGACATCGCTTAATCAAATTTTCTATATATAAGGATCCAGAATATATATACTTTTATATAGGGTATAAAAATAAAAAAAAAGATTTTTTGCAGCGGATATAGTAAATTTTAAGAATCTGACAATAAAGGATGAAGAAATATCGCTGTATACAAAAGGTAGTAAAAACATAAAATAAAAAATTAAAGGGTGCGCGTGTTGAACTGTAATAGACATTTGTTTTAAGAGGATAATTTTGAATATAGTCACTTGTTTTTGGCATTGTGTTGGCAAATATTTAATTTTATTTGTAAAAGAATATCGAGATCTATTTAAATAATATTTTTTTCGCACACTCAAATTTAAACATAAAAATATGAAAACAGTCATAATTTTATGTTTTAAATATAAGACATAAGACTTTACAACACCTTGCAAAACCCCCAATAGAGTTCAGTTGACTTTTTGAAAATGTTTCTACTATTACTTTTTTATGGTCGTTTTCTTCTTACTAACTTAAATATTTTTACTTCTTTATTGATATAATTTATTTTAGTGCTAACAGTATTAACATCAACTATCAAATACAACGAATACGTGACAGACAAAGGAGAGAATATTTCAATACCATGTATTGCTAATGGCAACATAATGTGGGTCAAAGAAAATGGCAATAATAATAGCACAATTATACAGGTGAGTTACATTTCTAACAACATGTACTTACAAATGAACTTCTTTCAACATATTTCAACAGTCAATGAAAAACAGATAAAGAAATTATTATTAAAGATTGTGTAGTGCGTTCTCGATTTGTGTTCATTTGAAATTTTTCCTAAGAAATTTTCGTTAATATAACTGTTTCCCACAAAGTACAATTTTGTTAGGGGATTGGTTGGTTTTCCTCATTTAAATTAAAGAATTAAATAATAAAATTGAATAATTTATTTTGAGCAAAAATAGAAATTATTATTGTTAACTTTTTTCAAGCAGAAATATAAATTATTTTTAACTTTTTTTAGCAGAAAAAAAAATTTATATAGAAATAAAAGTTAATTTTACCATTATTAGACGAACTACTTACTATATACCTATATAAATTGTAAAGTAAGGCTTTAGTTCGTTTATTGCGCCTAACTACTACTCACAGGGGTGGAAAGAATATTTTGGTTGATTTCAAAGAAAAATGGGAAAAGAATTTATTTTAATTAAACCAATATAAATTATACGATATGGTAACTTTATACATCATCTGGATACTATCAAGTTAAGACGATAACTGCAGACCATGCCTGAAAAAGGGTGCTTATTACAATCAACAAACAAATATTAAATTTGAATGCTAAGCGGATCTTGCCTATATTGCAATTACTAGAGACTCAGTGATAGGAAGAAGATCTAAAGTTGGCAGTCTTCAGTATGAATTCACTGCAGCCGAGAGTAAAAGGCTAGAGACAGCACAAGACACAATAAAAGTTAGGTAGTCGTAATTTACCAATCGGCTACCAGAAATAATTGAGTAATATAAAATGTGAAAAAAGGTGTCCATAAAGTTAATGGCCATACCGAATCTTATATACCCTTTACCATAGTAATGCTAGATATTGCCTTACACTCTTATGTTTCTTAGAAAATTTTGTGTAAATTTTTTTTTTAAATTTGTTTGATACTTTTTTGTAAAAATTTTCAAAATTTTTGGTAATTTTTTGTAATCGATTTTTGAAAATTTCTTTAAAATTCTTTTGTAAATATTTTTTAAAAATTTTTTGTAAAATTTTTTTGTAAATTTTTATATTATATTTTTTTGGTTTTTTTAGAAAGTTTTTGTAAAATTTTTTAGAATTTTTTTTTGAAAATTTCTTTGACAATTTTTTGTAAATATTTTTTGATAACATTTTTTTAAAAAATTTATAGTACTTTTTTATAAATTTTTTTCAATGGTTTGTAAAAATTTTTTTAAAATTTCTTTGGAAATTTTTTGTAATTATTTTTTTGAAAACTTTTTTTGTAAATTTTTTGTAAATATTTTATTGAAAATATTTTGTAAATATTTTGATAGAACAATTTTTTGAAAATTTATTAGAAATTTTTTGTAAAATTTTTTAGAAATTTTTTAGAAATTTGTTGAAAATTTTTTTGAATTTTTTTTTTTGTAATAATTAGGATTTTCCTGCAATCTATATTGCGTTAGAATGGTCAGACTAAAGCAAAAAATATTAAAAACAAAATTCTCAAATTAACCCCCCCCCATAATGGCAACCAGTTGGCACCCTGTGGGTCTATTGGCTACATCTATATAAATGGCTTTCTATAAAGGCCTTTAATACAAATCAAATCAGAAAAAACTTACCAACCTAAAAATAAACACAAAATCGGCCCTTGCTGGGGTATACTGATCCCCCGGGATCTGTATGCACTGAATGATCTGTTGCTGCTGAATTGCAATTCCAAATTTTCAAAACTATGCCTAGCAGATTGGTGGGCTTAAATCTTCTGTATCTCGTCTGGTGCCTTGGCAAATGACCTTACTACACCAACACAGACAGACGGACATCGTTTAATCAACATTTATTTTTATAGGGATCCAGAATATACATATACATATACTTTATGGGGTCGGAAATTAATATTGTAGAAATTACACACGGAAGGACCTGTGGTGAAGGGTATAATCAACTGGACTATCTGTGTAAAGATTTTAATTTTTGTTGGCTGTTCAGTTGGAAAACCACTATTTTTAAGACAACACTATATGCGAAAGTCGTTGGCGGGAATAGAAACCGCAAGCCCCAGACTATTAGACTAGCGCACTACCAATCAGTCTACCGAGGCACTCATAACGTTTATTCGAGTGCTGGTAAAGTATTGAGTAGTGGGTACCGAGTGGCGAGTATTTGATGATTTTTTTGAGCGCTCAATACACAACAGAATTTAATCGATACCTTTAGGTTAGATGTTTTAGAAATATATTAAAATAAATTTCCGTTGCTATTACGTAAACGTTAGTATTGAAATTGCCAGCATTAATTCATACTCTTATCGAACCGAAAGGATAATAAACTTAATAAAATAAGAATTAACCCTTACTTTTTAAACACTTTCGCAAATTAATATATACAAAATTTGTATTAACATCTTCCATTAGAAATATTTTGTTGTATATTTTGAACACTTCAGTCCATGTGGTTGCATTGAATGAGATTTTCGAAATTCATAATTTTTTCTAATCAGTTTCATGTTCTTGACATTTTCTTTTATGTTTTCTCATTTAGACAGGTAAATATCTGGTACTCACAAATGTTACAGCCTCGGACAAAGGTTTATATGTTTGCTTTGCTGCTGTGACATCCAGTCAAAGTGTGGAATATGATGATGATGACCAGAATGAAAACAATAGTACTTCATTCAATCTACATGATAAACGAATTGACAATGATGATGAAGTAGAACAAAATGACAATTACAATGAAAGATATGAACAACAAGTGCTTTTAACATCGACTACAACAAAATTTGTTAAACCTTTAGTAGAAAATAATAATGATAATGAAACAAAAACAAAAACAGAAATAGAAACAGAAACACTAACACAAAATGCTTTAACTACCTCAATGCTTCCAATGCCTAATGTAACTAAAACAGCAACAACAGCAACAAAAACAACACCAACTTTATCAACTTTATCAGTTTCAGCCACAGCTTCTGCCTCTGCAACAAAAACAACTACAACAACTATAATTATAAAAACCTTATCAAATGCCAATTTATCCAACAGCAAAAATAGCACTTTTCATAGTTTTAGCAACAGCAGCAGCAGCAGTAGTAGTAGTAGCAGCAGCAGCAGCACCATCAGTACTAATAGCAATGACATCAATTTAACCACATTTATTCCAATATCCAGCAGCACTATTGATGACATTGAAGAACAAGAATTTCAGGCATTTCAAAAAATTAATCTCACAGTCCGTACCCCACCTGGTCCTGTTACCAAATTGTATTTTAAAGCTTCTACTATTTTGGGTTTCCTCGTTTGGCGTTTCAATAAGACGAACTCGGGCGGTTATCCAGTGCGCAGTTTTACGGCGGAATTTCGCAATGTCTCGTATGTGTCACCACCGTTGAATAGCAGTTTTGAGCATAAATGGAGTCGTATGGATCCAATTAATATTGCACCCAATGTAGTAAGTTTAAATAGAATTTAGTTTCAGTTTTTATGTTTTTATTGTGACAAGAAGTAGGGAACTCCTGCACCAGAATGTTGTATTATTTTTATTTTCTTCATATTAAGGCCAGGATGTCTACACAATCGTACAATTCTATAAAAATAGAAATTTAACGACACGGTTAAAAATTTTAATTTAGATGGATTTGTATTGACATCAATTAGTCTGTTTCTTTGTGTGAGCAGAATTTCGACCGATTTAGAAGTTTTTTTAAATGGTCCAAAAAAATGTATATATGTAGATTAAAAAATTATAGGGTGTCCCCACACAACATACGTAATTGCATATAACTATAGCGTTATTGCGTATAAGTATAGCTCCCGATAACAAAAATAATAAAAACTAAAATTGAAGGGTATCCCCAAAGTTAATTCAATTTAATTTATATGGCCCTATCTGATGATGAATGATTTAATTTGACGTCATATATGTTGTATATGAATGCCCTTATCTTTCAAACAAGTATTAAAATTAAAATGTGTCATAAAATAGGCTTTTCGGTACATAAAGCTTATTTTTTAAACCGTGACAGACAGACGCTTGCATCTGAGTGAAAACACGCAACAACGCGATTCTTATTCGTACAATTGTGGAACTAGGTTAATGTGAGTACCTACCTAGTTGGCCTAATCTCACGGTGGTCTTACCACCGAGTGAAATGTAAGCGTAGACTAGCGCCCCCATTGTTTAGTATAACAACACTTCACGATTGCCACCAATCGCAATTTGTGTGTGATACAGTCACAATGAGTAGCAATTTATATAATATGGCAAGCCTTATCCAAGGAAAGCCTAGATCCATATTATAGCCTCTTGCTTAGGGGTTTGGAGACTATCCAAACTCCGTCTGTTGAGAGTGCAACAGCACACTTGATCGACCATGCACCATACCTACATAAATCGATCTTAAACCACAACCACCACGTGTACCCCCGAAGGGGACCTCACCAATAACCGGACACAGAGAGGATACGCTCTCTGTGGGGCCACCGATTCCCGTGGTACCACTACTTTGGGCACTAGTCGGGCCTCGAAGAGGACCCGCGATTTTTATCACATACCTTTTCTTCCAGATTTAGGCTCTAGGAACCCTAGCGTCTGCTGCCCCTATTTTCCCCGAGTGAACCGCGTCAAAGCATTTGCCATTCCTGCATTGACAATTGGAACCCCCGGGGGGATCCTTATTCGTACAGCAAAATATAAGTACCAGGATACGACGTTGAATATACATATTTGGAATATCTTTGCGAATGTTTGAAATGAAAATGATATTCACGCGATGGGAACGCTATTGCTTAAACTCGACCAGAAGCGCAACCATGTGACTTTTTAAAGGAGGGTATGGCGATGTTCTTACGCAATCCGAACGATCTTTTGCGCCGTATTTTAACTGTGAATGAAACGGGGATCCACCACACTTTTTTAGACAACAAAGTCATGGCTACAACTTTTTCTTTTCTTTTTTTTATGTTTTAATGCACAAGGTGTCATTAACATCAATTACCTTGAAAAGAGTGAAACTACTATCGAATAATAATATATAGAGTTTTTGGGACATATTTAAAAAAAAATGCTGTTCTGTCAAGACAATATACGGGTGAGCACGTATGTAGTCACTATGCCAAAATCCGTAAGTTTAGCATACTTTCCTGCCGTTTGCTACTAAATATTTCCTGTTTTTAAACTTGAAGAAATAACAGACTGGTTTTTAAGATATTTGGGTCAAAGAAACAAACGTCTTTTTTTGCGGGTCTTGAGAAATTTTATTTTTTGCAGGAAATAAAAAAACTAGAATGAGGCTGGAGTAAATGTGTCGAGAAATATAAGGCGTTTTTGCCTAAAAATAACCTTAATTCTACATGTCGCCAAATTTTAAATTGCCCTCCTATGTCAATTTGTAGTTATATAACTTTAAAAATAATCTTTAGAAAAAAAGATAAAATTAATTAATTAATGTAAATATTTATTTATAATTTAAATTAGTACAACAACAAATGCATTTAGATTTTTAAATCAACTTAAATATTTTATTACATTATTCTGTTCATAAAAATAATTTCGCAATTAAAGCAATTGAGCCAATATGTAATCGACAGTCATACGATTACAAACGAATATTTGCGGTCATTTAACACATTAAGCTAATTTTATTTAAAATATTATTTCTATAGAAATAGAAAACTTGATTGTGAATGATATCATGTAATGTCGATTGGCGAATTGTTTATTCTTGCTTTGAATTGATTTTATTTTAACATTACATTTTAAATAATTATTTCAAACTTATTATATGTACTGTGGTTACTACACACAAATAATAGTTAATTATAAAAATAATGTTAGTTTTAGTTAGTTTCGTAACCTACATAGAGGCGGAATGGTATAAATGGATTTGATTTCAATTAAAATGGATTATTGATTACACAGCTTTACAGCGAAAATATTTAAAATTTATATTGCATTATAAAATAATAAATTTTTCATATCGTCCATCGACCAGATAAAGGTACTTTTGCGATTTTTGAAGTATACTACTCTTTAAAGCAATTGGATTTTGTTATTATTTTTTATATATGGGTAATTCCATGTCAATTCAACCAAGAAAAAATTGTTTTCAAATTTACCACTCCCGATTATATTGAAGCTATACTTTTTATATTTTTTGACTTTCTGAAGTTCATATATAATTAAAAAAAAAAAATCTATCTCTTACAATTTTTTAGCTATACAGTAATCAAAATAGGAAAGTATCGCTTTTTTGCATAAGCGCTCGAGGATTAAATGTATTCTTATTCCAGTTCCATAAGCCCTAGTAAGTTAAGCAATAGCTAATTTTAAAGGGGATTTCATACGCTTTAATTTTATATCAATCATTTTTTTTTCGCAATTTTTTTTATTTATTGTATCTTCAATATAATTGAACTATCAATAATTACTCATATCTTAAGTCTAAAAATAAAAATATACATGTTAAGTCCAACCAGTGCTGGACAAAAAAAAATCCCTCTGATGTATGAATGAGAGAAGCAGTGTTCCTCCTTCTTAGTCGAATGTAACCAGGTTCATTTAGTATGTTACGGGCCAGTGGATTAGGATGAGTTTCAAGCTTCTTTAAATAACTTATGGCAAGTTTCGCTATTTCCGCTTTAACTGTTGGCACGTTTAGATCTTTATGGATGTTCGAGTTTTTTATATACCAAGGAGCAGATGTAATTATACGAAGAATCTTGTTTTGGCGACTTTGAATTTTTTCTACGTTGGTAGCTGAGGCAGTGCCCCATAATTGAATGCCATAACACCATATTGGTTTTAGAATTGACTTGTATAATAAAAGTTTGCAATCTAAAGCTAGAGTAGAATTTCTGCCAATAAGCCAGTTTAGTTGGACTGCTTTTAACTTCATTTGTGTTAATTTTGTTTCTATGTGCCGTTTCCATGTAAGGCGCCGGTCAAGATGTATGCCGAGATATTTGACGTCTGAAAGCTGGGGTATCGTTTGGTTATTTATCCGAATAGGGGGGCAGTGTGAAAGTTATGTGAGTACATTTTTGTTCATTCACTTTTATTCTCCATTTCTTCAACCATTTTTCTAAATTGGATATGTGGTCTTGTAAATATCGTGATGCTACTTCGGGTCTTTCGTGAATGCTCAAAAAAGCTGTGTCGTCAGCAAATGTCGATGTGTGAACTCGGTTACTAGTTGGCATGTCTGAAGTATACAATAAGTATAAAAAGGGCCCCAATATACTACCTTGGGGAACTCCGGCTTCGATTGGCTGTGGTGAGCTCAAAAAATCTCCTTCTTTCACAATAAATTTTCGTTCAGTTAAATAACTATCTAGCAGCTTATATAGGTTTACGGGCAAATTCAGTTTTAACTTATATATTAGGCCTTCATGCCTTACCTTATCGAATGCTTGAGAAACGTCGATAAAAAGCGCAGAGCAATATTTTCTCTCTTCAAATGTCTTCTTAACAACATTGACTAACCTGTGAGTTTGTTCGATCGTACTATGTTTTTTCCTGAAGCCGAATTGATGGTTTGGAATACATCCTTTGTTGCTTAGTTATTAACATCCTCTCAAACAGCTTTGACATATTTGACAAAAGGCTTATAGGTCTGTATGATTCAATTTTTGTGTGGTCTTTTCCTGGTTTAGGAATCATGGTAACCAAGGAAGTACTCAAGACGTAAAATGGCATTAAAAATAAAAAGAACGATTCTGCGAGCTATACGGGGCAATTCAAATAACATCTTGTTAATGGTTTTATCAACGCCAGGGGCTTTTTTGGTGTTTTAATCCGTTATTGCCTTTTCAATATCACCAAATTCAAATCTTATCGGTATTGCAGCAATAGCCTCGACAATTGGCAACTCAACTATATCAGTCGATATATTCGGGGTAAAAACCTTGAATATATCGAAAACAAAGCGCTATTTAAAAATAATGAAAAAATATGAGTAACTTACTGCCAAATGGCCAATTGAATAAAATTTGTATTTTTACTTTGTGAAATTACATTGTTATTAAAATATTTTAAACATCTTTTACACAGCTTTACAATAATTTTTAGAATTTTAGAATTTTATATAAATTTTAGAATTTTATTCAGCGATTGGTACCTTTATATAAAGTAAATACGTATACGTGAAGCACTATAAAAGTAAGAGTCCTAAAATTTGGTGTGGATTTCTTTCAAGGCAAATTCGAACAAAATATTATCAGGATGTGTGCGTCCTTTGTGAGCACAGTTAGTCACAAATAAAGTTTTATTAGCATTTCAAAATAATATTGTTTCTAAAACTATTTTATATTATACTAGCTGTGGCCACACACGTTGTGTGCGTTCTGACAGGATTTTGTTCGATTTAGCTTTCAAAGTAATCCACACAAAATTTTAAGAATCTTACGTATTTACTTTATATAAAGTAACCCATCCATGGATAAAATTCTAAATTTCTAAAAATTATTATAAAGCTCTGTAAAAACAGACAGGAAGTGAGTTACTCATTATTTTATAATGGCGCCATCTGTTGCGCAACATTGCTTAAAATATAGTGCTTTCAAAAACAAAAGATGCCTTAAAGTATGCAGTACCTTTAAATCGGTAAAAAAAAAATCGGCGTACATTTACTGCTTTTTCTCCACTTTCTCTTGCGGAAAAGTATCTTATATTGGAACCATGATACTAACGTACGTCCTCATAAATTTTTGTTAAAATCCATCCAGTAGTTTTTACGTGATGCGAACATAAGTAAAGAAAGACAAACAGACAGACAGAAAATGAGTTACTACTTTACCATTTTTTTGTAAATACCAGAAGTTAAAGTGTGTCCGATAGTGATCCGATTTTCACGAATATTGCTTTATTTTTTGAACTGTAATAGGCAGACACTTTTAAATGTACATACAGTAATTAAAACTATGATTACTATATTGACAAAAAGATAAAACTAAACTAAAAGTTAAATAACGAACAAAAAGATAAAACTAAACTAAAAGTTAAATGACGTCCCGATAGTAAAGTGATTTTTACGTATATGGTAAAAAAATAGTCTTGAAATTACAACAAAAGGTATATTACCATGGCCAATATAACAGCAACTACAGAAAAGTAGTGTTTCCATAGTGTCTTTATTTTCACCCATATGATCTTATTTTCGGAAACATAATAGGCAGCCACCTTAAATTTACCAGAGTATGTAAAAATATGTCCTATAAAACAACTATAAAAAAATAAAAGTTAAAGGGTGTTGCCAAAGTGACACGAATTTACTTCTATAGCCTTATTTTTTAACCACAATAGGTAGATCCCCTTTATAACAATAAGTATAATAAATAAAACTAAAAAGTTATAGGGTGTTTCAATTTTACGTATATGACCTTATATTTGAAGCCTAATAGGCGTAAATTATTTTATTTTTTTAATGTAATATCCATAGTTCATTATCTCTTTTTCCATTATTTCAGCGACAGATGGAAGTTTATCGTTTAGAACCCAATACAACATACGAATTTCGATTATGGGCCAACAATCAGTTGGGAAGTGGTGAAGTTGTTACAACAAATGTTACAACATTGCCGGAAACAAAAGAAGAAGGTAAATTAATTTTGTCACACACAAATGTCTTTTATCTGTAAAATTGTTTTTTTTTTTTTTATTAAAAACTTAAAATAATTAAAGTCGTTTAAAATTAATAAATTAACAGGAAGTTAAATTAGTTGAATGAGGGATTTCATAAGCATTTAGCAATAATTAATTTGAAATTGTTTTTATTGTTTAAATTATACATCTACATATATTTTTACATTAGATAATTAACACACACACATACATTTTGGGCAATCACCAGGTGTCATAAAGTCTTATATTGGAGACAAAAAAAATATTACTGTTGTAGGGATGATATTCCAAATTATCCATTTTAAAGAAATAAAATATTGAAACTGGTCAAAAATTATCTGAACAAAATGCTTATTGATTACACACTGTGTAATTTTTTAAGTCATGGCAAAATAACCATATACGGACACCACTACGTCATAAAAGACCAAAAAAAGACCCCTGTCTCCCAGTTTTGCCAAAAGTCCTCCAGGTTTTTTTTTATGGGCCCTCAAAGATGTGGGGCCTCGATGTCATTTTTGCAAAAAAATGATCATTTCCTCAAGCTCATATTTTGCAAACCGTTTGAAATTTTGATATACTCTCTGAGGCAAAGTTGTAGCTCTTGTCATAAAGAACAAAAATTGTGAACATATAAAATCAAAAAAACTTCATCTTCAAGGTCAAAATCGCAAAAAACTTAAAAATTCAATTTTTTTACCTTTTTTCCCCTGTTCAGGTCCATAGGTAGCAAACCGTTCAAAATTCAAGGAAACAATCAACGACAAAAATGAACCTAAGATCTCAATAAACAACTTTCTAGAACATATGAACTTCCTAGGAATGATTCTTAACAGGTAGCCGCAAAAGTGAAAAATGTCCCGGCTACCTAAGAAGGTCACAGTGATATATACTAGAAGGAATAGAAAAAAATTAATACATATCTGAAGAAAATTTCTGTTTATAATGACTTGTCATGGCTGCGATACGAACCCGGCAACTCAAGTCAACGTATATGCTTAGTAGCCGACGTGGTAACTTCCTAAGCTAGAGTACCCTCGTTCAACTCTGTAATTGCAAGTGATTTGATTAATGTTAGCACCTAGCCGTGTTAACCCTTATCTGACGGTGGTCTTACCCATGGGTGAAATAATAATGATTAGACCAGCAACCCCATTGCGTCATATGAATACCGCAAGTTACACAATACAAGCGCAACGAAGCGACAGTAGCACCTAAATGCCATTGTCCCATCATCGCACAGTGCATAATACGTACGCTAATCAGTAGCATTTTATAAAACATGGCTAGCTGGACCTATGTTCTAATCTCTTGTTTAGAGGTTGATTACCATCCAACTCTGTTGAGAGTGCTAGAGCACACTTGACCAGCCGTGAAGCATCTTTTCATGTAATGATCCCAACCACAGCCACCACGTATACCCCAGAATGGGACCTCACCGTCTCTCTGTTGGGCTACTGGTTCCCGTGGTACCAGTCGTGTGGACACTGGTCGGACCTCGAACGACCCTGTATTCTACATAGGGAAGATTAAGGTTCCACGAACCCGACAGCACTGCGTCAAGGTAGATACATGAACTACAACAACAATTAGTGCCCCCTGGGGGGGGAAGTGCGAGTGATGTTAGTTTTTGTTGCAGAGTCTCTAGTGTAAAGTAGGCTTTTTATTTTGAAGTTGATATAGCCATTTTATTAGCTATTTTACTTCACTGTCGATTTATTGCTATAGACGCTTGGGATTGGGACGCCGTCATACAAGAAATAAAATTAAAATTATTTTTTGGCAATGACTGGGGATCAAATTAATGGTCGTCAAATTAATTACCTGCACCCTCATTTATTTGGCACTTTAGTCTCATACTTTTTACGTTAAAGCCAATCTGATGACTTAGTGTCATCAAGGAGAAGACGAGGTGTCATACTGTCATATGAGTTTGGCAATAACAATAATTAACTAACATAACATAATAATAATAATTAACTATTAATGTTAGTATACGATTTCATCTTTAAAAACAAAAAAGTATAAATCAAAATTAAATTAAAATATTAGAACATTTTTTATTTCATTCTAAATTATTTTAATACATATTTTTTTAAAAATATACAAAATATGGTATCGAATTGATGACATTGAATTCATAACATATATGACACCTAGAATATGACAAAAGTCTACGATGGCATTAACGTAATAATGCCAAACTTAAACTGAATTCACCCATTTTGTCCGGACAAAATTTTTCTGAGAACAAATATTTTTTCTGAGAGTTTTCACCCATTTCGAAAAATTTACCCGGATAAACAAAGCTGCCATTTGACTACATAAATAAACAAGTCATATTAATTTTACAACTGGGAAGAAAGCAGCAAGTGATTAGAAATAAAATCTTGGTGTGAAATTGCATATTTTTTATTATTTTAAAATTTTGCTTATTAAAGCATGTATTATTAAAGAAAATTGCTTCTAATAATGGCTGTTAAAATAAAAAAATTCAAAAAAGAATTGCAGTAAAAGAAATATTTAAGCAAAGAAGCAAAGAAAGGGCTACCTATTATGACGCATTGTGTCCTGAGATGCGCTTAAATGATGTAAAATTCTTTGTTAATTTTCATCACATAGACCCCACTACGTTTGCTTACCTTCAATTCATCCAAATGCTTTGCTTTGTCTGATTATTTTTATATGAGCTCTTGTTCATGTCGTACAGGCATTCTCTTCTTTTCATTTCCATTATAAGCTTGAGGGCAATTGCGTTATTGAACTCCATTTCCACAAAATAATATTTTATTGAAAAATCCTTCTTTGTTGATAATCAATACAAACAAAACAAATGCCACAACTTCATATTATGCAAACATTGTATAATGGCAACTCAATTCAGCTTTTTCTAAAAAAAATTTTTTAGTGGCAACTCATTTCAATTTTGTCCGGACAAATATTAAAATTAAACCAAATCAAGCTGAGAATTGTCTAGACAAAATCACTTCTCTCACACTTCTCCCACTCTCTGAAAGAAACTACGTCTAAAAAAATGTTGTCCAGACAAAATGGGTGAATCCAGCTTTGTTGTTTACTTTTGTCATAACCTTGATGGCATATTTCCGACGCGCAATATCATCAGATTAATAATCGTATCAGTAATCCGACAAGGAATATTTTTATCAGTGTTTCAAAGACAACAATAATGTTTTTATGTTATTGTAAAATTTTACAATATTATGACAATAGGACATGATAGTACGTACACACCTAGTGAATCCCCAAACTGTATTTGTTTAAATAAATTTAAGTTTTTATTAATGTTGTATCGATGTTTAGTTTAAAGAAATTAGTATAATAAAAATCCTAATGTAATATCTATTTTATAAATGTTAAAACACCATTTCCAAAGAAAATTCATAAGAAATAAGTAGTTTGGATGTATTCCGCCAGTAAATCATATACCATATACGCTTCGGTGAAGATCATAGCTATGCAATGTCTAACATTAAAGTAACATTAAACTAAACTAAAATACTACACTTATCGTATATTTTAATGTTAAATAACACAGTACAACACATGATTTGCCAACTCAATTCTGTGAACTGTATGTGAAATTAGACCCAAAAAGAAGAATTTCTGCATCATTCGTTTTGTCTTCTTACCTGCGATTTGAAGTTAGTATCGATTTGAAGTTAGTACTATCGTATAGGGGAATTTATCACGTTTTAGGCCCTGTTGTTTGACATAGCTCGACAACCACTAGCCCAATTTAGTTGAAATAAATTTTAAAAAATTAAGAATTACAATGCCCTTAATCTGTTCATATATTGTTTTCCTATACAAGTAACACTTTCAAAGTTAAAAATGAATGTATGAAGGGAAAAAATTATTTTTTGCCTAAAAATTAAATTTTTTTTTTTTTAAAATACATAAAAAATCCAAAATGGAAAAAAGTTTCAAGTCTAGTTATTTTTTCGCAAAGTCACATAACCTATGAGCAAAATGAGACAAAGATCATAAAAATCGATGCACGCGTTTCGCTTTTATTCGCAATTAAGTAAAGGTATGAATTTCAAAATTCAGTTATAGCCACCACCCATAGAATAAAAATAAAAATATAAATTAAAAAATTATCATGCAAAAAAAAAACTTTATTTATAAAAACTTAATGAAAATAAAATAATATGCAATTAATACGCAATTATAATATGCATAAAAACAAAATTTAGAACATTTTTCAATTATTGGCAATATCCATCCTTGTAGAAGTTGACGCTTGTGGTTCTGATGATCTTGTTTTCTTCGTAGGTTGTTCATATTCATGGTCTGAGTCTGTATCATCATCCAAATCGGTCGGATTGGTGAAAACGGTTTCGGCTAGCAGGGACACAGTATCCGCACTCGGAGGTTTAGGTGCATCGGTATCAGCAGGGCGTTGCACTGGAAGTGTGGCAGTAAATGCAGCAGTGTATACTTTTGTTTTCAATTGTTGTCTGTTTAATCCAGGACGAAAATTTATGCATGCATAGCACCTGGATTCATCATGTCCAGTTGTGTCTTCCACCCAAATTACTGGCTTCATAAAAGATAACTTTCTACTTTTTCCGTGAATCCATTTTAGAAGGGTAGTATAACAACTGTTGCACACTGTTTTCGGCGTAAAATTTGCACCACTTAAATCTGCTTCATCGAAATAATTACAATACGCGGTTTTGAATTGCTCAGTAAACAAATTTTTTCTATCTTTTTTCGGACGATATGACCACAAACGTAACAATATTCATCCAAATATGGGCACTTGTTGTTTTCCATATTGATATATTTTATGTCTTGTTGTTATTCACTTTTAAAAAACTGGAGAAAAATCACTTTTACTGTTCGCGTTCGTCGGCACTGGCTGAATGCCAAAAATCGATCAATGCACACCTATAAATACTACGTATTTTTGAATATTTTACTGCCAGGTACTTATAAATGGGCGCATATTTTAAGGGCGGCTGGCTATATACCTGATTCAGCACTTGTACGTTTCAAACTGTGCAAAACTTTCCAAATAATGACCACCCTTAAATGTGGGTGCAATTTCTGTAAAAAAAATCATATAGGTAGCCACCGGAAAAACCCAAATAATAAAAAGGTCCACTTTCCGTTTAATTGTCCACGTACATTTATTACCGCAATCATAAAAATCAAATAACCTTTTGTTTATTCCTTTTTTTAATTCTCAGAATCATGAAAAAGGTGTCAATGTTTTCTCCAAATAATGTTGTGCATATCTCGAGCAAATTTTTGAAATTCATACATTACTTAATTGTGAATAAATGACAAACGCGTGCATCGATTTTTATGATCTTTGTCTCATTTTGCTCATAGGTTATGTGACTTTGCGAAAAAATAACTAGACTTGAAACTTTTTTCCATTTTGGATTTGTTATGTAATTAAAAAAAAAAAATTTAAATTTTTAGGCAAAAAATAATTTTTTTCCCTTCATACATTCATTTTTAACTTCGAAAGTGTTACTTGTATAGGAAAACAATAAATGAACAGATTAAGGTAATTGTAATTCTTAATTTTTTTTAAATTTATTTCAACTAAATTGGGCTAGTGGTTGTCGAGCTATGTCAAACAACAGGGCCTAAAACGTGATAAATTCCCCTATACGATAGTACTAACTTCAAATCGATACTAACTTCAAATCGCAGGTAAGAAGACAAAACGAATGATGCAGAAATTCTTCTTTTTGGGTCTAATTTCACATACAGTTCACAGAATTGAGTTGGCAATCAATTAACTGAAAAATGTTATACTGTGTAATGGGTCAAAATAATTTGAGGTTAGAAAGGTTACTCGATTTTTACATATTCAGTCTAATTGATGCCAATGTTTAGTAGAAATAGGGAAACTAATAATGAAATAAGATATCGTCTTTAGCATGACTGCTGACATCACTCTTTTCACAAAATATTTTGCACAAAATATTTTGCACAAATGCTTAGCTTGTGTCGTCAAATGGCCCCAGAGAAATTAGTTTTAACTGTATTAAATGAAGAGAACGAGGCGGTCAATTCCAAATCGTCAAATCGGTAAATTACGCAATCGCGAAATTTTTAGTGCCGGCTGTATGAGTGGTAGAACTGTCTTGTTGAAACTAAAAATCACTGATTTCAATTGTATTCATAAAATAAAATAAAGAGGATAATAGGTATCTTTTCGGTAAAATGTGATGTACCCGTTGAGGCTTATAGCCACACCTTACGCACATTCATTCTTTGGCCGTTTAATATCGTCTAATGTATTCATTTAACAGTTTCTGGCGTGACGACCTCTTTACAACCACAATGGAACTTAATTAAAATTGATGGTGTAGAGTCTCCATACTTAAGTTAGATTTTATTTTTTTAAAAGCTACCGGACTTTAGATTTTTATTCTTTTTAATTTAATTTCAATTTTAAAAAATTATATGTGATCACTACGACTAACTGTTATATAGCGCATCCGTCAGTCCAATTTTTGCCCACTTCTTCAAGAACTTCTTCATATATTTTTGAAAATATTTAAGAAGCATAAAGTCACTAATTGTGGAGGCCAAGAAAAAGGTCCGTTTTGTGAAATAGCGGATGGTTTAGTGAAATGTATAGCTCGTGCCAACACATCGTTAAAATATGAACCGATATTGCCGTTGGCTGACAAACTACACCAAACGTCAATTTCTTTGGATGCAATCGCAACTCATTTTCTTCGTTTAATTTCACTCCATATTCGGCAATTCGTGTTGTTGACATGTCCATTTAACAAGATTTTCCGGCGGTAAAAAAATTGAATCACTTGTGCATAAGACAAAGGAGCAAACGATGGCTGAATCTTGTATGAATGTAAACCCAACAAAGTTTTACAGATACGATAGTTTCCTCAGTATGAACATTTCTTGGTCTTGTTGACGACTCAGTGCCATGAAGTAAATTCCCCGGGGAAATTACCCTTGGGGAAATTCACATATATTCTTGGCGACTTTTGGGTTGAAATAGTGGATGTGGCATCTGTCATACAAAGTAAAAAATTATTATTATTACTTTGACACGATTAGGTCCAGCATTATCATGCATTAGCACGCAAAAACCTGGCTGGGTTGTAATAGTGGGCCTGATATCTGCCATACAAAGTAAAAATTATTATCGTGTACCCAGAGAACTGCAATAGCTACGCTTTTGAAATTTTGCACAAGTAACTCTCATATTTTTTTTTTCGGTGAGTGTAGAGAATACACCGGGGATCGGTAGTTTTTTTTATAAATTATAAAATAGTTTTGTCTAAGTTTCTACAAAGGTCTTGTCGGGAATCGTCTTCTTATTTTTTGTGATGTTGAAAAGGTATTGCAATAAATTTGCTGTGTACAACACACTGTATTTTGGAAATGGTGTTTTGTTTTTTTCTCTGTGTGTAACTATTAAAATATAATTAATGTTTTAATTGTAATTTTGTTTCCTTTTATCTCTTTTTATCATCCCTTTTATTTGGTCATATCCTTTCCTATTGTTATTCTCTCCTCGTTTATACATTGTTCATTTAATGTCTGATAAAATATTATGATCCTCTCTCACTCTCCCCTCTTTTCATCTGTCATATTCATTCCTTTAAAATCCTTTAGATTTAATACGCCTTATACAACCAGATTTAGAAAATTTTGATCCACGTATTTGGATTTGTGGCTGTCAGTATAGTACTTGGAACATTTGTGATATTAGCTATTGGATTATGTATAGTTCTAACCAAAGAGTGCTATCAATCATCTCAAGCGGGTACTGATACCAATTCTATTTGTATTAATAATCAAAAAAATATTCAAAAAATATCTTATTCAAATACTAGTGATGGTAGTTGTAATGTTTCAAATAATATTGTTGTTGTTGTCGATGAAGATAATGAGGTTGATAATAATAATGCTGATCATCATCATCATCATCATCAGCATCAACATATTGTTGTGAATGTTGTTGATGCTTAAATTAAATTTGTGTAACTTTTATTTGATTTTAAGTTTTAAAATTTGTTTTGGCTGTAAATACTGTTTTTCTTTTCTGTGTTACACAATGATGTAAAATGTGTAGTTATGCATGTATACCCAGCAAACTTTTTTGTTAAAATTGATATATATATATATATATATATATATATATATATATATATATATATATAATATATATATATTATATATATATATATATATATATATATATATATATATATATATATATATATATATATATTACAGTATCTTAAGGGCACATATAAATCATACTTTCATTGGTATTATTGGAAATAATGATTTTCTTACAATTACAATTCATTTTACTAATGGTTATGAAAATGTAATGAAATTGCATAATTACTATCAATTCCCATTTTTCGTTTATTCTGGTTTCTTCTTGGTGGCTTATTTTCTTGTAAAAGTCAAACTTTTCAAAAGCGCAGCGTATAATATAGAGTTGTGTCAATCATGAACGACTTAGTTCACTTGAACTATTCAACAAAGTGAACGATTCTGACTGGGTCAATGTTTTTTGTTATCTTTCTTTACGTCCTGTTCTTTTGATATTTTCTATATATAAGTTCATAATAAAATAGAAGATCACCGGTTCTAATGCAAAAGTATATTTTATAATAAATTTTCACAATCCTTCAAGGTGGTATTTGGTTAGTTTTTAGGATCTTGTTTTTTCTTAAACAGAAACAATAAATTATTTTACTCACTTACTTAAGTTGCTATTACAAAACATTTATTCCTGTAGCCGAACGTAAAATAGATTTCCAAGCGCTTGGATCTTCTGCGCTTCTTCTCCAATTTCTGACGCCAAGTTTCGAGATGTCTTCCTCAACTTGATCTTTCCATCGAAGTTTCTTTCTGCGTGAACCGTCACCAGGTTCGTATTAAAATGACTTTCCAGCTGGAGCACCTTTATCCATTCTCATACCATGATCTATCCAACGAAATCGTTGTAATTTGATACGTTTGACTATGTCAATGTCAGCATGCAGCTTATGGTTCATACGACACTGATATTTTCCACCAAGATTGGTCCATAGATTTTACAAAGAATTTTTCTCTCAAACACTCCGAGTACTACATCATGTGCTTTCGCAAGTATCCATGCTTCGGAACCATATAATAGCACTGGTAGTATCAGTGTCTTGTAGAGAGTGATTTTTGTCTTTCGAGAAGTGGCCTTGTTTTTAAACTTCTTACCTAGTTCAAAGTAGCATCTATTGGCCAGTATTATTCTTCTCTTTATCTCAAAATTGATGTTGTTCCACTGTCTGCCCGAGCCAACTGGACGTCTTGTGAGTTGATACCATCAACTTGGTTTTATAGCCGTTTACTGCCAGACCCACTTTGGCAGATTCTTTTTAGATTTTTTCAAAGGTGGCAGTTACCGCTCGCAATGTTCGACGCATGATGTCTATATCGTCAGCGTAAGCGAGTAACATGTTTGTTCAGTGTAAAGCGTGCCAGTTCTATTCACATTCGCATCCCGTATAACCTATTCTAGCAGGATATTAAAAAGGTAATACAATTATTATAATTTTTGACCTTTTTAATAATTTTACAATTAAGTTTTACGCTCTAGGTCTTTTTTATAAAAATAATTCAATTTAATTTTATTTTTATACTCGATATTTCGCTACACCATTGGGTAGCATCGTCAGGAATTAAAAATAATTATATTATATTTAATTGAATGAAAAAATTTTAAAATGATTGAAAAAACTTTTTGTCAATCAAATTTAAAAAATTAACATTTCAAAAACATTCAAAAACAAAATTTTTAAAAGCAAATAAAATGTTACTACGAATGATAAAAAACATTTTTAAAAACTATTCATATTTACATACAATTTCTTATATTAAAAATGTTTTAAACAGTTTTTAGAAAAAACCAAAATAATTTCACATTTACTACATATATGTACATAAATTACACCGGAAAAGTTACAAAGAATTAAAGATTATATTATACTATTATTTTTTATGTACTAAATATCTGTAATTCTGTGCAACATTTTCTGTATCGGCTTTAAAATTTATTCTTTTTTCAATCGGAACTTTAATTATTTGTAACATTTCTAACATATAACGACGTTTATAATTATTTTCCAAATTTAGAATTGATACATTTTCAAAGTTGGGATAGTGATTACTTTTTGAACAGTGGGAAGACAATGCTGTTTTTTGCAAACTGATGTTATCCCTGTATCTCTGGTCTGATTTATGTCCAGCTATTCTCGTTTTCAGTTTATTCTTTGTTGTACCTACATATACTTTATTACAATTCTCTTTGTCATTTCCCTTACATGGTATTTTATACACTAAATTTGACATATCTAATTTTTCTATTTTATCTTTTGGTTTGCTAAATAATCTATTTAATGTATTATACGTTCTATATGCCATCTTGTATTTAACTGTATCAAA